>CM057810.1:103394409-103919409 GCA_030067965.1 Latrodectus elegans
ATAGTTCTCCTAAAGTAGTTAAATATGTTGATTTAATTTAGAAAAATATAAAAAAGAAAAATTGCTAAAAAAATCGATACATTTATAAAATAATTGTTTTAATTTAAAATTTTATTGTATACATACATATATATATAATTAAAGGGTATTTCAATAATATTTTTTGCCAAATCAGTGCCCAGAAGTATAATTTTATACAGTGAGCGAATTTCTCTATTATTAATAGTTTCATCATTAATTTGTTCTAAAAAATCCTTTACATTCATAAATTACTATTGTTTAAACAAAATTTACCATGCTTAATTTCTGTTTATTAATGAGTAATAAAAACGTCTATGGTAGAAGTTGTGGTGAAAATACATTGCCTGAGGATAAGATATTAAGTGACCATATTATCATTTGATCAGATAAATAGTTTGAAATGGAATGCTATGTTTCTTTGTAAAAAGACGAACTGACACAATATTATTGCGAATAATAATTGTGATATACTAAATTAAATAAGGGAAATGAAATTGCTGTGTTACAGTGAATTAAAGCTCTATATTAATTTTTGCATATTAATTCAAAGCTATATTGTTTTAAATTAATTAAAACATATAAGAAACAATGTAATATCGATCAATTAATAATTTAAATCTGATTATCCTTTCTATTTTGTAATATAGTTAAATGCCTTTCTGTAAAGAAGCTAATACCAACAATGGAAACAGGTACTCATTTATTGTTACCTGGTGGGTACCTGAACCAAGTCACAGAAATGAGTGTCATTATCCGTGCCATACCACTACAAATCTGTTTATAGGGTGGGCCACATCTCAGAAGAAACACAGAGAAAAAAAAACATCCATGCCTTAGATGGGATTCGAACCCGGGACCAACAGACAGGTTATCAGAAATCCTAACCCCACTGAGATTTTTTAAAACTATTGTCATTTGTAGACATAAATATTAATGGAGATATGAAAATGATACAAGAGTAGCTAATGATAGCTAGAATGATGTAACTAATAAACGTATAAAATTTTTATACGAGGCATCATCGTAATTCAGATAGACATTAAAATGTTTGACATCACATTGTCTACTAAAGGAAGGGTGTTGTGAAACTTTATGTATTTAACAAGCTATTGCTATGACTTGGGAATGCATAACCTAAGACTCATGTACCAAATGTGATGCAAAAGAGGTAAGGCTTGTGAACATTAATCTTAATAAAATTTTATTGGCACAATTAATTAATCACTTAATTAGTTAAATTTAATAAATAAGCTAACTCATCAACACCTGTAATTTGTAATAAGACTGTAAAAAACTAAATTTGAATAAAAAATATTGTTGGCAAAAATTTAGTCCTAACCATTATACTTATAAAGTTTAACAATAGTATGCTTTCTAATGGCATTGATTTATTTAGAAAAATGCATATTGATATTAAAAAATACATATGGTTAACTGTCTAGAATCTTCAAAATTCTGACTCAAATATTCAAGATTTCATAGCATTAAGGGAAATTTATATTTTTTATAAAACTTTAAAAGTAAAGTTAAATTTTTTGCCAAATAAGATACATATAAATTTGTAATTATTTTAATGTATAAAAAATGAATGTATTTAATTTAAAATATTTTTTTAACTACATAGATTTCATTAATGTTTGTATTATTTGACAATTCAGTAATCACTGCACCAAAATTCAATTCTAATTTGAGACCATCTATAATTAGCAAATAAATTTTATTCTGTATAGGTTTCAGCATTATAAAAGAGAAATATTTTATTTAGTACTCTTTTATAATGTCATTAATGGCTATTTATTTCTATATATAAATTTAAATAGTTTTTATTAAACTAATTGCAGAATAAAAGAGAAAACATAATAAAGTATTAACTACTGGTAATATAATAATAAACAAATTAAAATTTTTAAATGGTAAATTTGTCTGCATTTAATGAAGCTGAAAACTAAAATTTACTTAATAAATTAAATCATTGTGGTTTATTTCAATAGCTTATTTTATCAGTTTAAAAAAAAAAAAATTATCTTAGAGATACATTATTTAAAAGAAAATCTGCAGCAAAATGATTTTTTCTTTCATGTAGAATCCCTTTTTAGCAGTGAAATAAAATAGAAGAAAAATAACAATATTTTTATAAAAATATTTTACTTTTTTTAGGAAAATTTTCTGAAGTTTCACTTTTATTTTATTCATCAACAAAATATTAAATAATAGATATTTTCTATTTGCTAAAAAATTGAGTTTTTTTTTAAACTTATACTTATTTAAAATGTTCTCAAATACAGGTAATTTTTATAGTGCATTCATTGTGTCATTTTCAGGTGTCTAGTTGTTTATGTTCTATGAGCTTAATGAAATGATAAAGATTTGTTCATTATGAACAATAAATTAGTTAGTTGATGCAACAAATCCAATAGACTTCTGATAGTTCAATGTTGCACTCACCTCAAACCTTACTATGAATTTTTAAAAATTATACTGCAAAATACAAGAATATAAGTTGTTAATATTTTCAATTATCAACAACTTATATTCTTGTATTTTGAATTAATTTAAATTTAACTGGGTATTAATGTAGAGCAAGAATCCCAAGCACTCCTCCCAAATAGACATATAAACAGAAGAATCACTTAGAAGACTTTCCAAAGGTACTATCATGTATCACAAGGAAGGAAAAGCTCAATAATGATTGGATAAAAAATAGATTTTTATATAAAAAAAAAAAACCACTAAGATTTATTTAACATGAATCACCAAGAAGCACATGTTAATTGATAATTATGAAAACAGAATGCAAATGTTAAATTTAACACACCTAAAAATATTTCATATTAAAGTTTTGAATAACTTTTTTAAGCTTTAATTTACTATTTAACATTTTGAATTTTTTTTCCTGAGAAACATGAAGCAACTATATTATAAATTCTGATAAGAAATAAAAATCAAATCATGTTTATTATTAGTTAGTAGAGATCATTTAAGAATATTATTTGCTTTAACTTCATAACAAGATGGATTTAAAAAAAGAATAATTAACATGTGTAATTAGTAAAATGCTATTTGATTTTGTCAATATTGGTAGTAAATCCCAAAGTAAATTCTTATTATTTACTTTAGTCAAGAAATGGTTTACTTTATTCAAAGTCTAAAGCAAATTAATAAAAGCTTCTTAAAAATTATGGCTGCAAATATTTTTGTAGTAGCACATATTTTAACAAATTAAAAGAAAAAACAGTAAAATTACCTTGAATATTTGAAGAACCCAGTGATATCGCTCTTCGTTTTATTTCAGTTGATGGATATGTTGGCTCATGAATAGTTATATTTAAATTCTGAAAAAATAACAAGTATTATATACAATAAAAATTATAATTTACAATTGTTAAATAAAAATTACAATTGTTAAAGAAAGAAGCAGCTTTTTAGCATTAAAATCAAGTTACAGATAAATTTTAAAAAAATGCTTTGTTTTACAAACATACTTGAAAACATTTATCATCAAATATACTTTGTTAAATTAAAAAGGTAGCTTTTGGAAGCCAATCAATACACAAATAATTGCATTAGACTCGGCCATTATGTCAACTGGAGCATATTTCACTCGACAATCAATTACCTATATTTTTCATTATTACAGCTTTAAAAATGCTTTAATTATTCAGACTATTTTAAAATATTGTGGTATAGCTTTTAAATTGTAAGTCAATCAATTCTTATTAATATAGACTTTCAATAAATAGTTGAGATTATATCTTTAAATGAGAAGGTAGAATTCATCTTAACATTTATTATAAATAATTTAGTGATTGAAGTACTCTTCACATATTCTGTTATCATATAAAAACAACTCCCACTACTAAACTGTTTTACTCACTAAAGTGTAATTAACTCTTCATTATAACTTATGATTACATGATAGGTTCTTAAACTTCAAATCTTAAAACCTAATACACAATTGTCAATTTTTAATCAATCAAAAAATCACAATTTTTATAATGAGTACATTATATTGCTACATATAATGTTCATAAAGAATTTACAAGTTGTTCAGACTGCAAATAACATGTAGTTATGTTTCGATACTTAACACAATATTGTCTAGTTGAAATGAAGGAAAACACAGCACACATCTATTTGTGAGACTTTTATAAATAATTTATTTTTAGGAACTTTTGTACAAATATTAATATATAAATGATGATAGTTGGTAGTTTAAACTCAATAGCTAAGGTTTCTTGTAATACAGAATGTTTATTTCTTTGAATTTATGCATGTACATATATATATTTAATAATTTCTTTTATATTGTAAATAACACAGAATTATTCATATTTAATGTATACAAAATAGCAACATTAATAGTTCCTCTAATATTTTTTGTTTTTAAATTTTCTCATACACATGAACACATACACAATATAAAAGCTGAGGCTGACTTAAAACTTAGCTACCTGTTTAATTTCATTCTTTCTTTCATCTTTTGCCAAATCATCATCAGAGGAACTTAAAGGTGATATGGATTCTCTTTTTGAAGCATGATTCATCCATCCTGATGAATATAGTTTGTCCATGTTACTTGGCACCGTGAATTGTTTCTGAAGCTGGTATCTAAACAGGCTATAGTTTATAATAATACATAAAATTTAATCAAAGCATAAGAGCTTAACATTAATACAGATGTTTTTAATTTTGATAATAAATATTAGTTATTGTTTTGAAAATATTTCCATACATAAAAAATATTGCAATATAATATTGAAATATAAAAATTTTTTTTTAAAAAAAATTCATTCTATAGAAATAATAAAATATTTCTTTTAAAGCAAATATAGAGAATAATACAAATACATTTTTTCTGAAAAATAAATTTATTATATCATAATTAGTTAAGATACTTAACTATTAAAATTTACTGAAAATTAATTTGAAAGATCATAATTTTATTTACAATTGAAAAACATTTTTTTTATCAATTTGAAAAAAACGTAAAAAGTAATTAAACATGTAATCTATACTCTGGAATGAGCATATAATTTTGTAATAACTGAAATACAATAATCATATTTAAAAAATAAAGTGAATGAGATAAAATTAAGAATTACAATTAAATAAATTATTTTCTGTTTTACAAAATAAAAAAACTATGTCAACTTAAAAAAAAAAACATAAGTATTTGAATTTTAAATAATAAAAATACTTAGCATAAAATATTTTAGAAGAGCATAAGAAAATTTACAAGTAAACAGATATAAAATTAAGTTCCCCCAAAAAGGTATAATTTTTAAATATATCATTAATCAACATATTACTTTTGACATATAATTAGCATGTAACTTACAAGATAAAACAATTTTAATCACAAATACTGCCGTTATGGTGTTTTATTATTTAAAATAACATTCACAGAAAACATATTATCTTACCCATGTTTGTTTCTTTCAGGTGATAATTGCTTGTTCAGAGATGATAAATGCTCATGTTGCTGTTAATGTTTAAATATTAAATATGAGTCCAAGAATATTTGTTTGAATAGTTAATCATTTATAAAAGATTTTTAAAAGACTTTTAAAGTATTTCCTTTATTAAATATTTTATGTACAAAATATAAAAAAAAAAGATTAGGAAGTAGTTAGCAACCTAATAAATTTCTTATACACATGAAATTTTTGTAATAGAATTTTTTAAGACAAAGAAAAATTTTATGTAACTTGCTGTTTAAAAGATATAAACATTGATTTCCTACTTATTTTTAAACTGAATATTCATGATATACATACAGAAAAAGGTTGCCAACTACTGGTTTAGAAACAAACTCCACAAAAAGAAGAAAGATAAAAAAAAATCCATGCACCATTACATAAACTTTTATTTAACAAAATCAATCATAAAAAATAAGCATGATAAAGAATTTACAAATCAACAAAATAATGCTTAGTAATTCAAATATACAATTTAATTATTTGATCAAAACTTTATAATTCTTTATGAATGTTTTTTATTTGCAACCTTTTCAAGAGCTTTTGTTTGTCCTGCAAAGAATTCCGTCAAAACTAATTGGGCTGTCTGAAATAAAAATAAATATATTTATTTCAGACAGATACATAATGAAATTTATTAATAATGGTAATTCATTGTTCAAAGTTATTCAATAAACCTATACCTACATTTAAAAGCTCAGCATTTGTTCCAGATAGACGGATTACATCATTTTCAATTCGAACAGAAACATTATGTTCTCGTAATGTAGCATCACTCATGCTATAGCTGTGCTGTAAACTTTTTTTCGTGAATAACTGGTTATCAGCATTAGAATAAGAACTGTTGTATTCCAAATTATCCTTCGAATTATCTGGCAAAATCATATCTGAGGTTTCCTAAATTAAAAACATGATTAGATAAGTACAAAATTTTAGCCATTTTTTAAAAACTATATATTATATTATAAAAAGTAAACTGATGAAATTAAAAAAATAATGTAAGAATTAAAGTGATAACACAATGTCAGGACTATAATATTGTAATTTCAGCCCTTCAATTTTCTGGAGAATGACAAATTAATTACAATTATTTTTCTGTGATAATTTCCTATTAATATTTAGATTAATATATCTTCTCCATATTTCAATGACAGTTAACATTTGACAACACAGTACTAACACAAAGAAAATTCTTTGCAATTATCTTTATACATAAAAAAATCAAATAATAAATTTTAAATTTTAAGTTGCAAATTATTTATTTTCTTACTAAAAGGAATATTTTATAAAGAAAGCTATTACTCATTCTAAAATGTCCTCTAATATTTTTGTACAAAAAAACATTGTTTAATAAAATAATATCCCACATAAATTAATAACAAATATCGATATAAAATATTTAAAAAAAAATTAAATGATGGCTTATTTTTTTTACCTTAAAGAAATACTAAAAAGCTTCATCTTTATTTTTGCATAATTACATCACTTTTTTTTAACATTTTAATAAATAAATAAATCATTATTAATATAATAAGAACTTCATCAAAATATAATTTTCTTTAAAGCAGTTGTTACAATTTTGCCTTGTTTACAATATAAAAAATAAGTTAAATGCTGCAGAAATAAATGAGATTATTTTAATCTCTAAAAATCCAATTATGACTGTAACATAAGTTAATTAAAAAAAAAAAAAGCTTTTAGACTACTATGCAGATTTTTTCAAATGAAGTTTATTTCACTTCAACTAAAATTTAAATTTTTAAATCAGAATAGCACATTCATCAACATACTAATAAATATTTGAAAAAAATCAAGAAATTTGTATAGACTAGATTAGATAGAATTAAAACACATTTTTAGCATTTGCAGGTACATATTGGATTTAATCATAAGTTTAAAAATTAATATGATAATATAAAAGTAATTGTGATACAAAAGTATCTCCATATACAAAACATTTTAGTGGAATTAAAAAATTTTTCTGTTAAAAATATAAATTATTTATTTATCAATGTGACATAATTACAAATTATAATTAATAAACAAAATAAGCAAATTATTGAAGAACCATCTGTAATATATTTTCAAAAATTCATAATTAGCATTGAACAGACAACTGAAAAATGTTATTAAATACAAAAAGGTTTTAAAACTAAAATGAACAAATATAACAAATTGCTTATTAAATGATAATGAATTCCTCAAGAATTAATTCTATTAAAACTTTATTTTTGTAGAATATTCTAAAAATGTAGTTTTTTATGTACCTAAAAATGTGTAAATTTGCAATTCAGATGAAAAATTTGCATTGATTATCGAAATCTACTTTAAATCTAATATTTCGAACATTTTTTTTTACTATAATTATATAGAACATTATATACATACTCTTATTGGAGAAGCATTTCTCCTTATTGTATCTTCAACAAGAAGTTTGGCATGCCTATTAAAACCCATTAAATGTGAATTATTTGACAACAAAATCAAGAATTAAGTTTAAGTAAATTAAAGAAATACTTAAACATTTGATATTAGTATCTCTAAACTATGAAATATATTAAAAAAATTTAAATACTAAATAGGAAACCTTTAATATCAATATATAAAAATGGCAAAATATTCAAAGCAAAAGTTTTACTTTTATCTCAATGAAAGGATTAATTTGTCACTAGGAAAAATTACAAGAATTCAATAATAATAATTAACACAAAATGAATAAAAATTAATTCCTTACAATTCTTTTACAACAGACAGAAAAATGTGTTTCACTTTGAGCTTCTCTATATTATTACTTAAGAACACATTAAAATGCATCATCAAAATAATAATGATGAAATGAAATCTTTCTTTATACTTAATTAAGAATTTTCTTCATTAATTTCATTAAAACCTGCTAAATACTCTTAAACAAGGAAAGATGAAATAAAGTTAATGCACATAAGCAAATTCAATAATTGAGAAACCATGTGAAGTTTGAATGAAAAAAATTCCTTAAATAAATTAATATTATTTGAAAATTATGCAAAAGTATTAAGAGTGAAGCTGGCAAAAGTGAGGTTGAGATATTGAGACAACAGTATTTACATTTTTACTGATATTATTATAAAGTATGTATTTACCCAATGGCTTCTTCATCAGGTCCAGTAATTTGCACAAGCCTGTCTCGAGCACCAGGATTTACTGAGAAAACAAAATTAAACATACAGAAGTAATTTTTATAATAATTACTTAAAAAACATGAAAATTCTTAAAATAAATTAAGTGAATTATTTGTCCTCATTTAATAAGAATTGAAGTTAAACGATTAAGAGTGATGATGCAATTAAAAACTTAACAGTCATATACTTACCATAAATTTATCCACAATCAGAAGTTCATTTTCAAAATTCAATAAGAGAAATCATACATGAATTTCGATAAATCTACAAATTTAGTTCAGCCTTAACAATTTTTATATTTCATTTTGTAAGAGTTTTACTTGTGAATGGCAATGAGCAGGTTCAACTGTGGATATTGTTGAATTATAAGAGATGAAAGTTGAGACTTTTTGATAAATACCAGTTCATTTACTGATTGAGTGCTTCAGTTTCTCTTTTTTAGAGTTGGCCAACAATTATGTTTATAATTTCAACAAACTTTTCACAGTGAATCAAAAAATTGAGTTGAATAGAGAAAGTATTTTCATAAAAAAAGTTAACAGACTTGTTGGTTTTAATTACTTCATAAAATAGTAAGCAAATCTTAAATGATTTTGTAAATAAAAGAAAACCTTGTAGCACCACATTCAATTAATAATTACTGGCTAGTCATTTATAGGCAAATTTTGTTTTAAGTCTTTAATAATATAGTACTTAAAAGAGCATCTTGCGAAGTTAACAAAATATGTAATGTATTTGATTAAAAAGAAATACATAATGTAATAATAATAAAATTCAAAAACATGTTATATTCAATAAATAACATGATGAAGTTATTAATAAAGTTCTCAAAATGATAATATATTCTTTTCCATACAAAGTTGTATGTAATAAAGATTACAAAAACATTTTAAAAATTATGATTATAAAAATTAGTTGTAATTGTTCAGTATTTAAACAAAAATAGCATAATATTTAAGCATTTAAAGCAAACTATAATTTTATGCCAAAGTTAAAATATTACAGTTAAAAGCTTCTATGAGTCTTAAAACATTATACGAAATTATTAATAGTGATAATTAGTTAGAATAGTATTACATAAAACATAGAATTAATATTTTTAAGAAACAGTAGTAGTTACTGCAATGTTCATTGCAAATGTTGTTTTTATATGCATGCTTTTTTTTGTTGTAAACTAGGTCAGTGCTGTGCATGCATCACATGCATAAATGGATACTTCACCTCTTTGAAAAGATATTACTGTGTCACTCAATTCTTCAATCATATGTACACGGCGACCTTTGATACCCATCACTTTAAAAAATAATATTAAGAACTATATATCTTATATTTATTTGTATGCTTTTATTTTAAAAGCAAACAGTTACTTAAAAGTAAAATATTTATGTTTCAAATAATTAAAATGACAAATTTCCTGTTTCAGTATACAGTTTCATATGTCCAGTATTGTTTCTATTTAAAAACCTCAAATTTTTTTTATGTTTTCTAAATTAACTCTTAATTTAATTTAGAAAATATTAAAAAAAGAAAGAAAGAAAGAAAGATATATGGAAAAAAATTTGACTATAAAAATATTTTTTCCTTGGCCAATGACATATAAAGAGTCGAATATATTAATAATATTATTAAATTGAAAAAAAGTTTTTTTTTTTAAAATTAAATTACAAGTACTAACTATTGTTGCAAAATTTTCTTATTTAAATTCATAATGTTAGTTTGTTCATCCACCACATGATTTCTTTATAACAAAAATATAATTTGATTTTAAACAGATTCTTGATACCCTGAAAGCAGATTTTACAAGCAGAGAAAATTTAATTAATTTTTTGGAATATGTATACTGCATTTAAAATATAGATTTCTCCAGCATGTTTTATATTCATGTTAAGTGTATTCCAGTTTAATAAAATATTTTCAAAAGTTTATTTTGTTTTCACATAAATATATTTTAAAATGATTTTAGTTAAAAACATTTTAGATTAAATGGTAATGGTCAATAACACTATTATAAAAAATTTTGAAAACCAAAACCATTTAACAAAAGTAAAAAATAATAAAAAACATGATATAATGATAAAATAAAAAGTTGAAAAATTAGACAATATTATTATCCATGAAATGAATGTTGCTTTATTAATTGGCTTATTATTCTATCACCCGTTTTTGCAGAACAGGATTAATTTGATTGTGAGGTGCATAAAAATTTAAGCAATTCCAACTGACCACACACTTTAAAAGTTGGTGTGAGAACAAAATTAGTGATTATATAAATAAACAACTTCTAATTTTCCTGAAATGATATTTATAAAAATGATCATTATTGACTTCAACAAGGTACTTAAACTTTATTAAGAAAATGTATATTATAAATAGCATTACCATATTAATAAATTTTGGAAAATGTTTAAAAAACAAAAAAGTAATTTAAAAACGAAGTATTAAAAGAATACAAAGCTTATTTCTGTAATTTATAGATTGACTGCAGATAAATAAAAAACTATTTAAATTAATAATGAACCAAAAAGAGAATTTTACCTTTTCCAGAATCAGAATTTCTTATAATTATTTCATCTTTGAAGAAGTTTTTTCCAGTAATTCTATCAAAATAAAACAACTAATAGATACGTTTATTATCATACAAAAACTTTTAAATAAAATTATCATAATTGTATATATACAAAACTTTTATTGAAAATGCATAATATTACCATTAATGCTTAGCACTGTAAGATATTCAATTATACAAATATTTAGACAGGAAACATGATGAATTGGTGATTCAAAGAGAAAAAAATTAAAATATAAAATCAATGCTATCAAACATTTCAACTGATGAGGTAAAATTGGAAAAAGTTGTAAGAAATATAAGGCAATACTAGAGGAAGCATTTTAAAACAGCAATAAAAATGCTAGTTTTTGCTGACCAGAGTGATATTATTGCTAGAACATCTACAGCATTAATAAAGGCTTTTATTTATTTAGTGAATGAGGATCTTAAAAATTAATGAAAGACAACAGAATATATGTCTTGCACTAAAACAAACTCCAAACATACCCATTTAGAAATTGAAGATTATAAATTTGAAGCCATCAACCACTTCAGTTACTTGGGTTCCATAATTAACAGTAGGATTGATATTACAACAGAAATATGAAAAAGAACCATAGCAGCTAATAGATGTCTTAATGGAAAACAAAAATATATGAAATTAAATATAATCAACAGAAAAAGTAAGGTTTTACAATACAAAATCTATTAAAACAGATTTTAACATGCATGTGAAAGCTGGAACTTGACATGAGGATATACTGGACATTTTTGAAGGAAAGGTTTTGACATGTATTTTGGGAGGAATAAAGAAAAACAATGAGTTGTTGTGTTGTTACTTATGACACTCAAGCAAATCAAGCTTGCTAGCCAATGGCTACGTGAAATTAAGTCAGAAGAGTGTATCTTTCATTCTAATTAGAGCACTATGAAAATGAAAGTACAGCTTTGCTCTAAGACTCCTCTAATAGATGGCATTGCCAGAGGATTCATACTTTCAATTTTGACTTTGATCTGGAGGGGCGGAATTTTTCTTCAGACCATTAAACCCATGGTAACTGCTCAATGACCGACCACAGGACTTTAAATTCCACAGATTTAATGAGCACTAAGAACATATATCATATGTACTCAGTGGATCTTTAGTGGCATTAGGAATCAAACCCAGCCTTTCTGAGTGGAAGGCTGATGCCTTAATCACTAGGCAATCATGTCCTAAAACAATGCGTTGTTTTGAAGATCAAATTTAGAGCTTTATAATTTAATGTACCTGACATCATTAATTTCATTAAGAGCAGAAAATTAAATATATTGGACATATTATTAGAATGGATGAGAAGTGTATTACTGAAATGTTTTGAATGGCAGGCAAACTGGTGCAAGAAGGGGCAAACAAAATCTGAGATGGATCCCTTACATTATTCTAGTATTAAATAATAATAATAAAAAAACAAGAGAATTATAATAACTAGAAGAGTTGCTTAAAATAACCTTGAGAAGGTCAAGAAAAATCATGGGATGCCGTGGCATTGAGAAAGGAAAGAAGGTTTAATCAGAAGCAAATACATTCAACATCATGAAAGCAAATTGATAAAGGTAAAATTTTAGGTATGCATGAACACTTAAAAAGGAAATACATGAATAAATGCAAAAGTCAAATTAATTAATTACTTAAAAATTTTCAAGGAATGTAAAAGATATTCTACAGAAAGAATGATTTATAAGGATCTCTGAGGTTTGTTTGTAGCTCAATGATACTTTTTTGCATATAAGGGCTAATTAAATAGGAGCCTACAGTTTGAAATGGATTATGAACAAGTACTAACTTCCAAAATCATGATGGAATTTCAACACAAAAAATATTGAATGGAAAGACAGTGCGCTAACCATTGAAACTGCCAGTTTGGTTGACTAGTATGTGATGCAGATAAATTTTAAGATTACAAATGACAGAAACAATACATTCAATTAATATTTTAAGGAAATTTGTACAGAAAAATTAATCTTTAAAGGGTTTCTTATAACAACGTAGCAGAAAAATAAGAGACATTTTGAGCCACCTATTTACAGGGCATTTTCAAATATAATAAAAAAAGAAATACATGTAAAATTCCAGTGAAATTAATATATCATTTAAACTATAAAACTAAACTTATTAATTAGTGAAATTAACTAAGTATAAGCAAAAACAAAATTTGAATTTATTGAAATTAAGTCTATTAAAATTACATGTTTAATAGACACACATTAATTAAACAAATTTTAATGCACAATCATACTTTATAAGCAAAATACAAATTTCAATATTTAATTTAAAGAAAGAATAGGGAAACATTTGAGATATTTAAATACTATTTAATTCTCAGAATTTGAGAGAAAATTAAAATATTTTAAACTTTAACTAGATTTGAAATATTCTTTCTCAAATAAAAAGTTACTACTGACATTTAGTTTCTATTGATAATTGTATTAGTTTCATAACTTAAAAAAAAAATTACTATAAATGCTGGAAAATAATATTTTTTATTACTTTGTAGGTTTGGAGAACTTTCCAGATGACCTTAATATTTCACCAGGAGCTAAAGGAACTGTATTGATAACAGCTGAATTTTGATTCTGAAGAGTGTAAGGCACAGAAGTCATAGAAGCTGAAGTAGTAATACTAACATCGTGCAACCCTTGCTGCAAAAAAAAATAAATAAATAAATAAATCCAGCAACTAATTAAAGCAAAAGAAATGATTAAATTGCATTATGCAGATATGTAATCAAAATACTAAAACTCTGATGGGAATAAATATTTTAGAAATTATTTTGTATGGAAATATTATTTTTAGAAAATATAGATTTTAGAGTCAAATCATTCTCTGTTTGTGAAATTTGTGTTTAATAAAATTCTTCAGTGTATAATATTTTAACAAACTTTTAATATTTTTAAAAAATAAAAACAAAAATATTTTTACAATTAGATATCATATAATTTTCATAAAAAGTTACTTAAAATTAGCCACACATGTAACATAACTAAATTATATGAACATGTTTACATTAATCCCAAAAATATGAAGTATGTTTATATGCTGCATACAACTTTTTGAGGATAGTTAATAATCCTTGCTATACTGGTTTCAAAATTGATATAAAATTTTTGAGGTAGCAGCCATGAAGAATTCCACAGAGCTAAAATAATAGATCAACATAATGATTCTTCCAAAAAATTTAATTAAATGTATAAATATAAATGTGGTTCCAGGAATGCAGTCATTAATTGTATCACAATATTTTCACTAGTGACTATATAGCATGGTAGCTCAGTCAAGAGAGTGTTATTCTTGGGACTCGAAGTAAGTAAGTTCGATCCTGGGAATGGCTAAAGACTACAATTTTCACGAATGGCTAGTGGGGCATGTTAAATATGTTGAAGTCACAAAATCTCTTCAAATGAATATCTCTGGAGGGGGCATACCAAAGTCTAGAGACTTCTACTTGGTTTCTATTTTGAAAAAAGAAGATCCATCACTGGCTTATAGTGCTGCCATTTAGTGTCATCTGAGAAAGGGGAAATGAAATCTTCAGACTTGACAAGGAGCTGTATTTTCTGTCAGGTGCAGCAAATATCAGGATTTAACTTGACTGGATTTGGAGTAGGTACAAAATACTAAATAAATGGTAACAGAAATGTCTTAGTACTCAAATACTTGTGTAATAAGACAAGACAAAAGTGACTTCTAAGAGTCAACAGTAGCAATATTTTTTTCCTTTTGGTAATAAAGCAAAATTTAAAAGGATTACATTTTCATGTCTTGTTATAACCAACAACGAGGAACAGTGATTTATAAGTATTTCTTTCTTTTTGGATTTTTAAATTGGCCCTTATCACTTTTGAATGTGAAATAAAAATCCAAATGACAGTCTCTTTTCATTCAATTATAAATCATAAAACTTGTAAAACTTGATAAAAGTGAAACTTCCCTTTTTTATGTTTCTGAGGCTAAAATTAGTAGAAAGAATTGCTAGAAGAATACAAAGGCTCTCCTAAATTTGAAGATATGATAGAAGACATTTTAATAAATAATGACAATTTCTTTAAATATTTTATTGTTTATAGTTGCAACTTCATTGTTTCAATACTGCAAGTGTTACAAGAATACAAAAAAAAAAGAAGTTCCATAGCACCTTAGAAAATAAATTGTATGTAAAAATGTACAATAAGATAAATATTCAGATCATATGTAAATAAACTTCTTTATACATTGTAGAAAAAAATTAAGAAAAATATTGTTAGAAGCTGAATTTAAATAAATTTTAATTTTCAAAAATAAGTTTCAATTTAATTATCTAGAGTTTAATTAGAGTATTATTTTTAAAAAAATATACTTTTTAAAAATCTAAAGTAAGTAATGTTTTCATTGCATTAAAACATGATTAAATGATTTTTCACAATTCTAAAATTATAAGAATTAAAAGTTAATTAATAAAATCCTTTTTTTCCCACAAATAGATTAATGTTCTTAATTTATCACTGATATATCTATTATAAAGAAATAACATATGATTTACTTATATTCATTGCATATTATTTGTCAACTTTGGTTTCTTTAAAAATCTACTGTTGAATATAGTAAAAATCCATTAACAAGGAGATTAAAAAAAATCAAGTTATTGGTCAGAAAAATAGTTGATCAAGTTCAGTACAAATGATGAGACTAATATGATAGGCAATGAATTAGACATACAAGTTCTAATAAATACATAAATAAATAAATAAAACGTTAAAGATAGTTTTATCAAAAATAAATTCTTTTTAAAAATTGTGAATGTTTAAAATTAATTAAAAATTGTAAAATAACATGTTAATCAATGTTATTAAAATTCTGGAATCAACATTTTTGAAATTAGAAACTTGCATAAATTTCAAAGTAAACATTTATTGTTATAGGAATTTTTACAGTACAGATCAATCATATATGATTGTATCATATGCTAAGGGCACATTAAAATACTATCCATATTAAATTATTCTTTTTTAAAGCCGGTTTATGCAAAAGAAAATACTTATTTGCTAAGAAACTATTCTTAATCATGATACTGCCATGAGAAAGTATGACACAAAGATACAATAAGTCAGCAATTTTGATATTAGTTGCTAAGAAAAAAAAAAATTCAAGTTTTTTAAATGAGTTGATATTTCTTTATTTGAATTTTTTTTTTTTTTTTTTTTTTTTTTTTTTACAGTACTTTAATAGACTTAAGAAATTTGCAACCTTATTTTATTTGGGCAATGATTTCTGAAAAAGTAATTAATGTAGACCATTTAGAAAACTATTCATTTTTATTTTTGTCTTTGTGACATTTCTGGGCCTACATTTTGCTATGGTGAATAACATTTCATTTTAATGGCATTGTATTTCTTTGTTGTATGACTTTGAATGGCTATATATTTTAACAAATGTTGTTGAAGTATTGTCCTTTATCATCTATTTTTAAAATTTACTGTTACTACATTTTTGGTGTAAAAATGCAAGTTCTAAATGCAAAAGAGTATTTTGATCTAGAACTCAAAATCATTATATTCAAATGCAAATAAATGATTCAGTTTTCATCATACCTAGCAATATATAAACCTTAGCTGATTAAAATGATTTTAAAAAATGTTTATAAATATTTCTAATATGGAGAAAAGTTCATATATTTTTTAATTTAAATTATTCCTTTTTAACTTGGATATTAATGAAATTGTTATTTTATAATTCATAATACAATTTTTGTATATTATTAAACTGAATAAAAATAAATATGAGATCTAATGATTAGAAATATTTAGTTTCCAAAATACCAATATGAAATATTAATTGCAAAATCTGGTTAATTACAATCTTGATTTTTAACAGATTAATATTCTGATTAAATATGTCAATAAAAATGAAAATCAAATCTTGGAATCTTAAAGTTGAAATACATAAAGATTTAAAAACACATGAAATATTTGAATATTTTGTGGAAATGATGGTTGAAGCAGAAATTTTTTATTTTGTATATGTTTATTAAAAATACACACATTTATTATGTTTTCTTACTCTTTATTTTTAGGCCAGAATTTATTTTCTCTTGATTTCATATGAAATTATAATAGCTGTTAATTTATAACAGATTATGAATTCCCATACATCTTACAATTTCCAAACTTTCTAAGTATAATAAAATACAAATAAACAATCACCAAAAATTAACTTTAAATATAATTTTTTATTAACATTCATTTTGAATTTTTCATTATTCACCAGAGTCAATAAGTTTTTTCCATTAGTGTTATACACATATAATGTATAAACGTTATTAGTATTATACACATAAAATGTTACAATGCAAGAGAAATAGATTGCTTTAAAATGAATAGACCAAAAAATTTTGCTTCATTATTTTCAATTCATCAACATCAATACAAG
This sequence comes from Latrodectus elegans, assembly GCA_030067965.1. Taxonomy (NCBI): domain Eukaryota; kingdom Metazoa; phylum Arthropoda; class Arachnida; order Araneae; family Theridiidae; genus Latrodectus; species Latrodectus elegans. The sequence goes on from CM057810.1 coordinate 103,412,059, forward strand.
ACTGACAAATAATGAGTAACTTTATAAGGTTTGTAAATAAAGAAAGTAATATGCCTTTAATATTGTTTCCATCTTTCAGTCTATATATTTAGCAGAAACACGTAAGTTTAGAATGCATTTATACATAAAATATGTTTACATAACAGAAATAATGGATCTCCCACTACTTAAATTCTTCAAAATTAATACTATAAATTTCAACTAACATAAAATATCATTTAAAAAGTAATTTTTTGGAGATTTTAAACCTTTAATTTAGAATTTCAATTTAATTATAAACAATCCAATTCTTTTCAATACAAAGAATGCCTTTTGAAATACTTGAAATTATACCTTATGAACTAACCAAAATGTTTTAAGCAAATGAGTATTAAAGGTTGTTTAACATTAGTGAGAAAATTTAACATTCCATTAAGAAGACACATTTTAATTTTTCACAATCAATTATTTGTCATTTTTTAACATTTATTTTAAAATGTTAAAAGTTGCACACATGCACTCAGAACAAATATTTTCAGTAATTAAATTAAAATGCTAAATGGTTTCAAATAATACAGTTTTAATTTAGAAAGGAATTAATTTTATTTGAGCAACTTCATGCATTAAGTGCAATTTACTAATATTCAGTTCACCTGAAATTATCTTTGAAATACCTAATATTAAATAGTAGAAATTTTAACAGTCATAACAGTATATTTTACAAGTATATAATATTCTGTAATCATGTTTGTATGAAGCATAGAGATAACAAAACATTTAAAAATGATCCATAATGAGAATAGTCATAGTTTAATAAATTTGTTTCCATTAATCATAAAGTAAAGCAAATTTATAACAAAAATAAAAGTAAAAAGCTTCAAAATTATAATGCCAATTTTAAACTTTCATTTATATCTACTAACCTCAAGATCAGAAATTTTAGAATTAAAGTAGTTATTGATATTATCATTCTTTTTCCAACTATTGGCTCTTATTTCGATTGTCTCCAGAAGCTTTAAGCGTGATACCATGTCTAACCTTTCTTCACGTGAGGCATTCCGAAGAGTACAGAAATAACGATCAATAGCATCTAGTATAAGAAAGCAAGAATAAGTTAAAAGTAATTTAGAGCCATAAAAATTTTACAATTGGTAATAAAAACCTTTATTAAATTTATCAAGTTCTTCTCCTCGCTTTTTCAAGATTGCACACATGCGGGAAATATCAGCAGCTGTTACTTCATCAAAGTTGCAGTTGCTAATGCTAACATTTAAAATTTCCAAATCAGCTAATATTTCTGTAAAAAAAGGAAAAGAAATTAATTTTGTTTCTATAGGGGATTATTCACAAATATAATCTATAAGGTAATAAATTTACATTTCATTAATTTTATTAAATATTCCCCCATATTGTAGCATTTTCATTGGTTAACACTTACAATTATATTTAATATCAACAAAAGAGAAACAATGCATATCTATAGTTTCACGTTAATTCAGTTTCAGGAAATATTATCTGGCATCCACAAAAATTTGTAAAAATACATGGATACACAATGTTAGTGGTATTTTCTAATAATGAATCATAAGTGCAGGGCCAATTGCACATACCACATGTTAACAGATATAAGACACAGAAGTAGTCTATTAGACATAAGTGCAGTCTGAAGAATGAATGGACTCTGACCATTTCAAAACTTTGTCATAAGATCAATAGATCTATTTCTAAAAAATAGAGAATAAAGTTAAAAAAGAATTAGTATTGAATGGAGTTGAGTTATGAAGACTATATAAAAAAAGAATTACATTCTTTCTTGGAAGAAATTCTGCCTATAAAGAACGCTTGCCACAATTTAAAATAAGTTATCCAGAAATCTACTGAGAAAATAATACAGAGTATCAAATGAAGAGAGGAAACCAATTATTTGATGATAAAAGAAAGAGTCATATAAACTGATGATACAAAAAATGTTGCAATAAAGATGCAAAAGAAAGATAAAGATTTAAGAAAAGGAAAAAAATGGAAACATCAAGAAAGGGATCATGCATGGGTAAACTACATCTAAATATTGCATCCTGAATGTTTCACCAACTGGTAAATAGTATAAGAGTGGATTTCAACCATAGAATTACAGCTGGCAAAAAGGGAAATGGAAAAATTACAAGAGATATGGAAAAGGTTTTGATTAGATAGCATGAACATTTTAAAACTCCCCTTAAGGGTAGTGATAAAAAGGAAATAGTTACACATAATGTACCACTTACCTTAAGTGGTGAATGTGAGGGACAGGAGCAAACTCAACCAACACTTTATGATGATAAGCAGACAATCAGGAAACAACCACAACAAGTCAGCTGGATCAGATGGTATTAAAGAATAAAAGTGAGTGAAACTCATAAAAGCCAATAAAACTACTCGCAAAAGTCAATGAAGCAAACATGATTAAAACAATTCATAACCTATCTATGATATCTGACATAAGAATAAATGCCCACTGCGGAAGAAAAAGATCTGTCTTATTTATAACAAAAAAAGATAAGATAGAATGTTGCAATTTAAGGGAAATGATCCTATTGAATACAGCATAAAAAAACTTTTCCACCATTCTTAAATGTGACATTTGATGACACTGTTTTTCCTCACAGATAATTTATAAGATAATATGGAAATACCAAAAAAGTTCACATTAAAAATGAATGTATTGTGAAGGAATTGAAACTAATAACTGTACCAAGTTGCAAGGCTTTAAATAAGTGAGGAACAATTTTCTTAATCAAATTACTACCCCTCTTTTCTATGCTTATTAAATTATATCTCTTTTCTCAGAATTAAAGTAGCTACCAAATTTAAAATGTCTAATAAAACAAAATTAAAATAAAAGTTAAAAGAATTTGAAAAATTCCAAAGCATATATTTCAAAAAATCCCTAAGCATATTTATGTATGCATAAATAAATCTCTTTTAAAAATAATGCATATATTTAATACACATAAGTTAATCTCTTTTAAAAATATTCTGAAAACATACTTACACATTTAATGTAACGACAATAATTTTCAAGAAAACTAAAATATACCTTCTTTTGATTTTTGAATAACAGAATCCTTTGGATCTTGAATGTGAAATTTGATTTGATCAGAGCTTCCAACAGACTTCAAAGGCCGTGGTTTCTTTAGAGGTTCTCGAATATTTCGTACTGTCTTTGTACTCATTTTGAAATTATCTGAAGAAATACAAAAATAAATAAAAGATAATACATTTTTGTATTTTTAATTAAAAAAATTATACCTTAAAGCTTTAATTGTAAATAAAAACTAGAAGTAATTGCAAGGTTTTGTTTTAAAACAATAAAAAGAAGTTTTGAAGTAACAAATAAAACAAAAAAATAACAGACAAATAAACTGAAATTAATGACAAAATAATTTTTGGGAAAAAATGTATGCATATAATTCATTATTTTAAAGATTAGCTGTCTAGATTGATTTTTAAAGTTTATCAGAAAGCCATTATATGTAAAATTAATTATAATAACAATTTAATAATAATAAATTCTCAGATACCTCCAAATATAAAATTAAGATTATTTACTACATTGTGAACATAATTACTTGATAAGTAAAAGCTAATGAAACAATTTCACTTTAAAGATATTACTTACAATAAGAAATTAATTTTCAAATGTCCATGATTTATTGATATCTCCATGGAAAAATTTCCATGATTTAACCAAAACTATTTTAAATATTATAATAATACAATTATTTACAAAGTTGATTTTATATCTTCATGTAATCAATAACAGCAAGAATATTTTAGATATCTGAAGTTTGAGATACAGTATTAAATAAATATAGCAAGTTTTAAAAGGCATACATCTTTAAATCCATATGAAAGAAAAGCATAAAATCTTGATTTCTTTTAGAAATTGCATAAAATGCTTTTTTAAAAATATAATGATCAGAACAAGATACATCATTACATATAGGTGTGAATATAAATAAAGTAATTTTATGAAATTAGAGACAAAATCTATGAAAGTATAGACAAAGAAGGCCAAAATATATCATTAAATAAATTAACTGAAACAACAAATAAGAATACACTTACATACTGAAAAGGAATGTATCTACCACAAAAACTAAAATTTTTTTACAAATCCTCAAATTTTTTTTCAATTCAAATTCAAAGTATATGAAATAAAAAAATTAGATATAAACTGTGAAAAAGAGAGATAAGAGAATTTTAAATTTCTGATATCATGTGGTCGTGGATTTTTACTAACTACACATTAACGAGCAAGGCATTACAACAACTATTTTTAAACACATAGATTTATAAATACTTTTAAAACCACAAGGTTTTTACCAACACAGCAAAATCAAATATGACATGCTTTACTTTAGTTTCTAGAAGATGTTCTACTTAACTGAATTCACTAAATACTTCTTTTACTAAGTGGTTAGTTGGTTAATAGCAAACTTTAGAAATATTCTGCTTCTACTTATAATATAAAAAAAAAATATTTTATTCAACTATATTTTCACTAAGATATTAATAATTTTTATACACTAATTTTATGTTCTGTGAAAAATAAATGAAAATTTTATACTATAATTATAACCACAATACATTGTTACTAATTTTTAGATTACAGAGATCAGGTAATTTTACTTTGTGCAACATTTATTTGTGGTTTCACTGCAAAACAAGTTCTCACCCCTTTTCGCTTTTCATGGATACAATAGCTTGTAATTCATGATGGGACATATGTCCAACTTTCCCTGATCAGCTCAGAATACTGCCATTTTTGATTATTTATTTGGAGAGAGGACATCCATATTGGGTGAAATATCGTATTGGGTGAAAAGCCAACAAATGTTTATTATTTGTCACTTCAAATTGTTTCCTGAATCTCATCATTCTTTAAACGAAATTCAAAAATTGTATTTAAATGTTTTCAGAAAATTTGACACAAATTTAAAAAAAAAAAAAAATCTAAGGAATTTTTAGATGTAAAGTTGAGAGTTTAAAAAGTAGAAAAAATAAGAGACAATGTATTTTTGAATATGGAAATCTAATTGCATCCTAAGAAAATAGTTGAAAAATTTAGAAAATCCCTTTATAGTTACTATATCACTGTAATATTTTTCTATTTTACAATAGTGATTTTTAAAATTTATACCCACTAACTATTTGTAAAAATTAATTCCATTTATTAAAAATATGATGGAGACAATGAGTGACCTTGCTATGAAATTGAAATGCATAAAATCCATAGGGTAAAAAGTAATTCATGAAATTTAAAAAAAATAAATATAGAGGAATTTTCTTCAGTATTAAACTAGAAATTATAAATAATGAGAAAGTAAGTAATAAAAAAAATTTGTAAACATTGCAACTGTAAAATTTCAGATAATGGAAAAAAGTGCGTATTTCTGCATTACATATTTTATTTTTTCAAAGTTATTGATCTCATTATTTTTTAAAGTTATTGATCTCTTACAATGCAATATACAAAGATATATTTCATTAGAAGAATATTTTATTTAATATAACTGAACTCTAATGTATATAGTTTAAGCACTATTTTTGATGGAAATGAATTCTGAGTGGAGTAGTCAACTTAAATCTTTGATTCATTTAAAAGAGACTAAAAAACTTGACAATATTATTTTTAAATAAATTTTTTTTCATGAGCAACATTATGATTTTAATGAAGTTTTCATAAATTTTCTTTTGACTTGGAAAAAAATAAAGATTTTGAAATCACAGTTATCTCTCGCCAACTTAAGCAACCTCTTTACATGTAATATTTTGTAACCAAATACTAATTGCGTTTAAACTTCAACTTTGCAGTTGTGTGCCACTTTAAATTTCAAAAACCAAAACTTAGAATATTTTATTATAACTACTGACTAAAAAGGTATTCAAATATTTAAAACTAGAAAGTAATTTTCCAAATATTACATAATAAACAACAAATATAAACTAAGTATCACACAATCTACAATGAGTGATATACAGGCAATGAATATAAATCTTGAATGTAAACAAAGTGCATTTTTAATAAAATTCAAATTTTAATTAACCAACAGTGCCGCAAACTTGAAAAAAACTTCAGCGAAGTATTATCTACCCTGGCGACAACCAGGCAATAAAATTAAATGAATAAATAAAGTAGTCTCATGAAAATTTAAATTTTAATTAACTGGCCAGAGGCACCAACCTCAAAGAATCCCAGAAGTGCAATTTAGCCACAATTTAATGCAGACAATAAAAATAAATCTAAAATATAAAGAAACATTTATATAAAAACTAGACCTTCAAATTAATTACCATTACCTCATAGTAAATAAATCTAAATGCCAATATATGTAATATTTATAAGCAATATACTTAATATATAGCATAAAATGACTTGTTTAATAATTTGTTACTGTTTGTATACAGATTTTGAATGTATTTAGTTTATATTCTTTTGTTCATAAAATAAATTGCTTAAGCATTTCTATATTCACAGATTAATTTTTAATTTCTGATTCGCATCCTGTATACTTCTGACTGAATTCCAGTGGCTCAGTAATTTCACACCACTTCCCATTAAGATCAGCAAAATGAGGCAGCACTTGCTACAGGCAGTGAATGGGAGGGGGATCACATACTCTCTCACTGGGTTGTGACATTAATATGTGACGTCCAAAGTTCTTCCACTTGTGTGGCGTAAATGTGGAGAAGAGGGTACCAGCTCAGGTGTGACCTTGTCACCTGATTGTGGTTCAAAATCACAAGGCACTTGGTGATGGGCAAGTATTCCAAATCTGTTAACTTAAAGGTACAGTCCGAGGGTCAACTGCACTGCAATGTATGTATACTTCTAACTATGCATTAACTGAATTTCATGAAATTAATTTTATATGTAAATTTATTTTTTAAATGTTGGATGATAGTAAATAAAATAATATTTTGCTTTTATTCTTAGAAAGTGTACTTGCATTTAATCCTTTTTTGGAAATGTAAATATTATTTAGAAATCCCAGAATTTTGGTAAACTTATTATTTTAGTCTAATTTATCTATGAGTTTTATAATATATCTATAGTGGTTTCTAATTTAGTTTTTTTTTTTTCAAGTAAGTGGAAAAAAACTCTAATGAAAATAACTGAAGATTTTTAAAGTCTGCAATTGGAATTTGAATTGCAGGTTCATTAAACAGTCAGGATTTAGATTTAAAATACATGCAATTGTATATTTTAAATCCAAATACTGAAATTTTAATAAACTTTTGTTACAAACTATAACATAGTAAATTTCATTGACAATGAGGTATAAAATTAGAATATAGACACTCTTATTATGTGTGATAAGATAAATATCTTACTCTAAGTAAATCTAACTATATAAAGATGGATGTAATTATTACTATAAAATTAGTTACAATATTTTTTATGAAAATTAAATTATAATTTTTGATTTCTACAATAATGATTTTCACAAATGTTTAAATTGTAAAGAAAATTTAGTTGCCTAATAGTAAAATAACAAATTATTGCAACTATAGTTTCTTTTTCATTGAATATTTTATGCACAAGAAATTTAATTAAAGAAGAACTGACAGTTTAAAGTGGATTTTGAACCATTACAAACAAAAGGTGGGATTTGAATCCATGAAATATTATATTGAAGGTTAGAGTGTTAATTATTTTGCTGCTAACTCAGAATTGATTGTTACAACAACATAAGTAAATGCATTAGAGAGGCTTGGATAGACAGTAATTAGGATATCAACAATTATAATTAGGATATAAAAATAGATTATCAACATGTGTACATAGCTTTAAAGAAAACACTAAATATTCATATGTTTAACAAATTAACAATTTTTGGAAAAGACTAAAGAGAAAAACTTAAGATTTTAGAAATTACCATATACAATCATTAATAAAGAGCATTTCCCATTTTTCAAAAGAAAAATAAGAGAACAAAATAGAACAATACCGTACTATAGTAAAATGTTAAATTTTTGCATTTTGTATTTCAAACCTTCAACCTTTTTTCTACCAATATACCCATAAAATACAAAATATTTTTGGATATTGTATCACTGAATTAATTGTTTTAAACATAAAAAAATTCATACCTATACATAATGTGTGAAATTGATCTTTCATTAACTGATTAGTGTAAAGTTTTAATCACTAATTTTATGTTACAATGTAGCAAATTTTGCAATTTCATCATAAAAAATTAAAAAACTTGAGAGAAATAAAAATTTGTAATATACACTGTAAAAATTTTATGAATGACCCGGACCCCACATGGAACACTGAAATTGGACAAAGAAGAGCACTTGTATGTTTATATATATATTTACATAAACACACACAAGAAATTTATATACAAGAAATTTTATTCCATACATTATTTTTAATTTCAACTAATTAATCTAATCAATAATCATAAGTCAGATTTTATTTAATTATTGATTAGACAATTTTTCATTCAATAAAAAAAATTTCAATTTTGTTACATAAGTATTACAATAAGAAATGTTTTTTCATTAATAAAGCACTTTTATTTCCTTCTCAAGTTTTAAAATTTTTTATGATAAAATTTCAAATTTTGTTATACAATAACACGAAAATGGTGATTAAAACATACATATGTATACCAAATAGATAAATTTGTTTAAAACTATTTACTTAATTTTTCAGATATTTAGAAATTTGTCACATGTATGTATAAAATCAGTTAAAAATTTTCAAATAATGCATTAATTCGCCGATAATTCAACAAGACAATTTTGAATACTAACAGTCAAATAGATAAAATTATGGTTTTCTCAAGTTTAACAATACCAGTTTATCTGAGCTTTATTTAAATACTTTATATATACATATATTTTATATACATGATAAAACAAAAAAATAGTAAAATAAATAAATCAAAATATATTAAACAGTTAAATAGATTAATTTCATATATGACTTTTATAACTGATTTCATAAATGTTAATCAATAAACATCCATTGCTCTGGTTTAATTCGCCACAATTTAAGCCACTTGTAGTATTTTTCACATTTAATGATAACTTAAGGATTTATTTTGAAATGAAGGAATTTAGAATTTGCTTAAAATAATTATAAATACCGTAGAAAAATGTGACCAAGAAAGGTATATTTCAAAACGAAATGATTAGGAAACATTCAAACCTTTAATTTTTAATTAATATAAATTGATATAAGATAATTTATAAAAATGTATAACAATAAAATTTTTAACTTAAGAAATAAAATTTTTCTCTCAATTTACTTTATTTTTTAAAAAGATAAATATTTATAATCAGTAAACTATGAAAAAATATATGTTTTAGTTTTGTCCATTACTAAAAAAGAGCTAAGGTGAATAAAAATGATTAGAAGCAGCAGGCACTTGTACGACTTTTATGTACTACTAAATTAGTTTTATAAAATGAATAACAACAGTTATTTGTGGGATTTCAGCAAATTTAAAAGAATGATTCGCACTCATTTTATAATTATAAAACTAAAACCAGGTCAATTAATAATTCTATTAATATAAATAATATCGCGCAATTGAATCAAGTAATTCATCAATTAAGATAAACTTCTTACTCCATGTAAGCATAAAATAAATAAAAATATCATAATTTTTTTTAAACCTAGAAAGTTTCATTGTTCTGAAATAAATAGAACTACATTTTACACCAATGTGTGTCAAAAGTTCAAAATTATAAAAATCAACATAGCTTGAATATAGTCAAAAAAAAGAGAGTGAAAATAAGTTAAGACAAACCTGAGTGTTATAAGACAGTAAAGTTGAAAACGGTCGAACATAAATTATTCGAGATATGAAAATACTCTGATCTCAAAAAATCGCCCACGATTTCATTGTTTTGGTTTCGTTTGTTGAAATGAGAGTATGTTGAAAATTAATTTTCATGCTTGCGCCAACTTAAAAATAATTAAGACCTTCAAAATAATGGAAAAAGAGATCCACTTTCATGAATAAAAAGAAAAAAAAAGAAAGATATTTTTTGAGAATATTTGCGATGTATTTTTGATAACCGCAATGAAAATTGCATCTATATTCATAAGTGAGTTAAGTTCTGGGTTTAGTTAAAAAGTATTATATATCTTCTAATAACTTTTTAAATAAATAATAATAGGAAAACATTTCCTTTATGATACAAGTAATAAAATATTTTTTATAAATAGGAATCTTTATAAAATAAATATTTCATGTTTAGCGAAAAGAAAATTCAATGTTTGAATCCCCAATGTTGTAATCGTATAAGCAAGAAGATGTTTGAACGATTACAAAGAAATAAATAATAAGATGTTTGTTCACAAGCGAAAAAAATATAAATCCACGGACAAAATTAAAACAGAAATTTTCGTATGAGAAAATAACTAAATGAAAAAAAGTAAATTTCTGAGATAAAAAATGCTTTTTATAATACTATTAGATTGAGAAAATAAATCTTTCGTTAACGTAAGGAATAAAAATTTTCTTTTTATAATAACACTACATTCATTAGTGCCGAATTTAAAATTGAGGTATATTCTGATATTCATTAAAATTGTGGCATCACGAAATAATGATTTTATGAATATTAAAATACTATAAATTGAAGAAGAGATTGATTATAATATGCATTTTAGCATATTTAGATGATGTAGAAAGGACCATCGACATTTGAAGTAAAATATGTGAAAAAATTGCACAGTAGATTTTTCATTCAGAAAATCAGTTTGTAAAGTTGGTATTTTCTCAGAATATAATTTATAGTTAGAACCATAAGAAAATTTCTTATCAAGAGGTGTTGGTATTTCTGATTAGAATTATATTTTTGCCTATCGAGAAAGAGGTTAATCGTTTCGTGATAATGTAGCTCGCATGTGTTGAAATCCAATAGTGTCATTGCGAATGTGACGATGTGAAGCCGAGGGTCTGACCAAAAGGGTTCTTAGATCTCAGAAAACTCACATGACTAACACCCAAGAGGACAGACTTATTGGGTAGTCGTAATTGTAAACAGGAAAGGAATACGTTGCATGTTTCAGTTTAAGCTCAGATAATTCAGTGATTGTTGGAGTTTGGATTTCAGATGAGTGCCGTTTTTACATCCCTCTCTAGCAGTACTTTAACGCTGGGTGATGATTGAGCTTACGATTTGAGCTGATGAAAACTTATCAGGTCCAGTGTGACAATAGTGCTTGTTGTACTAAATATCACATTGGAGAGAGAGTGGTCGTGGTATCACTGTTAGATGAATTGATGTGCACTTTCCGATGAATTTATGGTAAGAAACCAGACGAATTATTACTGTAATAATTAATAGGATTAAAACTATATGAATGATATTATGCCATGCTATTTCATATTCTAGTCATAGCAGTAATGCTGCTTAATTGATTTATCTTCCTATAAATTTTTTTAATAGGTTTAAAAACAAAAATTTTTTAAGTGTATATTTTTTGATTGGTGTTTAATGAGGAATAACCTATTTTAAATATCTATATATTTATCTTTCGTTTCTCTGCAGTGTTCCACGACTTTAAACAATACTTACACATTAGAAAACGTTTTTAACTACACGCACCTAAAATTATTTGTATTTAAAAATAATTAATGTTTCTTGTAATGGTACTTCAACGAAATTCAAAATGTAATAAAAAACCTCAGATTATAACATATTGAAGTGAAATTAAAGTAGGAAATATTATATTTTACTGATCCTCTGTTCTAATATTTTTTACGTATTCTATATACTATTTCAGTATTTTTTAAAGACTAAAAAATTGAATGCCCCAACTCTAATATATTTAATAGCTCCAGTTTTAAAAAGTTAAGTTATTATTTTTAATGTTAGGAAAAACTTAAAATTTCCTTGAGATATTATTCATTAAGATAGAATGTCAGAGGAGATTCCAAAGTTAAAAAAATTAATAATGTCTTGAGTAATCGATTAATATTAATTATTATGATTTTCACTGTACATTTAAAGATTTTTTCTTAACAGAAACTAAATTATAAAAATCTAAAAATTTTAGTATTTTCATTAGTTTCATAAGATGTTTATTATTTTAGCAAGTCCTTTTTAAATATTCAAATCATTTAAAAATTTAGTCAAGCTCGTCACAGCCAAGTGGTTTGGGCAACAGCCTTCTGTCCGGAAAAGCTGCGTTCGATTCCCAATGCTGTCAAGGACCCACCGAGTACATGTGACATACTTGCTCGTTAAATCTGTGGAATTGAAAGTTCTGCGATCAGTCGTTGAACAATTACCATGGGTGTAAAGATCTGAAGAAAATTTCTTCCCTCTCCAGATCAAAGTCAAAGTTGAGGGAGTGGATCCTCTGGTGGTGCATCTATCTGTGGAGTTTTACAGGAAAGCCGTGAAACTCCACACACTGTTTAACAAGAGCATACACTTTTGTGATGCTCTTGTTAAACGAAAGGTACACCCTTTTGACTTAATTTCGCATAGCCGTTCGGCTAGCAAACTTGATTTGCCCAAATGTCATAAATACAACAGCAGAGATTTAAATTTGAAAGATTAAGAATGAAAATCATGATAGTTAATCATTTTTAAATTTTACTTTTTTGTAACTGAAGAATGTTTTAAATCACAAAAATATTATTCACAACTTAATTTGCAGATATTTTTACACTGCTGGACAATTACTAAGGATGGATAACACTATCACCCATAGCAACCACAAAATGAAAGGAAGCAAAATGTGGAAAATTAGAATAAGTGCGGGATATAGTAAGAAGATGTATGCGTATGCAAATTATTTTCCATGTCTATTCATAATGTGTTAGCGCTCAAAAGAGCTTTAAGGGTTTTGACACGTGTGGACATTTGTTGTTTCAAGTCAAAGTTTTAAAGGAAAAATTAAATAGACGAACTTGAAATTTTTGGAATGTCTTCCCGACATCTCTTAAATGATTTTATGCGTGGCCAAATTATTGGAAAGATTGAAGAAGGGCGAAAAATAGTAGATGTTGCCAAGGAGTTCGACATCTCTCACAGCTTTGTTTCACTGCTGTGGAAGTCATTTAAAACTACTGGAATGTGTAGTAGGCGGCACGGAGGAGGTCGTGTTAGAAGTAAGATGCCTGCAGAAGACAGATATATCGTCCTATCAGCAAAAAGGAACAGGCGCAACACATCTCAGCAGGTGGCAAATCAATTTCTTGCTGCCTCAGTAAAGCAGATCTTCCGTAACAATGTTGTTAGACGTTTGAGGGGAGGAGGACTATACGCCCACAGACCTGTCGTGTGTGTCCCATGGACCAGACAGCACCGTACTGCCCGTTTGCAATGGTGTCGTGAGCATCGCAATTGGACTGAACAGGACTGGGCATACGTACTACTCTCATATGAGAGTAGTTTCAGTATGTCAGCGGATTGTAGATGCCAACTGATCTGGTGCAAGAGTGGTACTGCTTATCGTCCAGAAAATATCCAGGAAAGGGGCCGATATCCGACATGCAGTGTCATGGTGTGGGCCGGCATCATGATCAATGGCCGCACGCGCCTACACGTGGTTGTAAATGGGACTATTACGGGCCAACTATACATTAATGAAGTTTGACTTCCTCATGTTCATCTTTTCCGTGGTGCTGTCAGTTATAAATTTGTTTATTTGTTTTTATGGATGACAACGCAACATTAGACCGAACATTAGCTGTTCAGGATTTTCTAGACAGCGAGGGTTATCAACGCGTCGTATGGCCATCACGTTATCCTGATCTAAACACCATTGAAAATGTGTGGGATACTTTGGGGAGACAAGTTGATGGTCGAAACTATCCTTCGACAAACAAGAACGCCCTCATCCGGGCACTCACAGAGGAATGGTATAAATTGCCTCAACAGCTGCTGGATAATGTTGAGCAAAATATGATACGACGTGTGGAATGCTGCATCACACTCCTCGGTGGACATTTACCGTAGTGAAACCTTTCACCAAGGTGCCTGCTGACTTTTAGATGCATTGTTCCATTTTTCCGTATGCAGCATCAAATGAACATTTTTTTTTCTTTCAGATGTTTCACAGCTTTTGTACTTTCCAGAACAATAAATATTATAATGTCTGAACAGTGTGACAACTATATTTTATCCTACTAGGCCTCATGTCTCACTTACTGTTATGCTACATTGCAATTTGTGATCCGTCCATAGCAATTGTCCAGCTGTGTAAATAGAGATTTTGATATATGTAAGATAAGTTATTATTTTATTATAGAACATATAGATAACTATATTGATTCTGTGGTTTTGGCTGAAATTCTTTTTGATAATGTAGATAGATATTTTTACCTTGCAATTAATTTTATAATATTAATAGCTGAGAAACTTACTCAAATCAAAATATCTTGAAATTTTGTAAAAACAATATTAACTTTGTAGAGCTTATTGGTAAAAAAAAGCACACTTAAGTTTAAAATTTCTTTAATGCAGATTTTTCACAAATTTCTGAAATAAGTTCTGCTAAATTTATTATTAGAATAATTAGTAAGATCAAAAATTAAATTATATTCAAGAGTACACATTTCTTTCATCCCACTTTTAATTTTATTCATGATTTTTGCAAAATTCACATCAACTTCAATATTTATGTGTGAATTTAAAACACTAATAAAAATGCTTATAATGGTTAAGATATTTATTTTTAATGTTGCATTCTTATTGCATATTAAGTACATTATATTGTGCTTTTTCCAGAACTTTTTTCGAACATAAACATTTTCTGTAAGGAGCACACATCCATTTTTTTAGATACTGCTGTACACCAATATCTGCCATTCGACTGATATGGAGGCGAATAAAAGTTGCAAATAAAAGTAAAATTTTTTTTTATTCAGAAGGCTACATTTAATAAAATTGGAAACAACATTTCAAATATTTTTATAATTAATATTTTTGAATTATTTTTTTCGTGTACAAAATATATCAAACTATTAAATTATAATATAATATAAACCAATTTAAAATAAAATTTAAAGGTAACGGTATTTAAATTTGTAAAGAGAAATAGAAAACTTATTACAGTACTTAAGTCAACGCAATGATCCAGCAGCAAAAATAACATTAAAAATGTATAGGCAAACAATACATGAAAAATAAGATCAATCAACTTTCCCTGATTATTAACAAAATTTAAATCGAAGGCACTTTACATTGATTTAAAAAACAAAGATGTATAAAAATTCATCATAAATATTTCACGGGTTCCTAAGAATTAGAGTAACCTATAAATTAAAATTATAATTAGTATCCTTGTGTGTGTGCAAGAGTAAATGCAAAATTGGGTTCATCATAGTCTAATGATATAGCATCACTCTTCGGAACATAAAATCCTATGTTCGATTTAAGCAACCGTTGAACATCAGGAAACGAATATTGTGTTCTTCTGTCTTCGTGCAAGTCCATTGGGGTCTGTTGTTGATAATGTCAATGATAGTGTCACAATTCAGGTAATGATGTTTCTATATAATCGGTATGCTAAATTCTAAGTTTGGTGACTTTTTTCGAATTTATCTGGCAGACTGGTTTTTATTACGTCATAAAGATGGAGACCTTTAAGAATTATGCAGAAAGTCAATTATAGTATTTATGTCATCACGAGAGACATCCCAATATATCATCTTGGTAATATTTCTTCATCGCCAAATAAATGAATAAATAAATAAAAATAAGAATTTGACATGCTAGATTATATATGGCAGCTGTGCCCATTTCAGCCTACTTTATTTAACAAGCTCTACAACTAAAAAGATATGTAGGGAATATTTAATAAATAAAATTAAAAATTCAAGAAATTATTAATTTCATCAGGTTTTGAACTAATTTAAAAAGAATTTTTATGTTTCCCCCAAAGTTTTGATGGATAAATTAAAATAAGGTATTATGTTGTTCTTAAAGAAATTTAATTTTTTATGAAGTGAAAGATGATTTTCTTATAGGTAATAAATATTTTATTAAATTTATATAATGTCTATTTTGCTCCGTGATATAAATTTAGCCATCTTTCTGGCAGTAGCATGATTCCACGATTATAAAATGTATGGCTTTTGTCGGCAAATCTGATTCAGGTGATTTTTGACCTTCTCATTAAAAGAAAATTTTTACTGTGTCTAAAATATTTTATAAAGACCAGAACAAATAAAAATTAGAAGGCACAACATATAAAGAATATGGTTGATATGGTCGTCTATCCCATCCAAGCTATAGAACAGGGGGGGGGGGCAAATATTTTCGATGCGTGGTCTACTCCACATTCAAAAAATCGAAGGTGGTCAGTCTACCAATGGCAGAGCAAAATTGACGAAACGCACATGCTTATACATTTATTTTCTGTAACAAAAAATGGTAAATTATCTATTTTTTATTAAAAAAACAACAACTTAATATTAATGTTTTCAAAATAAAAATTTACTGACGAAAATAATCAAAGTATTGATACATCAAAAATTGATCATCCTATTCACTTTGTTTAGTTAAAATTTGGCATTATATCTGCTACAAGTTTATCATATTGTGGCTGGTATGGACTTATTGTAATGCGTAAACACGAAATTAAATTTTCATCTGTTAAACGTAACCGATGTTTATGTTTTATGGCGTTCATGGTTGAAAAAGCAGATTCGCAAAGATACATCAATCCAAAATATGATTTCAAATACAAAATCAATTTGAAAATATTTGGAAATGTTATCTCAGAAATTAATTTCCAAAATTTAGAATTACTTGATGTTCTGGATTTAAGAAATAAATCGCATCTTAACTTTGTAATTTCTTCCTCGACAGTGATTGATGTGGTATCTATTAAACGTCCTATTTTTCAGATACTCCATCAACTTTGGCATTTTCATTAAATGGAAATATCATAAAATTGTGTATTTCTTCCAATCTAATTAAGTCAGCTAATCTTCTTTCAAATTCTTCATACAAAACATCTAAGTGTTTGGCGAAATCTTCGAAGTCTTGGTTTGGATTCTGGATGCACTCTTCCTCCATGTGTTTTAAACTTCTCAATTTATGTTTTCCTAATTGAGACCCATACCTTTTTTATCGTTTCTTTGAAAGTTTTAATCGCGCTCATCATGCCTGCTAAACATTTATTCTTTCCTTGTAGATTTAGGTTTAAATTGTAAAGTTTTGCTGTGATATCGCACAGAAAAGCTAATTTCATGAGCCATTTCTCATCTTCCAATTCAGAATTGTGCTCTCCTTTCATTTGTAGAAATTTTTTTTATTATTGGTAAAAAAATACGAAATATTTTTAAAAAAGCACCACGGCTTAGCCACCTTACGTCTGTGTGCAATAAGAGATCTCTCTATATCTGATTCAGTTTCATCCGAAAACGCCCGAAATTGTCGTCTCTGAAAACTTCTTAAACGAATTGAATTGACGATTTTAAAAGCAATTTGCATTATATCATTAGATTTTAGTATTTTTAAATACAATACCTGTTGAAGGATAATGCAATGATAGCTAGTAAAACTGCGAATTTCCTCATCATTATTGCACAAGGCAATAAAATCAATTCGATTCCTGACCATTGCAAGAGCTCCATCTGTTGTAATAGAGACCACTTTATATATTAGAAATCCTGTCTTATCAATAAAGTTTTTAAATGAATTGTAGATATCTTGGCCTCTCGTTTGTCCTTTCAATGAATTATGTAGTTAATAACTCTTCTTTTGAAGTAATATCTTCGAAAACCATTCTCACAAAAATGCATAGCTGTGCAATGTCACTAATATCCGTGGATTCATCAAGGATAGGAGCTTACAAGCTTTTAAATTGCCATTTAATAAATCCTCCAAATTATTATTCAAAGCTTCAGTAGTCACATCGCAGTGTTACGCAACAAAAAATATTATTTATTGACGATATTAATTCAGTTTTGTTTTTAAAATCGTAAAAAAGAACTTCTCACGCAGTACAGAAAGCTTCTTTTATCAATTCTCCATCTTCGAATGGTTTTTTTTTTCATTTTATCAAAATTTTGTAATTTTAAACGACGCCAATGTTACTGCTTTAGCTTTTGTGCCTGGTCTCGTAAATAACGATTGCTTTAAATGTAAATTCGACTTTAAATCATTTACTTTAAGTTTTCGAAGTTCACTGCCGATCGGAAATCTGCAGCGTATTTTAAGTGCATGGTTTTAAAATATCTTTCGAAGTTTGCTGTTTTTGGTAGTGACATACTTGAGTTACATATGAGACAAACACATTTCTCCTTCAACATATCAAAAAAAAAAAAAAAAAAAAATCTTCTTATTTATTGTTATAATGGTATGTTTCACTTCTCTTAGCACTGGTACCTGGCTGAGTCATTTTGGAAAGGTTGTTGAAACGACAGATTATCGTATATGTGGAGAATTAAATAGAAATAACTTTGTCAAGTTGTTTCTATTTAATTCTCCACTGTAAAACGACAAATTCATTATATTACTCTGTACAGTATGTTTTAGACCTTAAAGCGTAAACTGCAGTAAATTTTTATTTAAAATAATTCATTAATTCTATGTTATAAGTCATAAATTAAATTGTTGATATCTGAGGTCATTATCGGGATGGTCGCGCGGACTATCTAAAATGTCTTCGCGATCGACGTCTAGCCCTTCTACAGGCAAGTTAACAATTTTGTATTCGCATTAACTACACCTTTTCTATTGATCAATTCTGGTCTCTTTTGTCTAAGTGAAATATTCAACTTATTCAGTCAGTAACAATACACTTTAAAATTGATTGTTATGTTGTCAAATAAAATCTAAAATAAATAAATAAATAAAAATGATAAACTATTCCTTTGTGAAATACGACCAAACACATAACATCACCTTTTTATTTAAAAAAAAAAAAAAAACATCGTCTTTGAAAGTGCTTAGAGCCGATTTATCTTTTTCACTCCATGATTTCTTGTTTTTAACATTGTTTTAGACAATCCATTTCTCGTCTCATATGTGAGCCAGTCTATTTATTTTGCTCAGTTGATTTTATATTAACAAGCAAGATGACATGCTATTTTTAAATTGTTCTTATATTTTGTAATCATTTGTTTTAAAAGTCGTTGTACTGAAAATTTTCATTTATAATATTCAAAAATAATATTGAATAAATAATTAAAATACATTTGACTCCGGATTCTAATTGCAATACTTTTTTTTCATTTACTTTCGATGAAAGCTGGGACATCATTGACACTGCAAAGCGTGAGCGACAATTTTGATATAGTGGTTGACTTTGATTTTCGCCAACAAGTTTTAACTAAGGGCAAGAATATTTTAAGAACAAAAAATGTAACTGAAATTAACAGAGTACGAAAACTTAATAGAGTTTGTACAGATGGAGCGCTACTTTCGAGGGTGGCAGGCTCAAAAGTTTTGTTACACTTTCATTAAAAACAGGATATATATATATATATATATATATATATATATATATATATATATATATATATATATATATATATATATATATTGTGTGTTTATCAAACGTCACGAAGAATTAGGCAACTAGCCACTTTTAAAAATTAGTTTGATAACTTAATAATTGATAATGAAACTTAAACAAATACTCAAAAATTATACTACATGAGAATCTCGTTAAAAAGCGATACTATAAATTAGAAAGCATGTCTGAAACTTTCGAAATTATAGTGGTAGCTTTAATAGAATGATATAAAAACAAGTATAACTCGCAGATTTCCATGTTCGTTTGATAACAAACTTTAATAAAATTTACTATAAACCAGCTCAAGAATTAAGAGTTTTAACCAATAATTAAATAAAAATTTAAGTCTTTAAATAATTTAGAATATAAACTAAACACATTATCGGAATTAATGTTTATCAACACACTGTATGTAGATTCTTTTATACAAGAAATTGAATGGTATTACGAGTTCTCTGTTCACAATTGAAGTTTTTAAATTGAATGAATTGCTTATTTATTAATAAAAATGGGCAATAATGTTAGAAATATTTCTCAAAGCAATTTAAATAAATTTATTCTGAACACTTTTATTTTTAGAAATGATGAAACACAATTAAATGCATTATAACTCTGAATCCTTTTATATTTAGGTGTCAGAAATTAATTATATTTATATATTAAAATGATTATCGATGAATGAAAAGAATTTATTAAGGAAGACAATATTTGCATTCGATGTTTAAAATTGCACACAAAATGTAATATAACTCTTACTATGTGGGGAATTTCTCATTTGTCTACGATGAAGCGAACAGAACCTTGTTGACCTTGGCTCAAAACAGAGTAACACTTCGTTCACTGTAGAGTCAGCATATTTTTAGAGAATGTGAAGTTGCTGATTTTGATTTCTCTCATTCACATGGGAAATGCTGAGTATAATCAATAAGCAAAAATCAGCTGTCTTGTTACTGGCTCTTATTCCTTTTAGAAAGGAGAGTTTATTAAAATAAGATGCTTATCTTAAATTATTGTAACGGAATATGAGCTGTGTCTACATAACTAGCTGACGCCTTAGGAATTAAAAAGGGTCGAATAAACACACCAATGAGAACCTTGAATGATTTAGCACAAAACATGTTAAATTACAAAATGTTTGGAATGCTTCCCATTGTAAATATACGGCTAAAATATGGTAGTTTGATTTATTATTGCTTACACAAAACGAAACTTTCTAAATTTATATAATTTTGTTTTTAGTTTAATATATCTTTCATTAGTCGTTGTTTTCAGTGGATTATTTAAATGTAAAATCATACAAAGAAAAGAATTAAAATTTTTTTTTATAATCTAAATATGCTATGTACAAGTGCATTGGTGAGTAGTATCAATTTGACGTAAGCGAGAAGAACGGAATACACTATTCGGTCTGAGATTTATCCGTTATGAAAAATTTGTTCTTGTATAACTTTTTATTTTAAAAAATAGAAGTAACTTTCATCAGTACAAAAGTATTGATTTCTATATTTTCAAAATGAAATTAATAATATAATAACAAATAACTTTTACAGATAATATTTTAATATATCAAATTGCTGTTTTCACTCAAAATGAAGATCGAACGAGTTAGGTGATGAGCGTGGTGCCTGTATAGAAAAGTCAATATTAATAGGTGAACAACACTGAGTCAAGTAACAACAAATAATCGATATAAATCGTGAGAAGAAATTTTTTGAAGATAGTATAACTTATATTAGGTTTTAATAAGATATAGTAACTGAAGATTAACTCGAAAATCTTTCATAGCAAACTGTTGGATAATCATCTCTGTTGGTTTCATAAACACAATAATAGAATTCTAAAATTCAATTCTTTTGTCAGATGCATCACGATTTCATTTGGTAAGAGCATGATGTGAAGAACAACATCATGAATTCAGATTGTTTAGGAGACATTTTGAAAGTTGGTGAGTGTTCCGATGTAATGTGAGCTGCTCCTTTATGGCACTCTTGATTATTTACATCTCTGCTAAATCAAATCAATCATTTACTTTAAAAGATTACGTCCAATAATTTACTGAATATTGGGTACTACTTATCATTTCCTGACAATTATGGAATTTTCTAAATAATAATGAGCAGTGTGTTACCCGTCTACAACAACCTCAAGAACATTTTGAGAAACTCTGACAAATTGCTACTTGTTTCAATAACTAGATATATATTCCTTAAAGATGAGGCAAAATTAAAAAAAAAATCAATCATTGCTCAAACTATTACAACGTAACATTTCCGCAGTAACGGAGAAGCTTATTAGAGAGCTTGAAGTCTTGTTTTCCACTCCTTCATATTGGCGAAATTTTCTGTACAAAGATTTGTTTTTCTGGATATTGGAAGGTATTACATTATTACTGGTATTGAAAGGAATGCGTCGGTTACAATTATAAAATGATATATACATATTTTATTATGATTTTCACGTCTATATCAATTTCGAAACGATATGCTTCACAGCTTTAGTTTATATAAATAAGTAAAAAATGATATATATCTGATTTAATTTAATTTACGTGCACTTTATATTACTGTTTCTTATCCTCGAAAGATCAGACATGTGTTAGATCAGCTTCAGAAGGCTGTTGAAAAAAATCTATAATAATAAAGAGATTCGATACTAAATCCACCTTACAAAATCCGATGCAGCATTTTTCACAAGTCATGCAGATTTTTCTGCCACTGTCAAAGGAAAAGACTCAAGGCCACTTGCTAGTCAAGCCAAAGCAGTCTGGGAGTCACTGTGATATTGGAAGTGTACCAGAAGAGAAGTGTGCCAGGGACGTTCCATGTGACAATGATGTGCAGGTGGTATTGACTTATGGGTTTGTTGACTATCTACTCACTTACTTTAATAACATTAAAATTAAAGTACCAGAACTGTGTCCTTATACAACTCAAGCATTTATGTGAGAAAAATTATAAATCTTCCAGTATTTCTATAAAGTCCTAACTCAGGGTGAGTTTTTATTTGTTTTTAATTTAACATTTTATTAAAAATTATTAGATTTTAAAGTAAAAGATAAAAAACACTTGAGAATAATTTATATGTGAATAAATAATGTTGTATAAATCATTGAAATCAAGTAATCATATGACAAGTTAAATTTTGGTTGCAGTTGTTTTGCTTTTTCTGTACTTATTGCTATGAAATTTTAGGCCTGTACATGGAAGTGCATTTTTACACTTTGAACATTATAATAAATAGTAGAATTCTATGCTATAATTTTCTAACACAAAATATTTAATGCAACAACTAATTAAGGTGTTTTTAACTTAGATATTTTGCTAAGATTATCTTTTCATTCAGTATTTAAAACCCTTATTTACGAAGAAGTGGAATAGTTAAATAATCTAAAGCAATAAGTTTAGTAAAAAAACTTTTTAAGATAAAAATTTTTACTGAGTCAAACTTTAATTATACAGAAAAGAATTAACATTTTATGTGTAATTGTGAAAAATATCTGCTTATATTAACTAATAACGAAGCATATATCTAGAAATTAACTTTTTACTATATGTTTCATAAAATTTTTCTAAATTATTTTACATTTAAAAATCAAAAATTTCCTAAAAATTTGTACATTTCTGAGAATCAATGATATTCTTAGGTAATCTGAGAATAATGAGACTGAATTTATTTATAAATATTTTCAGAATATATTTGCATAGAATAAACACTTTGTTATCATATTCCACATTATGGTGTTCGAAATTTATAATCATTTTCTTTTTATACAGATCTTAAGCAAATAATTTATGTGCACAGGAAGTAAAGCAAAATAACTTTACAATTCGAATCGAACAATGCGATTTGCAAAGTTAATTCAATTAAGAACTAAAATAACTTTATTCATATCATAGTTTAATTCGATTTGTAAGGCTCAATATTGAAGAGAGTATTTTATAATTTTGTATTTCGTATCAGTAAATATATAAAGGAAGCTTCTAATGGATTTTATTGTGATTTTTTCATAGAATTTACCTATGGTTAGGAATGAAGTTGAAAAATTTTTTTTAAAAATTGGCATCACAGTTTCATGCATTTATTCAGAAATTTATTCGTTGACATTTCGTTGAACGCACAAAACTCTGAAAAGAGATTTTAGTCTCAATATGGGTATATTTTCACGTGTTTTTTTTTTTTAAAAATAAAAAGAAAGAATGTTTCTTTTAAATACAAATGAACATTATCTATAGAAATATCCATAATAAGAAAGTATAATCTATCGAGGAAACAGTTTTTTTCAATGTATAATCTATAGTGAAAAAATGATTATATTTCTGTTTACCTTATATTAGTGTTAAACGAATGTTTAAAATACGCAATTTTCTTTAAGCTTTATCTAAAGGTTTTATCCTTTTCAGAAATATTTACAAAGCTTTTACCGGATTGGACGAAATAAAAAAAGGATTGATAAACTGTGAAGCAGAAACTTATTCTTATTTTTGAAAGTATTAATGTTTTAAACAGTTTTTTAATATTATTTTTAATTACTGTTGATACTTTAAAATCTTAAGAATAATTTAATATAATAAAACAAAAGCATATTTTATATATTTTTCAAATGTGGGATAATATAGAAATACTTTAATTAAAAAAAGAATTAATTAATTAATTAATATTAATTATCTTTAATTTCATATTAAAAACCAAAGTAGCTGAATATCTTAGATAATGTATGGTGTATATTTTTATATTTTTTTTCTATTTGTATTAAGAATAGCAAAAATTTTGGTTAATATTATAATTAAAAAATAAAAAAAAATTTACCTATTTTAGAAAAAGTAAAAAATTTGATAAATTTACTTTTACCAATGTATGTGTTAAACTTCAAACATTAGTGAGTCCGTTTATCATAGTCATTATAGAGCAAATTCATTTGTGATAATAAGAATTTATATAACTTTGAATTGTAAAATGAAAATATACAAATATTACATTCAAAGAATAATAATTGAATTACTGTGAAGCAAAATGAATAAAAAAATATACTCTGATTTGGATATTGAAAAAAGTAATTTAAAGTATGTTATTCATATATTCAAGATGAATAATTGTATTTCATCTCTCAAAGCACAAAATAGAGCTCCAAAGAATAATTAAATTTTAATATCTATCATTATTTTGAGGTTTATAAAATATTTATTATTTAAATAAACAATGAATGGAAAAAAGCAATAAATATAACATAATCAATTCTCTAATACGTAAATTTAAAGAAACATTTTAGTGGAAATATTTACAAGAGATTCATAAAATTGACTCTGAAGTGGCAGAAATTCTTCCAAAAGAATTTTTTTCATGAAGAATAAAATTTCTTAGGGCTTAACTTTGGGAATTAGCTATTACTTGTTTATTGTTACAAAATATTCAACATAGAATTTGTGGTAATGAAATTAATATTTGAATTCACTTTTGTTATAACTTATTTTATTGAAAATAAGAGATTAAAATGTTAATTATACTTGTGAAAGAAAGTTTTTTAAACATCACATAAAACCCACAGAATTTGAATATATTGTTTGATTTTTAATAAAATAAAATGGTAATCAATACATGTTTAAAAAATAACACATTACCAAAAATAAACTATATATATTATACACCTTTTTGTTATTGAGGTTACTGGTTTTAGTATGAGGAAATTATTTATGGAAATTGCAAAATTTCGCTAGAAAAACTCGATCCAATATTGGATTATAAGTTTTGGAAAGATATTTGGCAGAAAAGTATGGAACTTACTTTGTTGTTAAATTATCAAACCTGTTTCAACTCTCAATAAACTTCATGTAGCAGAAGTTTACTTCGAACAGAATTAGTTTAATGCTTAGATTTTCCGTATCGAAAAATGTGTATTATATAAATTAGTTAAATTTTTTATATAAAATATGTGATGAATTTTTTTAATCTCAACTCATGCTTTAATCATTCCTAGATTAATCAAATCAATGGCCAGTTGATGGATAGGTGCATCAATATTGGGAAATTTAATATTCTAATGTACATATCTATGATATTACAATTCATATAATTAATGTAAAAAAAATAACATCATTGCATTTTACATCAATGATCATTCATTCATTTATGTAATTCCTTTTACCGAATGTCATTTTTATTTGCATCAAATCATTCCTTACGAATATTTCCAAAAACGTATAATCTGTCATTAGTTTATACTTTCAGTTCTATATTAGAGGAGATCATTCCAAAGTAATGTTAGAATTAAATCACATGCATTATATATGTGTATACCCACACTTTTGTACACAAATTTATTTCGGCTGTTTTAATTTACATTATTGCTTGTTGGCGATAAATTCATTATAGCTAAAGTTATTAGCTAATAAGAGGGGTAAGAATTAAAAATACTTAGGTTTTATCACCTTGCAAAGTGGGCGTTTCTGAAAGGTAGCTCTAATTTAAAACTTCTTCAGTAAAGCGAAACAGTACAATTAAATACTCCGCACAAAAGCGTGCTTAGTGCACCGTAATAAAAAGATATCATCTTCAGATTGTAAAATCCTTATGATCCCAAGAACAACGATTTTGAGGATAAAACTAGCTTCACTTAATATACTGCTCAGGATCTGGAAGGTAGCGCCACCACTCTATTTTACTTGCTCTCAAGGTTCCGTTTTATAGTTTTCTCTCCAGGAAATATAATTTCATAGGTTGGCCTAAGAGGGATTATTGAGTTCTTCTACAGTGCTGTAAAGCCTCGAGAGGCTCCATTCTAAGAATTGGGGTAGTAAATATACTGAGCTGAGATAGTAGGAAATATTCCAGTCATAAAGTAAAAATTTGGGTTTCAAGAGGAAGGAAATATACATCTTTGTTTCTCAATTTCTGGGAATAATTTCTAAGTTACATCATTTATTTTTAATGCAAAACTCATTTTCAAATTCACGGTTATCGTGCATGGTCTATTCGTTTTATTCCAATATAAATGGAGTAAATGACGAAGGTAAAATGTTATTTATTATACAATAGCTGTATTTTTTTTCTAGATATATATATTTTGTAATTGGTATTTTTACCTCGATGTTCTATTTCACCGACACAAACCAATATTCTTAGAGACAACTCATGGAATGCTGTTTATAAAAGTAATTATTATTCATAATAAGTTCTGTTTAGGAGATTTATATTCATTTTAACATTGCTAAAAGGTTTGTATCTTTTTTTTTTAAAAAAGTGTATCTTTTGTTTTTTCCTATCTTACATAAGTTTCATGTGATCTTCTGGTGATGATAGTCTTCCTTTCTTTTCTTTTCTGCACATGAGTTTCAGTGTTGGGTTCACGAAAACGAGAAACGTTCTTTACAAAATATTCAAAATTATGTTTTAATTTTAATGTAGAAAAATTTCAATTTGTAGAAATTAAAATGACAGCATATTGTGATTTATATGAATCAAAATATTCTGTCGTTCATTTGACGATACTTCCGTATTAGTATAGTGTATATCCTATCAATTGGTAACCTTTTTTACTTTCTTCATCGCCAAGCAATTCAATACGAATGCATCGTTAAGCAAGTAATATTTGCAAACGTATTTCATAATTCTTGGAAAACTATCAATATTAGTCATTAATGACTGTGTGATTTTATTATAACTTAAAAATAATTACATTTACAAAATTATAAATTTAATGTTTACGAAATTATACAAATTTATTTTGTCAGAATTTATATCATGAAAGAAAATGAAGAGCATAATACGCTACATTAGCATATTCAGTTGGAGAAGTTTAAGTAAGAAATTTTATTATTGTATTTAAATTTTTTAGCAAAATTCAACGAACTTACTGAGAAAAATTACACAGTATTGATAGCAGAATAAATTTCTTAAAAGTCATATAAGCGAATGAATATGAAAATACAAAAACACTAGAGATTAATAAAAAAAGATTTGAGAAATTTTTTTCTTCAACTTTAATAGAATGTTTTAAACATTTCTTACTTTCTAAATTATATTTTTTATTCAACTGAATGATTCACACGCATATATATATATATATATATATATATATATATATATATATATATATATATATATATATATATATATATATATATATATATATATATATTATTTACTAATTATTGATATTATCTACTTAATTAAAAACAACCACAGAGATTCAAAATTATCTTTAATTAAAAAAGCAATATATATATATACAAATAAATTATGACTCTAATGAAATCTTAAACTGTATCTGTTTATTAAAAAAAAGCAGATTTCAGCTTCTACTATTGTTTTATTTATATAAATTCTACTATTTGTTCTCACAGGAAAGAGTTTTTGTCAACAAATTATACATATTCGATTCATATACATTAGTACTTTTTTTAATTGTATATTCATATCATATATATTCTACTATTTGTTCACACATAGAAGGGCATTAGTCAACGAATTGTAGTATATTCTATTCATATACATTCTACTATTTGTATATACAGGAAAGGGTCATGCCAACGCTATGGTAATACATGATTCATCTTTGAATAATTCTTAGTGTAGAAAAAAGAAAATTTATTTTTATTTTATCAACAACATTAATTAAACTCGCGATTAGACTTTTGAATAGAAAAAACTTACTTCTAAATGCATGTAAACTATTTCCGCTTATGGGAAATAAGTGTTTCAATTTATATATCGCTTACAAAAAGTCGTAGCCAGATATTGGGAACAGGGATTGTATTTACTAAATATCATACATTTATTAAATTAATTTAAAATGAAATATTGCCAAATATATTCACTAATAACTTTAAAGAAGTTAGTTATAGAATTGGAGATAGTTAAAATAGAAAAATGTTTCATATTGCCTATAAAAAGGGAAATAAACTAACTTAATTGTATCAAATGATCTATGATTTTTATAGTTATGCGCTATAAAAAATTTCTGGGTGCATGCTTATCTAGAATAATAAAATGAAATTGCGCGTATACCATTATGCCATAACTAAATAAAGAACTTCATAGTTTCAAAATATTTCACGAATTAGATATATATAGCTTGCAGGTATCACTGGTATAATAGTTGAGAAATAATTATTAAACTAATGCTAATTTAAGAAATAATTATTTAAGAAAAATAAGGATATATAAATTTTCTTTTATATAAGTTAATATAGAGAGAACATATTAAATTGTATAATGAAACAAGAAAATTAATGGAAATAAAGAAGAAACAAGAAAAAAATGCTAGCATGTGTGAAGATAAATATAAAAATGAAGATGAAAAGTAACAAATAGTTTCTTCTAATCAGAGAACAAGGGATAAAGAGAAAAAATGTGTTTCGAAGCGTAGTGACCCAGTGGATAAAAAATTACCGAAAACAGTTCTTCATGTCCTAGGAAAACCATGAAAAAAAAAAAAAAAGAATTATAATAATAATAGAAAAAAATGAATACAAAATGATAAGATACAAGAGAAAATAATTATAACAAAAATAAATAAAAAATACTATCTTAATATGCATAGTCAAAAGTAAATTTAGAAATAAAAGAACTGTATAAAAATGTGAAATGTTTCATTAAATATTGAATTCTGTATCCATAAAAATAGACACTAAATGTAAAGTAAAAATATATAAAATTATCTACAATATATAAAATTAGAAATGCAATTCATTTTTAATTTTTGATATAAAATATCTTTTTGTAATGTTAGTAGATTGTGCAAGTTTAAATATATTAGAAATACTTAATTTTAGATAAAAGGGGAATATCCATTATTTTTCGCTTTAGCACTTCTTGAATTTTCAAGAATGAAATAATTTTTAAGTATAGATTAAAACTAATTAGTTTTGATGCATAAGATAAGAGAGTTTTAACAAGCTATTTCAAAAATAGGATTCCTCATAAGAAAAGTAAAAATAATTATTTGACTTTTACGTATAGAATAAAATAAAATGAAATTACTCTTTTAAGTGAATATAAAGAAATCACACTTTTAAGTATAGAGTAAAGTTAAATTTTAAAATTTATATTTTTAGAAAATAATTTCGTAAAACATCTCGATTAATTTTTCGAACTTTTTCTAAATCTCAAATAAATGGATAAAAAATTTACTGAAATTAGAAAGTGTTTGATACTAAACAAGTTCACCGATTTAAACATTATCCACCCATTTGCAATATATACTATAAAAATTTTCTTTAAATGTGTACTTACTTTGTCTCCAACAAATTATAAATGATTTAATGTTTTATAACTTTTTAAAGCTTTTCGAAATAAACCAAACATATTTTCTGAAAAAACACACTATTATTTAACAATAGAAGTGAAAAACTCTATACATATGGAAATTAAACTTTTACCCACGCAATAATACGCTGCCATAGACTTACATTTGGTCTTGTGCAAAATATTTCAGATTTTTCTTATTTAACATTGTCTTAACAACATTATTTATTTATTTCAAAGTAATGTTTTTAATAGTCTATATTAATTTTTAATGAGTTAACAATATATAAACAATCAAAAACAACAACACATGTCAAACAACAAAAATGATCAAACAACAAAAATTAAGAGTCAAAAATGTTTTTTTTATTTCATTTTATAATAGATAATATTAACATTTGGAAAACTAAGAGATATTAATTGTCAGTACACTTACTATTTTTCGGGGAAAATTTAAATATTTATATTCTGTTAATTTCATTCAATCTTTTCAATTTATTCCTATTTTTTAAGTTTTTATATACATTTTAACTTCTGTTTTTCTCTTTTTTGTGTTATTATATGCAGCATATATTTATCATCTTAACTTGATTAAAAATGTTAATAGATAAAAAAAAAAAAAAAAAGGAAATTTCAAGGTATTATTGGAAATATTTATCAGAGGGATATAGTGTTAAAAAACAATAAGGTTTTTTTTGACGATGTGATTGCCATAAAAAATAATAAAAAAAAATTCATCGTCGAAAAATTTGCAGAAACGCAGAGAAAATAAATATCACCTGGATTAAAAGATAGGGATCTATATGTCTGGAAAATGATATATTATTATCCACATAATTAAAATGAATGCGAAGAAATCATGACTTGTCAGATTCAGCGACATTATTTCGTAAAAAACTTGTGATAGCTGGATTAGCTGTTTTGAAGATTTCACTGGAAATATCCTTACATCTCCTTTGGGGAAAAGAGACGAGTTTATTGGACAAAAAAATTTCTTGACAGTGTAACCAATTCCTTCAAAACTTGGTTGTTTCATAATTTAAATTTATTTACTCAATATTTTTGTTTATATGTTTATTATGTTATTATTTATTATGTATTTATTATGTTTTTTTATCCTTTGATTGAGATTAATTGTTTCTCCCGTGGGATTCGGTGTCGAAGCAGGTTCTCCTGAATTAGGCAATAAATATTGGCGATAAAATTTAATTTTTAGTAACCTTGGTATTTTCAGCGCTTTAACTAACATACATAGTTTTAGGACTGCTATTTTGTTATTCACATTTAGGTGCTTATCTTGGCGTCTAAAGAATCCAAAAAATTAAGGGGTACCCATGAGTAATCATTTACCCTTGCATGAATTTCTATAAGGGGCAAATCTAAAAATTGTTGTGTTTTGAGAAAATTGATTAAAACTGAATTGCAAAACATTATTTTTCAATATAAGAAGAATAACATACACAAAGAGGAGTTTCAACTGCTTTAAGTGCATTTTACGAAACGGAAAAATGCAAAACTTCATATTATTTCCACATTTTTGAAATTACTTCTAATATTTACTTTAACGATAAAGTATGCGTAATAAGCTTATGGGAATATCAAAATGCATAGAAAAGTGAATAAATACATAAATTTTAAGCTTATAAACTAGCGCAAGTTGAATAATACGATTGACAATTTTAAAATTTTGAGATATGTGATAAAATAACCCTGCATTACAAATAGCGTACTAAGTGTGATAATTTTTCGTTCCCAAATCCCATAGTATTGAAAAATAATATTTACAGCTCATTTGGAATATTTTCGTTACTTAATACATTATTTTAGCAATTTCAACAATCTGTTTTTTGAATAGTGCAACTTTAAAATGTATTTGCGATATGATTCTCATAAAATTGCAATTATTGTAAGATTTTTATCATATGTTGAATAAGAGAAATGATTACAATAATTTTTATAAGTTTTTCCCTGTACAATACATGTAAGAAATTACATGTCCCTATTTTTGCAAAGTTCTGTGTTTTTTTGGGGAATATTTCACGAATCTTTTATGAAAAGTATTACTACTAAATCCGCTAAGAAGAATGCTTACTTTTTTTAATTAGGTTAAAAATATTCGATTACACTTCTATTAACAGGTTTAATCAATGTTCCCATGGAAATATTTTGTTTAATTAATTATCCTTTTAAACAAAAGGGAAATTGCAGCAAATCGTGCATCTTACGGGTTAAAAAAATATCTTACCTCCAAATATATCAAACACAGGACAAAAAGTTTACTATATAAAACTATTATTAGACCCATTTTAA
Organism: Latrodectus elegans; assembly: GCA_030067965.1. Classification (NCBI taxonomy): domain Eukaryota; kingdom Metazoa; phylum Arthropoda; class Arachnida; order Araneae; family Theridiidae; genus Latrodectus; species Latrodectus elegans. Next base: position 103,444,085 of record CM057810.1, read on the forward strand.
CTTATGCTTCAGAGACTTGGGGCATGACACAGAAACATGAATGCCGTTTGGCTGTTTTTGAAAGGAAAATTTTGAGAAGCATCTATGGTGGAGTGGAGACAGATGGGGTATGGCGTAGAAGGTATAACCATGAATTATACAAACGTTTTAAGGACATTGATGTTGTCAAATACATTAAAATACAAAGGATGAGATGGGCTGGCCATGTTATTCGTAGTCCAACTAAACGCACCCCTAAAAAAATCTTTCTTGCAAGGCCAATGGGAAAGCGTTCCAGAGGTAGGCCCAAAATTAGATGGATTGATTGTCTTGATAGGGACTTTAATACTATTGGAATATCTAATTGGAAAAGTGCTGCTGAGTACAGGCCAAGATGGAATAAGCTCATTGAGAAGGCCAGGACCCACACAGGGTTGTAGTGCCATTGTTGATTGAATTATTCTTTTAATTGTACATTTAGGAAACTCTTAAATATTTTGTCACCAATTTTTAAAATGAAATAAATGAGTTTAATTTCTACTATTATTACTTTAAATATTTGGCGATTAAATAAATTCTGATTTATACAAAGATTTATGTGTGTGATTGATGAGGAAAACGAATCTACGCGCTAGAGCATGCACAGCATCAAATTTATTTAGGCATTTTTTTTAAAAAAAAATTTTCAATAGTATTGGCATGATTCTAAATAATTGATTTGAAAAACAATAATTTAAAATAAGTAGTTGCAGTAAAGAAATTGTTTTATCTTTTTCTAAAAAAATATGAAAGTAATTCCTGTAATATTCTTATGAGAATTAAAAAAGAGTTGAAAAACTTCTTTGAGTTTTTTAAATAATCTGAAAAGAAATCGTAGCCGTTGTGAGCTTTAAATTATCAATCAATTTAATTAAAGGTATATTTAATGATCTCTGATTTTTTTTAAGAAGTGCAAGTTGTTCTTAAAAAATTCTGAATTCATTTAGGAACTAACGAAAAAAATTATTTTAAAACTGGACTCTTCGTGTAAAGAAGCGAGACAAAGCTCCAGTTTTATCACTACTGCATTTTCACTTCTCACATTGTTAAAAGATAAGCGGAATCGTTTTCCCGGAAGAGGTTTAATCCTTTAAAACAAGTAGAGTTGAGTCGTCTGTTCTTCTCTTTTGCATAAGTCCCTTACCTAACCACCATCTAGCCAGCGCCATCTGATGGCATTTTATTCACCTTTTATTCTTTTCGTCCAGGGAATTTTTCGCTGAAATGTTTCTCTAGTTCACTGAAGCTAATTTTGGCGTAATGGTCTTTTTATGTAGAGGAGACTTACGGCTTTTTTCCATCCAAAATGATGCGGACCGAATAACCGGCGAGTACTTTTGCATCAGCATTTTGTTCCTTTACTCCACTTTTTTGCATCGGATTACGCTAACGTTCTAAGGGAACAAAAGGAAATGATAAAGAAAGAAAATGCGATATTTTAAATAAAATACGAATTTCAGTTCGGTCCCTTCTCCTTTATGGAGAAGGAAATGGATGATAGCCATGCTCTTCTCTAGCTTTACGGGCAACTTCGAGAAAGTCTTAAAACACGAGATGTGGGATTTTTGATCGATTTTTAGAAAATCTTTCGGATCGGATATGATGACTGCTTTTTTGGAGCAAGTGCGGAAGCTTTAATTTAATTTCACTGTGAGTTCTTTTAGTACTTTTTTTTTTTGCTATTTGCATATTGCATAACTTCTGCTTACGCAGTTGTTCTTGCAGAATATTATTCATTTTGTAGATTCATTATAAAGTCATAAAACTTGAATTTGAAGAAAACATTTTTAGTAAATTATTAAAAAGGAGTCATGAGAGGCTAATTTTAGATATATATTTAATTTAAAAATTACTTAAAATTGATTGAATTGCAATGAATGAGTTTCAAAAGTAATTCAAATTTATTCAGTCTGAAAATGCTTCCAAATTTAGTATTTTCATTAGATTCTTGTAAGTTATCTGTTGAGAACAATACTTAGAAACATTAAAATGCATATGTTTTAATAAATATTGCTTTCTATTAATTGATAGCCTTATAAACTTTTACAAAAAGGTTTTATCAAAATATGAAGCAAAATGTTGTTTGTTTAGAATAGCTCTTCCTTAAATACAGAATGGTGGATTATAAAAGTGCCAAAACATAACTAGATGCAGAGATTCAAGATTTAATATGTTTTTAAAAATAGAATAGTGTAAATAAAGAATCAGGATTTGTCAATATATTATGCTACAAATGAAATTTACAAGTAGTTTTATTTAAAGGTTTATATTATATATAAGTAACTTTTTCATCTGGAATATCGTCTTAAGAATATTAATTTTAAGCAAAGGTTAATGGACCGAAACGAATGTACAATAAAACCACAGAAGTTTAAGTAATAGTACGAAGTAGATTAGAACATGTGTAACATCAATGAAAGAGACAAAATTTCACTCAACAGAAGCCAGCAGTGTCACAAGTTTGATTTTGTGGAAATATCTCATCTAAAGGATTAATAGTTGATAAACATAAATATAATAGCATTATGTTATTCTTTTTGGGCTGTTTTAGTCTGAAAATACGTATATTTTGCAGAGTTATTTTCCAGATGAAAACAATTAACAATAGACATTCATACAAGTCATACATATTCATACAATTATACATAGCGAAGCTAATTCACCTTTATTCCATATAAGTTTAAGTCAACCAATATTTAAATGAGATGTTGAAAGTTTTATGAAGCTGGTATGACATAATACCAGAGGTATTTTAATAGCATCATAAAATAAAAACATAATTATGTGTAAAATGCATATTTGTTAGGGTTTAAAGTCCATAAGTCGTTGATAGACAATGAAACATTTGAGTGATATTACCTGAGAGACCATTTGAGAAGTGTGACATTTGGTGATGAATAGAAAAATAAAAACAAATTGGTTAGAAATTTAATTGATATGCCTTTATAAGTATATCGATAGTATTTTTCATTTACATTTTAAAATTCTTAAAGATTGTAATTTAAGACATACCTTATTAATAAAGATTTTCCACTACTACAACAGGAAAGAGGAACTTCTATAAATATCGTATATTTTCTGAACGAAGTTTGCAATATACATGTAACAATTTGTTCTTTGCTATTCTTCCTAAAACGAAGTATATTTAGTAGGTATACAACAAATTTTCCTTTGATTGTAAAAAATAGAGTATAATTTCAATAAGAAAATAAGTTACTTTCATCATGCATAATTTTAGGTTGAGTATTAAAGAAGTAATTTACTTTGTGTTTAATTTGAGTTGATTTGGAAATAACAATTGTTTTAAATATAGAATAAACGCTCAGGTGGAAATGTTTAGATTTCAGATGAAATTTTTCTTTATTGGAAATAGTGGATTCTTTTCTAAGTGGAAATAACTTAAGGGGGGTTTTTAGAATTTTTCGGGTTTTTTCATTGGCAACACGCGAAATAATATTTATAAAAATTTGATTTAAATAAAATTAAATCAAATGGATGCTTTTAACTGTACAGATATTCATTATTCTTTGGCACAAAATGTTTATACCATCATTCAATTTTGATGGGCATATTTTATTCAAATTTATTTCAGGATGAGATGAGCAAAATTTTCTTCGATAGCAATGAATTTTATCATATTTTATCTACAGAACATATTTCCCTCTGGGATTTTTGTAATTAGCATTTTTAATCACGTTGTCATTTACAGATATTGAAAACGACAATTTTCCCTCCTCTAAAAAATTTCACTTTTATCAGTCGTATTATTTTCTTTTATAACTTTGTACATTATTGTTCATAAACTAAGAACTACTTTCTTCAAAAAAAAAAATCTTTTTTAAAAAAAGCTATACTAAATTTACAAAAAGGAGTTTGTGGTATGAGGATTGTGAAATCATTAAGAAGTGCATCTCATATTTTATAAACACACAATTTGATTTGTCGCATTGATACAACTATATAATTTTAATCTGTTTGTAAAATGTGTTCACATTTGATAAGGATATAAAAATATTGACAAGATTACTTTCTTTTTTTTAAAGCAGCGCAGACACGATTAGAAAAACATTTTACGCTATTCTTGATAATTTTTAAAAAATTATCAAGAATAGTGTAAAATTAACAAGAGAAGAATAAAATAACAAACTATAAATACTTCAACGTATATTGCTAAGGAATTTTGTCAAACTTTAAATTATAAACTGTGTTAAAATTACAGACATTCTGTTTCAGTGAATGAAGAGCAATTAATGAAGGAAATTATTCATATTCAATGTTTCCTTCATTTTAAATCAATTTTTTTCGATCCATTTTATGTCATTACTATTGATTATGTTTCTTATTATTAATTTAAAAATATAGTTGAAGTTTCTGGGAATTACTATGATATATTTGTAATCACTAGTAGATAAATGCACTATGATTCTCTTACCTGCTTCTCATACTTTGAGGAATATCAAATTGTTTAAAATTTTTAACGCACCTCAGCAAACTGTTATTTCGAAGGGAATGAAGTCTGGGATTTCAAAAATTATGAGCAGCTGATTTTGAGTGTAATAGTAGATTATTATAAATTGATTTTTATTTAAAACACTTTTTGTCAATATGTTAAGAAAAGTTTGAAAATCAAAATAGTTAACTATGTTATAAAAAAATAAAATAAAAAACACTAATGTTAAACTATAAACATTTTTTTTCTAAAATAAAAACAAAATTATTCTAAAGATTATAGAAAATTAAAAAAGAAGGTAAGAGTGTAATAGTTGTTTTCTTACTTCAATTTAATTCTTAAAATATTAAAATCGCAATTTCTCAATAACTTTAGCAATTATGATTGTCAAGTCATTGCTTAAATCCTTATCAATAATTTTTTTTATTAAGTAAGAGGTTCAAAAGAAATTTTATAATCAATGAAAGTTTTCAGTATTTACGGCGTCAAAATTTTAAACATTTTCATTCAAACTATTTCTTAATTTTTTTTGTAATTATGATATTATTATAATTTATTTATCTTAATCTTACATCGAATATAGAGCGAAATTTTATCAAGAATATATATGCATATAATATAAAATTTTTAATGTTATTGATAGCTATGAGCTCTTATAATAATTACTAGTTTTCTCAAATTCGTAACCTTTTTGTATTTCGATTGTTCATAAAAAAATAAAGCTTAAATAATAAAACTCTGGCAATGTTGGTTTTATAAGTTTTTCCAAAAGGTGAATGTTTAGTTTTTCTTCCTAAAATTTAGTCCTTGTTCGTTCAATTTATTTAAACATAATTTTATTATCTTTGACCAATGAAAATATTTATTTTAATCTTTTCCTCTCCACAGTTTTCATGTGCATTAAAAGAAAATTTTTTTAATTTATTCGTAAATAATAGTATTCAATATATGTCATTACTATCAATATATAATTACATTTTTTTTCAATGCTCTCAATTTCTCGCAGCTGCATCCCTCAGATTTCTTTATTTTGTCAATTGTGAAAGTAAGTGATTAATTCTACTGTAATAGTGAAAAAGTTAATGAGTTTTATTGATTTTACTCGTTAGACTGATCAGAAAACCTATAATAATGTATTTTTCATTATTTTAGTCATCTTTCTAGACGTAGGAATTTTTTCATATAAGTTAATTATCAATGAGATAAATGATTTACCTTGATCAAATTAAATCCACAAATTATATTCTATGTTAATTATTAAACAAGAGAAAAATAATGGAAGACCATACTTTTTAATGAATTAGATGGAAACATACTACCTAAATAATTTAAAGTAAAAGTGAAGGTAAAATAAAAGGTAATTTATATTTTGCTTAAACAGATTATGTAAAATCTCTTGTTTATGCGAGATTTCTTAAGTTGAAAAACAAAGTTAGTTATAAATAAAAGTTATTTCCGGTTTTTAGAAAGTCATCTTTTTGAACACTGAACGGAAAAAAAAATTAATACTAGCTTACTCGCATAGATGCCGAATAATTCAGGATTGCAAATTTTGAGTATGGTGATTTTTTGGAGGATTTTCTTATGTATTTAGCAACCTGGTTTTTATTACGTGATAGATAGGGAGGTCTATAAGAGTTTTGCAGAAAATTCTATTTTGGCAACCTTAGTACTTAAGTTATCGCGCACGTCACAATACCTCATCTTGGCAACATTTCTATCACCAAAATAATTCAGAATTTAGAATCCTGGATTATACGGCATCTGTGTCAGTTTACTTCCCTATACTTAAACCAGAATTGCGTTCTGCCAGTTAAGTAGAAGCAGCAGAGAACTCTTTGTAATTAAGAAGTAGGGAAGAAGTAGAAGATCCCATACCTGATTTGTTATCCTCTGGAGTATAATATAACTTGGAAGATAATTTGGACCACGTCCTATTTAACATGCCAAAGTATCATTGGTGAACACGACGGATCTTTGATTAAACCGGGATAAGGACTCAGTAGCTTTTGATTATAATAACGTTTACCAACCAGATCATTGCGGCTCTACAATATCAGTAATTAATGTAGCGCTCATTGTTTGTTATCTTCTCTGACACACTCATCTGCATGGATTCAGAAAGGTTTCGAATGTATTCTTTTGGAGCAACAATCTCCATATTTTTCACATATTATAAAATTTGATTCAATGAGTAAAAGCGAGTTAAACAAGAGCTATTGTGGAAACCTAAACATCCATTGTGGCAACGTGTATCAAACGTTCTCGGTTGGTAATGATTGTTAGAAGAACCAGCTCAAAGAAACAATTCACTTTGATGGGTGAAAAAAACCCAGCAAGTCTTAAACACTATTTACACGTGTGAGTACTCCCCATTCTATTGGAATATGGCTTGTTTCAATCATTGAAGTTATGGTAGAACCATGGGCTTCAACACGTCAGAGTTGTAGAGCTGGCTTGCCATTGCGTTCTAATGGAATTTAGAAGTGAAATCTAATAACAACCCAAACCCAGATTTCGAGTTTAGGACAAGTACAGCGTTGTATAACACAACATTTAGGCAGCCTCTCTCCACAATGCTTCCAGACTTTAATTCGATCATCGTGGAGTTGCCGGCAGAAGCGGGATTTGTCAGTAAAGACAATGTCTTTACATTCCTTTGTCTTTTTCGTTCATCCCACTATTTGCTTCACAGAGGCCTGTGGCCTTTGGGAACATTTCACTCAAAGGAATGCAATATCGGATTGTGCGAGAAGACACCAAATGATATGCAACAGAAGGAGTCTGTTGTGCTATGGTTCGTGATGTGCCTGAAAGATCCATCCCTGTCATGCGCACAATATGCTTGTCATTTTGTGCTGTGGTCAAACGAAGTAAATGCGATCGGTCTCGTCGATCCACCGTTCTTCTTGCATCAATCGGTTACATATTCGCGTTACAATTGGTTAGATTTATTCAATTTGATCTTTGATTTCTCTGAAGAGTTCTTGTAGACAATTACTTGGCAACTTGCTGAAAAGCGCTTGATACTTCTTCGAGGCTAGTTAAACAACTATGAAAAGAAAAATAACTGGCAATTTTCATTAGAATTTTCGAGTGGCAATTCCCCTCCCCTTTATATGACATTTTCAGATAGTACTGCAGTCTTCCGTGAAGGACTGCTGCGTTAATCACATGTATATTTCATCGCCGCGAACGAATGAAGTTTATTTCACATGATTCCCGTGCTTCTTTTAGGGTATAGTATTTTGGGAGTATCATAGTGTATTTTTATACATGTATTTAATTTTTTTTCAACAATTGATGTATATTTACAGCAACATAATACAAAATTCAATATAAAATAATTTTATGAGTCATAAGCTTTTGAAGTCTTTTAGTGTAATTCTCAATTATATCTGATTTATATAAACATATAAAATGTTTAAAAACATGATACCAAAATTTATTAAGTTTTTATACGTTTAATTTGATAAGTACATGCATTATAAAGCCTTATTTTTTTTAATGAGATTGTTGTTATGTATGTTTGTAGTGTAAAAAGACTAAACAAGAAAAAATAATTATTATCCAACTTTAGTTTACTGAATTCTTCCAGAGCATTAGATTTGAAATAAGTGAATTTTTTTTTATACTTTGCTCTTTACAAATTTCGATTCACAATGTTAAAAGTTTTGATGTACTACGCGAATTCTATCAGAAATTGTTTGTTAATCGCTATATTTTTTTCTGATGAAATTACTTTAGTACTAAGATGATGAAATCTCTGATTTAAAAATTCAGCTTTATAGTTTATAAAAACTGGACTCTAACAAAGCCTCAGTCAAATTAAATTGTAATATTTGAACGAAAAGTTCCAAGAAAGATTTTTGGTGCTGTAAATGAGAATGGAGTTTGGAGGCACAGATACAATTTCGAGCTCTACAGACTTTTTAAGAAAGCGGATATCGTCAATTATATTAAAATATGTCGGTTGAGATTTGCGGGCCATATCTGTCGAATGGATCACTCGTCTTAGACTTATAAATTTTTTTAATTAATGGGATATTGCAAACAGATATAGGGGTCGTCCCAAACTTAGATCGACTAATTGTGTAGAGGAGGGCTTTAAAGTTTTGAAAGTGACAAATTGGAGAACTGTCATCTCCCGGAGAAAACAATGGAGGAGTGTTCCGAGGAAAGCCTTGTCCCACCCCAGGTTGCCGTGCCGAAGAAGAAGCTTTTAAAAATAATATATAGCATTTATATATTAGATTTAAAATTATAAGGAAACGTATCATATTATAATTCATCAGAATATTTAGGTAGGTAGGTTATGGCGGACATTTTTGGACTAAGATGCTTGTAGCTCACAATGATCAGGCTTTTTAAAAACCTCGTTTCTATAAATATATACCTAAAAATAATTATTAATCGCTTTTAGATCTAAAATTAAACAAACTATTTAAAAACTCAATTGAAATTTATGTATCACGGCTTTACAAAATATTAGAAGGAATACTTTACAAAGTTCTATTCTAATAAATTACGACATATTGTTGTTCGTTAATTAAAAGTGAGCAATTGTGTTGAATTCACTTCAATTCTAATTTTTTCAATAATATTTTTTTTAGTTTGTTTACTTATATAATTTCAGATTATCTATTTTTGAGCGAAACATCTGGAATATCATCGTTGTAGCCTAGACACTACGTATTAAATTGGGGGAGGGTCCAAGAGTGAATTGGCACCATTCTCGGCCACTGAACCATCGCTCATCATCATGTTCGGCAGGAATTCCCGTCTTCCTCCTTGACAATGGAGTCACGCAACTCTCCTGATTTTCTGGATTAAATTCGGGATGCGGCTGGTATCCTGGAAACCCCATTTTATGTGTACGACCACGTTGCAGACTGTTACACTCGCCACCCTGTGGTTTTCGTATTAGTCAAATCAGTTTCGGTGAGAAGAACGTCTGGAAGATTCCATGCCAGTGCATATTGCTTTTCACAATTAGCGGGGATGGAATGGGAATGAATGAAACATTTCGTCACCTTAATTTTGTGGGGGTAAGTCACAACTGATGATGATGACAGTGGTGGAGTTTTCAGAAATTCAAACGTTTGATATGAATTATGGCAATATCTAATCGTTAACTTGTGTAGCACTATTTTTTGACTTTATTTCATTGTGATGAAGAACTCATTTTTAAGCTATTTAATCCCCAACATATGGAATTATATTACTGTAATTTTTGATTCAGTTTGATAGTAGTTTTGAAAACAAAGTCATCAAATTATCTATAGAATATTGTTATGGACCGTGGAAAAATAACTATCATTAGAAGGATCTCAAAAGGGAATTTTAGAAATAAAAATCTTCCGAATTATCCATATGAGGAATATTACATATAAAAAATACAATAAATATTTTTAAAGAGTTAAGAATTGCATATGAAATGGAATAGTAATTAATATAATGAATATCTAATTTGAATAACTAATAAAAACCTATCTAAATTTAATGTAACTGTGAAATAATTATTTATTTTTCATTAAATAAAGTTTATTTTTAGAGTGTATTTTGTAGGTGAGAAATATTTTTTTAATATTTCAGTTTCATCTTTATCTAATAATAAGCATCATGATTAAAGTTTTTGTATGAATTCTTAAAATTATTCTCCGTAAGTCGTCAAAAATCCGTCCCCCGGCCTATTTTTTTATTTTCATAGTAACAGGCTAACATTAGAAACATTAGAGAGCGAAATATAAATTAAAAGTTTATAAGTAGACTCAGTACAAAGAAACTAGAAGAAATACACATGTTAGGCAAATTATATTTTAGTCTTGTTTGAATTTCTTTGCATTTTATTCATTTCCCCAAATGTACATTGAAAGGTATATTATAGAATTCTCTATGTGTGTGGGAAGGGTTAAAGTTTCCCAACATCCCTTCGAGTCATTGCATAATTTCTATTATTATGATTTATTTTTTAATACATAAATTTTAACATAAAAATTTTTGATTGCAATTTGGTAGTAAGCATGGAAGAGTGTTTTGTCAGTAGAAAATAACGTGATAAAGATAAGCCAATCAAAATATAAAATCATATGACATGCATATAATGGTGATAGTAAGATTTAATTTCAAGTTTAATAGCTGTGATATCTTTGAATACAAACACAGAAATTGAAATAATGTTCTCCGATTTGTGTGCGTAAGAATAAATAAAATACTTTTTTTTCCCAATTACTCTTGATAAACCAGTTACACCTTTTGAATAACTTTTTATTTAGAGAAATGAAATAATTTCTTTTATAAAGATGTAATTTAACTAGTGATTTTAAGCTGGAAAGACAAATTAATACCTTTTTTTGTTAGTGTGTGATTTTAATTTAAATAAATATTTAAGTCCGAGTCGTGTCTCAGTTTTTTTTTCTACAAGACATTGAAATATATTTTTTTACGTTTTTTATATAATAAAAATAGATTTAAATGTAATTTGTAAAAAATATTCCTTATATCAATTATTGTAAAGCATAAAGTCATAGAATTTTATTCAAATAGCAAATTGAAGACATCAAAAACTTTTATTATTAAAAAAGCATTTTACTGAAAAGGAGTGGTTTTATAATAAAGTAATATTAAAAAGAAAATAAAAAATACATTGGTAACTAATGTAATTTTAATAAATTCTTATTTTTTATTTTTGAATGAAATCTTTTGTATACAAGGTCAATTATATCCACCACTAAATCTGAGAAGAGTCTACATAAATGCCATATCCTTCTAACATAAAGTAAAGATGCGTCCAGAAAGTAACTCACTTAAGAGAATTTTCAGATAACATTACGTAAAGCAAATAAAACTAATTTTAAAATACAAAAAAATAAAATAATTTAGCTATGCAAAACTTTGGACATGCAATTATGAAAATAACAAAGAAGAAATACAACTCTACAATATTAAACATAAAGAGACATGACATTCTGAATAAGTGAATAAATGATTATAAAGAAATTACGTGTTTCTAAATTAAGAATTTAAAGAAATAAAATTGTTTATACTCTTTATCATTAACACTTAAAATTTTCATGATAAGCCTTTGATTGTTAGAAAAAGAGGTAGGCACAGGTTGAGATGAATGGATTGTGGGAAAGGGTTTTTTAAGATTCTTAGAATGACTAATAGGAGATCATTTGCAAGAAATAGATGAGAGTGTCTTATGTAAGAGAGTTTACGGAAATGCCTTGACTGATCAGGGTTGTTGTGTCAATAGAAGAAGAAAATAACTTCATATTGCTAAAAAATAAGAAAAAATTAAAATTCTAAACGGAAAATCTAAATTTTTTAAAGAATAAAATTAAAAATTCTAATTAAAAACAAAAAGTATATAAAATAACGAATAAGACATAATTCTACTTAAATAGTGTAGATAAAAATCTTAGGGCAGATGAATGGGATTGTATGTAACTTTTAAATGTATTGCTTAGGTATATTTAATTTATCTTAAATTTGGAGATATTGTACTTATACTAGAAAAATTATATTGTACAATATTTTATCACTGAGGGATATTCTTAAAATTATGATACGAAATAGGGCAAAATTGATAATTCTTTTTTTTATATAAGCGAATTGCATTTTCAATGAAAATTAATTTTCATGTTAAAAATATGATGTGTTAAATTGAAACCGTAATCTAATGATTTAAAATTTAAAAGCTATTTATAATTTTTCTTATTGAATGCATATTATAAGCGAGGCAAAATATATTTATAAATTACTTTCCTATATTGTATCTGATTACTTTATTATAAAACAGATGCTGAATTTAATCGTTATTGAATTAAAATGGTATTGGAACCAAAATATCAGAAAAATTATTTTTTTACCTTTCTACAGTTACCTTATAACTCACTATCTTTGACAAAAATTCTTTTTTTTTTTTACTCTGAGCTAATAACTGAAGCATCACACAAAAAGGAGATATTTATCACCACTATTATATTTATTTTTTATAAAAGAATTTTACAACTCCATTTTATCCAGATCTTCTAAATTTTATTAAATTTTCTTATCGTTTTTATCGTTCAAACAAGTACTATCAATAATCTGAATTCTCTCTGAAGTTCTGAGGAGATATAAAAACAAAAATTTTTAAGAATTTAAAGTTTTGAAGCAAAAGGGATTAGTTTCGAAAGATTAATGATAAGTTTGTCCGCTTATAAAAGATTTCAATTGTTTCAAATGTTTTTATCGTTGATTTTTTTTTTACCTTTATCATTTGAAACTATTTAAAAGCAGATAAAATAAAACACGAAGTACCAGAAAAAGCGACTCTTAAATCGATTGAAATCATTTCTTTTGAAAATGCGATTGTTGTGAAATGCATAAATAGGGAGCTGTGTAAATTTTACTAATTAAAATAATTATAAGTACATATCAAATATGTTATTTAATTGAGAAAATTACTTCTTAGAATTTATGGTTTTTATAAAGATTTTAAGTGAATCTTGTAACTGTTATAAAATAATTATCGGTACATTGATGAAAAGGTGGCTGAAAAAATACTCTTGTACTGGAGCTATGAAAATTAATTTTTAATGCGTAAGAACTACAAAGGAAAACATTTATTAGAGTAGTGAAAACTCACAACAAAAGCCAACTTGGTTTAACGAAATGCCTGTATAATCTTTTATCCAGTAAGATGGGTTCGAACCAGAAACAATTTTAAGTGAAATTTAACTACACCCCTCACATCGTAAATAAGAATTTGTTTCTATCGTTGCATAAAATTCATTTCTTACCTCTATTTCGACGTGAAATGATAATTTAGGCTTATCTAATAAAAATGAGCTCCCATATCTGTAGATAATTCATCTTAAGTAAACTTATTGATTATAAAAATAGTTAATAGAAATTTAGAAATTATATACATACAGCAATTTCTAATTTTTTTGCTGACTTTATAAAAAATATTTAAAATCTCATTGTTTGCCCAGTAAGATACAATCTTAATATTTATAAAATTAGGCATTTGAAATTAATTGCATCAAAGATGAAAATAAAATTACAAAATTCCTAATGAGGACTGTGTTTAGTTACAGAGTAGTTAATAATAATTTTACATACATATTTATAAATAAATTTGAGTTTACATTTAAGAATTCTTTTACTTTATTAACTGAGGCTGGCAATAGATGGCGCTATCCCCGCAAGAAATTCTCTATCCCATAAATTGATATTTTTATTTATATATTTATATTTGAAATTTTGATCATGAACGTAGAACAGTTTTTGATGTTAAAATTAAATTGATATTCATAAGAATAAATATGAGTTAAACAATAAATTTAACCTTAAGGAATAGTTGCTAGATAATGTAATAAAATATTTTAACGATATTTCTTAGATATATCAGTAAAATATTTAATAAATTAATTTTAATAATACATTTAGGTTAAATAATTTTGAAATTTTTAATAACATTTAATTTTTAATAAACATTTTAAATGATTGATACTGTTTTTAAAATAATAAGTAAAAGAGTAATTTTTCGGTTAACTATTAATTTTTGAAATTTTTAATATCTGAATCCTTACTTACAATATATATATATATATATATATAAAAGTATTCGATATTCTATATATTTCTTTATGAAACATAGATAAAATGATGTTAAATTTGGGCATAAATAAATTAAAAAAATATTTTAACCATAATTTTCTTTCAGTTACTGGTATAAATTATTAGCTTAATTATTCAGTTAAATTTTTCAGCTAAAGCAAATACCGTTATCTGTTATAAAATTTCTAAAAAAAAAAAAAAAAAAAAAAAAAAAAATAAATATTTTTTTCAGATTTAGACTTAAGTGATTGACGGATGGAACAGAATGGGGAAAAATAAAGTATTTTAATAAATCAACTTGTTCAGTTTTATGAGTAAGGGAGGGAGGACTACTACGCCCTCATTGTCGTAAAGTTGTATCGTTGCATTTATGGGATGGAAATGTTTTCCAAATGAAGGAGCAGGAGATACGATAGTTGTTCGGCTTATATTTTCTTTAAAATAAGTTTCTTGTCCCTGTTTTAGTACAGGAAAAAAATATAACTCGTGAAAGAGACTTTCTTTTTACTCAAAAGGAAAATCGTCATTTTTTTTTTTTTTTTGATAAAGCTTTGTGGATACACATTTTATTATCTCACTTGCTATCAACATACAAACTGAATTCAGTGGAACTATAATTATTCAAACATCGTCCATCCGAATCGCTGATTATCAGAATTTCAGAATAAAATGGATAGAAGAAGAGGCCAAAAATGGGAAAAAGCTCAAGAAAAGGAAATGTAAAAGTAAAGGGAGAAGATAAGAATGAGACATGTGCCTCTTGTGGAATTCTTTTGAAAATTTATGGATGTCCAGAAGTTAGTACTGAAGATACAAAAGAATGGGTTATGAGTCAGACACTGGTTTCATTACTGCAAATGATGGTTAATTTATTGATAGCGTCCAGGAAGATGACCTTTACGTCCGAGTTGGAGCAGACAGCGGACCATCAGCTATTGAAGCATTTGCCGTCTTTGAAGCTGATTTGAAGAGGATTGCACAGCCCAAGTGGGATACTTCAGAGTACCCGAAACCGGAGGAAGGCAGAACTCACTCTGATCCAGTAATTAAATACTTTCATTTACAGTATATTGTACATGCATACTGTATTAATGTACAACACTCTTAAGTACCTTCATACGTAAAAGTGTTACCTTTTCATTAAATTCTTATTCTTTAAAAATTAGTTTTTTCCCCCCTTTTCAACATACAATAATTAATTAGAATTGATCCTTTTTTTCGAAAAAATTAAATTAACCGAATATTCAGTAATCCGAATGAGGGTCCTGTACCAAATGAATCAGATGAAGTTTTACTTGATTCAGATGAAGTTATTTTCGAATGAAGCTCGAATGGGAGGTCCTTTAGCATACGCTGTTTTCTTCGGACCTTACAGCCATCGATTACAAATCTTTTCCGCTTCTTGTCCTTATCAAACCATATGAAGGGCGTTGCATTTGATAACAAAGAGGTCCTTAAAAACTGGCTCAACAACTTCTTTGACACTAGACCAGGCGTTTTTTGGCGGAAAGACATTAAAAAGTTGGTCGAATGGTGGGAACAGGTTGTAAACAGCAACCGCGAACATATAATTAATTAACTTATTGATATAATTATCGTTTTTTGTTTTAATATGAGTCTTTGATAAAAACGCTACAAACTTATTTCTCAACTTAACACACACACACACGCACGCACGCACGCACGCACATATATATATATATTTAATATTATTTGAAAAATCAGTAATAATAATATCCAAGCCTTGCTTACCACTAATGTAAAAATTAAATTATTTTTTTCATAAATGATTAGAAAATAAATTAACATTTCATCTAAGAAAATATTTGATATGTTTTAAATGCTTTGAAAGACGGTCAAATTATTGCATGAATTTATAATCATTACTTACTTTTCTTATTTTTTTTGAATAATTTATGATTTATATAATTGAAACTTTGATAAAAATATTAATTAGAATGATTTGATTTTATTAAAGTTTCATTTTTAAACATAATCTTTTAAGTACTATGAAACAAATAGGATTGCAACTATTTTATATTTCAGTACATTACTTAACATATTTCTTGAAAACAACTTCCAAAAATTCTATTTGTTTTGAAATCCATTCCATTCATTATTTCTCATACAAAAATACTTATTTAAATAAATTTACAAAAAGATATTAATTTTGCTAAAATCTATTAACATTAAAAATGAAATTTTTTTAAATGCATTTTTGTTGCGATTTTGATATCTTTAACATCTTAATTTTTAAATTTGCAAATACATTGATGGCTCACTGGATAATACTTATTAACTTGTAAGATATTTATTGCTAGGCAATGAATAAAATAACCATAAACCCGTCAACCTTGCTGTACTTCATAAAAAGAGAAAATAAAGCTCCATTCTTGTCTTAAAACATGAAATACACTTTTGTTCACCTACAAAATGTTTCAGAGTTCGTAAGTCAATAATTTTACGTTCCATAATCCATTGTCTTTACAGGTTTTTTCCTTATAGTAAGCAGCTTTTTTTCTAAACAAAACAGATAGTTCAAATTTATAGTGTGCGCTCGGAGTGTTTGCAGTAGATAAGATTGGCAAAAATGGCTACTGTTAAGCGATATACAATATCCATAGAAAAAAGAAACCTTTTTAAAATAATACAATAATATTAAATATTTTGGTATAAATAAGAATTTTAAGGTAGTGTTAAAAATTTAATAGTTATCACTAAATAGGACATATTTTGAAAATTACTTATCTGCTGTGATTAGATGTTTTTATAATATACAATTTAACATCTAAAGTGCATTTTATTTATTTTTTAATATTGTATTTACTATTAATAAAATAAACTTTGAATTTGGTGTTTCTGCAGACTCATATACTTAGATAGATGCCTAAAAATTTTGAAAACTTTCTTCCCTGTTACGAACGACCGATGGTAAAGTGATTGGCATTCCTGATTTCTGAGCCGTGGGTCCCGAGGATGAATCCCGGTTCAGGCATGGATGTTACTTTCTCTCTGCTTCACTGTCCTTTCTTTGAGATAATGTATGAATGTGGTCCATCCTATAAATGGGTTTGTGGTGGTGTGGCGCGTGTGATGCTTTTCGCCTCCGTGACTTGGCTCACAGGTGCTCACAAACGAATAGCGTAAAGTAACGACAAATGAATAGCGGTTTTCAGTCTTGTTGTGGAGAAGGGTAACTCGCCCAAACGACTGCAGATTTATTTTTTTAAAAAAAGCAGGACTGAACTTCACACATATAATAGAAAATTTGTCCTCCCAGGAGCAATGGGCAAAAAACTTATATGAACTTTGCATTTTTAATTTTCCAAAAGAAAGACAAAATTCGTTTCTAAAGAAGCACCAAAATTAAATTGAATGACTACCCTACATGTAAATATACATACATAGATATGACATAGAGAGCTCCTTAGAATTTGGGGGTGACAGGCAGCCCCAAGACGTATTAGTGGGCATCTGAAAAGCATGTCATTGGAGTATGGGAGCAAGGTCTTTTCATTGTGCACAAAATTCAATCTGAAGTCAGTTTATCCCCATCACATCCTGTGCATTGTTTGGGGCTCGCTCTGGCGGATATCTGCGCAATTCCATTGCCGGTACTTGACTTCGCTAGGGTTCACGGTGTCATGGATCTGATCTAGCTGCCACTAGATCTCTGAAATATTGGATGCAATAATAACAACAACACATACATATATATAAAAATTCTTCTTATTCATGCATATATAACAGAGAAATAAAATGTTAGAAAGCACAGAAATATTACTTGCTTAACATCAAATATAAAAAAATAAAGCTACTTTATATCACATACAAAGAAATATTGATAGTAAAGAAAGAAACTAAGTTTTCATATTATTTTTATATAAAGAATTATGAATTGTTTATACTTAAGAATGCCAGAGAATTTTTGTAGTTGCTATTTCGAAAATGCATTCTTAGAAATAAAAGAAAATTAAGATTTTTTCCCCTCTATTTAAATTTAATAAAGCAGTTTTTTAAATGTGTGTGTGTGGAAATTCTTGATTTTATGAAGACTTCTTAAATTACTTATATTTTATTAACTTTTTAAAAATAATTTAATGACAAATACAGTTTTAGGAAGCGATATCTAGTCATTTAGGTTCATAAAATTTCAACTCTTTTTGAAAAAAAAAATTGTGCTATTGTCTATTTTGAACGCACGAAAAATTTTCATATTGATTTCCAAGCATTCTTTTATAACAATTACAATTATAAGAAATAGTTACGATTACTTTAACTTTAAATTTCTTTGTATTTTGTATATTTTATGTTTGTTGTTAGCTATCCGCAAAAATTTGGAGAGGTGTTTAAATTTATATTTTTGTATTCCATTAAGAACATAATAGAATACAAAAATAAAATATATAATGAAAATTAATTATATTTTTATATTTGAGGAATCCGCGTTTGCACTTATTACTTAAATTATTTGGATAGGATTATTTAAAAAACTGCTTTAACATTCATACAACATACACTATGTATAATATTATGCTTGGTTTTTTACACCTGAAGGAAAAGCCACTAAAATTAGTTGTTTTACTGTTTCTAAAAAGCAATAATACGAAGTCAAATAAATTTGCTTTAATATTTTAAAAAGTTAATCAAATAAGCTATTAAAATTATTTGTTTTAAAAAATTAAAATGAATACAAAACAGCTTTTTAAATAAGTAATTTACTTTACTACTAATCAAATTTACTTTCTAAAGAGCATTAAAAATGACTTTTTCAAAGATATTTTGTAGTTATGTCTAGTTGAAGAAATTTTTGATATACTACGCTAAAATGTTCTTTTAGAAAGTTTAGTTAATCTAAAGTAAAAATTAATTACTTATAAATATTCAAATTTATTGGATTAATAGTTTGAAAGATTCGTGAAAACCATTCATAAAATGTGTTTTAATTTTCTATTAACTATACTTGTGCAAAATCCTTATTTTAATTAAAATTTTTATTTGTGTGTGAGATTACATTGCATCATTATACGAGTATTGATCCTCTACACTTTGTCTTAGCCGCACCAGTCTTGAATACCCTACAACACACAAACATTATATATATATATATATATATATATATATATATATATATATATATATATATATATATATATATATATATATATTAATACAGTTGCTGTTAACTGTAGCAGGTCTTGACCAGTTAACAAGCGTTACAGTTACATGAAGAAGTATTCCATTAATAGAAATTTATGTTATTATAAAAACTAAAATTGAAATCAACAATTACGAACTTCGAATCTTTGATTTAAGTAAAAAAATGCATAAAAATCTGGAAAAATTACAAGAGTTTCAGGAAAAACGGTAATGGTTTTTTTTCTTGCATTTTATAAGCATATAGTATCATATTATGATAGACGGAATACTGTAAGAACTAAACTTTTTCTAATTAGATTTCTGCGACTCATGTAAAATGTCATGAATTTCGAATCTATTAAACATTTAACAAAAGAGTAAAAAGAATACGATTAAACGATAGAGTATTAAGATTTTGCATATTTTTCTCGACACACATATTTATTATTTAAAAAAGTTAAAAATAAAAATGAAAGTTTAATTAAAAAAAGAGAATTTCTGTGTGAATTGATTTAAACCATGCAAACAAAAGTAGCTTTCAAATGTATAAACATACTGGAATATCTTGTATTATTTGCTTATATAATTAATAAAAGCTTATCACATAAAAATACATGTGATAAATAAAAGCTTATCACATGTATTTTTATGTGATAAGCTTTTATTAATTACTTGATAAAATTAAATTTACATAATTTAGATACTAAATGATTAAAATTATATTATATAAAATCTAAATTATTTTATTATAGGAAAACCAAAACAATTGCAAGAATTCAAAAGTTATTTTTGTGAAGTTTTAAAAAGTATTTTTAGTTTAAACTGATAAATTAATGATTTTTCTAAAAGTGTTTTTAGTTTAAACTAATAAAAATTTTCAATAGATTCATAATTAGAAACTATGAATCTATTGAAAATTGAGCAAGTTACAGATTAAAGAATATTTATTTGATGAAAAGAGTTATCGAGGAATTTAGTTTAAAAATTGTACTAAAAGAAAATAATTTATTAACTAAGATACAATATATATTACTTTTTGTATGATATTGATAATATTTGCAAATATTATATTATGAAATCATTTATATAATTTAAAAACCAAATAATTTAAAAAATGTTGCCACTTTATAAACACAAATTATTTAAATTTTATAATATTATAAATTGAATTTATTAATTTGATATAATTAATGTTGTTTTCAGGTATAATTATAGACAATTTAAACAATTCACAATGATACATAGAATTGTGGTGCGATTTTTATTCTACCATAACAGCCTCTAATTAAACTAAAATAATGCAATTGGAGAAAGCTTTATATCAACGAAAATGATGTTATTGTATTTTTAAGCGGTGATGTATTTTTATGTGATGTTTTATATATATATTGTAAATTATGGTTAAAAAAATAGCTTTAATGACGTTAAATACTTTTTTGTTATAGTTTTATTGCTCATAAAGTTTAGCATTTTCATAAATGAGGACGTCCCACATAGCTTGCATGCCTATATCTGTGTAATGATAATAGTAATTAAATAATTGAATTTGTAGAAATTCATGTACAGTAATCCCCTCTATAATTCGGTATATTAGACCCACTTTATAGGAAAACACGTTGTACGAGCTTTCTCGTAAAACGCGCTCATATGATCTCGTACAACGCGCTATATACAAATGATTCTCGTTTAATATTCTCATTATAGGAGATTTAAATCAAATATTAAGGAAAAACTATGTTATAAATGAAATGTGTGCCTTTTATTAAAATCAAATTAAATACATTTTAAACAAAAATAATCACATAAATGTGACTAAAAGATTGTTAATTCTAGCATTTCATTTTATAAGAAGAGAATTGACATAATCAGCAGCGTAAAACTGACAATGAACTGGTTAAATCATTATAAATTTCGCAGTATAGAAATATAACGTAGGTAATCAACGATTTATATAAGGGAAAACACGTGTTGTACGAAGGACAGGAAATCACATACTATCAAAACGTGTTACAAAAGTAGTGTGTCATAGGAACGATTACTGTATTAAATTGTAATTTTTGAAAAACCACATATTTTAAAGTTTCGTTTTTAAAGCATTTAAGGAATTTTTAATTAAATATTCGAGTTAAAAATATTCTTTAAGTCCTTAAATTCCATCTCAGTATACATCAGATATTAGTTTTCAGAAATTAAGACATTATGCCACTGAATTCTAAATCATTTTATACTTCTATATATACCTCATCTGAAATTATACTATTAAATTATCTTTCTAGCATTAGAGTCTTTTATCTCTAATCATAATTGTAATGCTACATTTTACAAATCATATCAAATTGCTTTTCTTCATTAAAAGAATTAGTTTTAAAAGGGCACATTGAAGCAAAGAAACAAACAAATCGAGAGAGGATCGTAAGGATTTCCAATTGTTTTTTTGCCAATTTCTTTTTTATTAAATCTTCGCCCTTCTCTTTGCAATAAGAGAGGTGGTTTCGAATTGTTGATGGGAAAGTCACGGCCTTTTATTCTCTGTTCAATGTAAAAGCGGAGGAAAAATACCAAGACGACCTAAAATCCAAAAGGAGCGAGCGTTAAAGAAGATAAAGTAAAAACTATCAAAAAGATGAAGCGAGAGGGATAGTGATCAAGTCTTTGTAGGGCCTCGCTGTGGTAAATCGATTTAAAGTATGAGAGCGTACCCTTCAAACCATGTTTTATTTCTGTGGTAAGCTGCCATTTGACTGTTTTGTTTCAAGTAAAAAATAAAAGCAAAGATATCTTTTGTGAAGCATTGAATTCGGCTTGAAATTGGTGATTCAAGAAGAAAAAGAATTTAGCAAGTTAGATATGGTAGGAGGGAATCTACAAGTGTGCTGTGAAGAACGAAACAGTCAAAGCTCGATTAATATTTTAATCGGTAATTTTTTATTCATTATTATATAGATTAACTTTTTCTTAATTCAAATTTCATTTTCATTAGATTTTTATAAAAATTTTATCATTGTTTGGAGCATTTTGTATCTATTTATTAATTTAATATTTGACTACGGTTTATGCAGTACTGTGGTTAGTTTTACATTAGAAAGTAAAAAAGGAAAAAAAAAAAAATTCAGAGTCAAAATGCGTAAGGTCCATAAATATCATATAGCAATATAGTCAGAAAGATATTAATATTAACAGCTAGGGCATTTTTTCCCCTTAAGGTTTTTCGTATCTGTGTGTGAGAATTATGAGCGAGCTATATAGTTTCCAATGGAAAACGTGTATTTAGCTTTTACAGAATAATTACGATTTAGAAAAAATTTAAACATATATACTATTTACTTAGCTTTGTTCTAAGCGTTATTTTACTCCGCAAAGTTATGTCTCACAAATAAGCTAATAAGGATATTGATTTAGATTAGAATCGAATAAGATGAGGAATGCAGGAAGGCTATCCCATGTTCAGTAGTTAATAAATATTGAAGTTTGGACTCTTTTTATAAATGTATAGTGCATTCAAAATCAATGGCGTATTGGAAAACTGAACACACTTTCGCTCCCATGGGCAAAAATAATAATTTTTCCCAAAATCGAAAAAAATTTATTCAGCATCGTTTTTTTATATTTTTCTTTAGGGATTTTAAAAAGGAAAAGAATGTGATGACGCATATATATATATTTTCTGTGACGCATATATATTTTTTATCCAGTGATTAGACATACTATTTTAAACGAGTGAAGAAAGAAACACAGTACTCCATTCTTGAAATGGTAAAAATTTCTGAATGGTCAGCACCGTGGCATGAGTAATTTCAGAGTGAGAAATGAACAGTCTTTTATTTGATTTTACACCAACATCTAGCACTGTGTCACTATTTTGGTTGCACCAGTGGCTACTGCTGAAAATTCTTTCAGCATTCCTTTGTAACAATATTTTGTTCAGAAAGATTTTTCACGATGTTTACTACCAGAAATTTTCCTTCTGAGTGAAAATGAATGGGAGAACTTAAAAAAGATACGTAATGATGCATCAACGCGGGTAACAACTCTTCTTCTTGATCGCCTACTGCGTTAAACAATATTGATAGGAATAAAAAGCAAGCTCCCATTTCTCCTACTGTTCTTACGTCGCCATCAGATATTTCACGATCAGATATTGAGCTGATGCTTACAACGTTATTAACTGAATTGCTTCAAAGACACTTTGCTGAGTAAATGAAAAATGTGTGTTTCTGTTACAGTTGCTGTCTAAATTCTGAAAATCAATTTGGTCATAAATGCTTGATTACGAATTATGAAGATAGACTTATTCAATATGAACAACTGCTATTGTTTCCTATTGATTTTAAGAAATTAGCACTTGACTATGTAAAACATAATGCGAAATTTTGTTAACTGTATTAGTAACTGTATTTGTTAACTGTATAAATTTTTGTTCAAATTTAATATGAAAAAGTTGTTGAATAATGCTAAGGATTTATTCATAGCATCTGATCCTTGTACGCATATGTCAATAGTAAAATTATCATTGTTTGTATTTATGTTTCAAGTTATTTTTGAATATCTCTGTTTTGGCAAATAAAAAAATCTCTGTTCTAGGAAATAAGTCATATGTTTTCCAAAACATTTGAGAAATCTGATTTGGGTTACACTTTGTATTGGTATTAAACATGGATTTTTTTTATAAAAAAAAAAAGAAATAAATATATTTGTAAAGTAATTCAAATGAAACATATAAAAGAGAACACATATCATACAGTTAAAAATACTTTATTTAACATTATTGAAAATATTGATTTACGTGTTTAATTAAATGAAACAATAATTTTACTTCATATTGTATGTTGCTGAGGTTGTTCCGGTGTTATAGATTTTTAATAAAATAATTTCAATAGTAAATTTTAAAATTAAAAAATTTGGAATTAATTAAAGTAATATATATTAACAATACATGTTTATATTTCTGAGCCAAATTAAGTTTAAATATAATGATACAATTATGTAAAAAAATTTTTAATGAGGGATTTATTGAAGATTTTAGAAAGCATTTATTGAAGTCTGTATGCTTAACGACTATTTATTTTTGGTTACATAACTAAAAATATAACGCATGGACGCTCGCACACACACGCACATAAATTTAATAAAATTTAATTATCATTAAAGAATTTGTTTAGATTATTAAAGATTCAAGAATATATTATATTTCATGTTTTTCATAAAATAGTTTTTTCATGAAAAATATTTTAATACTATTTCAATTGTGTTTATAATTTGCTCACCATTTACTTAATGATTTATAGTTGTTATAAAAAATAATCTCATTTATTTTAAAAATATAATTATAGTCAAAGCAATGATGTCATTCAATAAGTTTGACTAAATCTGATATATGCACTACTTTTGTTGAATAATGATAGTTTTCAAAGGAATTATCAAAATATAAAAATATTACAGATTCTTTATTTTAATATATATATATATATATATATATATATATATATATATGTATATCAAACGATTCGATAAATAAGCAATCATAATTTTACAAAACTCATATTGCCGATCAGTCAAAATGTAAATAAGAATTCTATATGATGTAAATAGATTCTTTTGTTTATCATAACAATAATCTCACACAGTCACATGATATGATGTCATAATTTCTTCTCGTAGAATTCATCAGGAATTAACCGTGTTATGTTTCACCGGAGAATTTTCCTGTAGCTTGCGCCGGGACTTACTCGTGAGTTATTAATCATAAATTAACGCTTTAATAAAAACGAAGCACGCACACGCACGCACACAAACACACATTTTTGCATAAATACATACATACATACATACATACATACATATATATATATATATATATATATATATATATATATATATATATATATATATATATATATATATATATGAAATGGATATTTTATTTTCATATAATGGCATGCATTCTAATTAAAACATTATAATAATTCTCTCTAAACACATTAAAACATGAATAAAATGCAAATTCAAAAAAGTTTCTTGTGAACATTTGATTAAAATATAATGTAAGGTAATGTAACTTGCCAAATTTATCTAAAATAAATAGATAAATTTGGCAATTTATATTTGCTTTGTTATGTTGCGGGTATTCATGGCCTTACACTCGCTTAGCGAGTAAGCTGTCCGCCTAAGGTGTCGAAATTATATTTGAAATATTATTTCTTATAATAAATATATATTGCCTTTAAGTTTCTTAGAAAAAGTTAAAAATAATTCTTTCTTTTTTTTTTATTGCAATATGGAAACCTCATTCTTTTACGCACACAATAAAAGTATTAAAAATTGCACAAGGATATAAAATTTATAAACCGAAGTTATTATTAAAAAATTATATTGCTTTTACTATAAGGAAAGAAATTTCAGAGCAAATAACATTTTGTTTATTCATTAAAAGTTAAATTTTTTTTGTTGCAGATGTGTCTAAATTTATATCTTTTTTACTCATTTTTAATATGTTTTTAATTTTTAAGTTAATCAGTATAGAGTGAAAATTGAAACATGTTTTAATTTTATTTCACCAATTACATAAATAGATGGGCCGTGGTAGCCTAGTGGTTAGAGTATCAGCCCTCCGTCCGGAAGTGTGGGGTTCGATTTCCAGTGCCACCAAAGACCCACCGAGTACATGCGATATGCATGCTTATTAAATCTGTGGAATGGAAAGTTCCGAGGAAGGTCGTTGAGCAGTTACCATATCTGTAAGGGACTGCAGAAATTTAATCCCCTTCAGATCATTGCGAAAATTGAGGAAGTACATTCTCTGGTGCTTCCATCTATCGGAGGATTTGAAAAGCAAACGTCGTACTTTCACCTTCATGGTGCTTAGATTAAACGAAAGACGCTCCCAATTGACTTAAATTCGCATAGCCAAGGCATAGTGAGCTTGGCTTGTCCAAGTGTCAGTAGTAACAACAGCAATACATAAATTGTAATTTTTATCTTTGATAAAAAAATCAGAAAATATTTGATATGAAACGTAAGTTATTAAAACATCATTGACGTTTATGAGTTAACATCATTATTAAGCAACAAAATGAGCAATGCTTCGAAGCAACGTGAAGAGATTTCTATCAGTTTTGAATCGTGATTAAGTTAACTGATCTCTTCAAATTTTTCTTCAAACCAATGATGTTTCAGTTTTACAAATTTAAGAATCTAATGTTATTTACTAGGATCAGAACCTAACCCAAAAGCCTCCTGGAAGAAAGAGAAATTAATATTGACTGTTTCTACCAAAACACTTAAATGAAACTTTTTTCTGCCAGAGCAATGTTTGGAAAACTAACTTCCTTACCTCTTACTGTGCAGTTAATGGGTTATGACCATAAAACATGGCTGGCCGTGGCTTAGCTATAATATTTTTATTCTCTACAACCATTAGGAAATTTTCAGCATAAATTAATGTAATTATGCTCTGGAGGTAGAATGAAAAGTCCAGAATTCGATTTCAGCTACAGCTGAAGAATACGAGATGGATGTTGCTCTTCTGCCTTTTGCAAGTCAGGATAGGTATTTGGAAGTATTTCAGCTTTATTTCGCTCATGGCTTGTGGTACACTATCTTTCAAAAAGTTTCCTCATAATGTAATTTGTACGATATACATTGAAATACCTTGCCTCACCTTTTAGGTACTTAGCTGTCAACTGCGTGCTTTCAATGTTAACATTTGTTTACATAAAGTTTATTTTTTTAATGTGGTTAGAAAGGAAGATTTTGGTTCTGCTGTTTATTTCGTTACAGCAGTGCAGTTAATTCAAATTTAGAACGTTTTTCATAATGTTAGAATTTAAGAATCAATTGATGCATTTTAGGTTCAATCTCATTGCTTTGAATATTTAAAGAGCCAGGATATAGTTCTTGGCAACTGATCGTAAGAAACTAGATTATTTGTGCTTAAGATTTACAATTGAAATGTTAGCATATGAGCAGTATTTAAATTTCTGGGTTCGGTGCAAAATCGGTACCTGTTGGCTTCGCGAAAAATTTGGCGATACATCTTAGCGATAAAATTCAATTTCTGGTAATCTTATCTTTGTATGCTTAGATGCTACTAACAAGCTGCCATCTTGTTAGTAACATCTTGGCGTCGAAAAACCGCCAAAGAATCAAAAGGAACTTGATTGTAAACTCTTACCATATTTCTCTTATCTGAAAATCGTAAACCAATCAATCAAATAGTTAAATACATTGACCTACGATTAATCTTTACTTCTAAATATATCAGATAGTTATAAAAGTAAAAAATAAAAAAAATGCATTTATAATTCAAAATTTATATTAAGATTGCAATAATATGGAACCATTAAAGAAAACAAAATAATCATGATCATCAAACGCTCCTTTACAACGAAATTATGATATTTTTGAAAAAGGGATATTAAAGATTCAAAATTTTCTTCTGCATCCACCATCAAAAGTATAATGAGTTTCCATAATGAACAAAAATAGCTGAGGATCTAACCTAAATAAGATCAACCGAAGCGTGCAGCATTGCATATGCTTATAATTTCTGCGTCTTATTCTACGCATGAATAACCATACTTCGTGAATGGTCCAATCAAACGCTTTAGACTCCGAGAGCCGTGTTTCGTAATGAGTATTATGGGAATTCAAAAGTGAGGGTAACGTCACCGAGGGGTAGGTAGAGCAGTGTGGGTGGATGTCACCCGTTGGAATATGCAAATTGCCTTATTATCTTCTCATAATTATGATGAATGCCAGGCGGCTGGACTAGAGGGACCCTTGCGAAAGAAGGATTTTTCAATTTCGACAAATGATTTCGAAATTCCTAATTTAGAGCAGAAGTTTTGAGTTGAATTTTACACCTTGTTGCATTTCAAAGCTCCTCATTATGTAATTCCTTTTGATATCACTAATAGTTTGTTTTGGAGCATGCATACGGCCATCGTTCAGTTACATTTTTGAATATTTCTTAACATCTATGCGACATTTTTTCCCTCAAGGAAAGTTTTTCTCTTCTTGGGGAACTTTAAGAAATACATATAGATATTTCTTTTAGACTAGATCCATTTCAATATTTTTTTGATTTAAGAGCTTATTTTGTATCACTCTATTTCTTTTGTAATATTTAAAAGCATCACCATAATTTCACAATATTTTTTCATTGAATATTTTACATTAACGGCACATTAAAAAATTTAATTTTCTTAATTAATAGAAATTAATCTTTTTTAACTCATATAATTATAACTTTTATGATAAACATTTTTCTGTAAATATATCAAACAGGTTTTTAACCAAAGGTTAAAAAAAAAAATAATAATTACATATTTTTAAGAACTTAATACGTGTATTTCATTGAATGGCAAAGAATATAAAGGTTTGTGTTTCCTTGTAACCAATATTTTATAAGAAAATTATTTTTGCAGAGAAATAAAAGTAAATATAATTATAAAAAATTGTAATAATAAACCATTGAAATAAATAAAATAGTTTGTATATAATTTTATTTAAAATAATTATTATATGACACTGTTGCAGTTATTTTAATTTTAAACCATATTTAAATATTATTATCAAACACAAATGAATGTCACTTATACTTATTTTTATATTGGTAATAAATTGGAGCTATTACATTATATAAATTATATGATATTGCATAAAGTGCTCCTTAGATCTCATTATAACAGTAAAATATCGAAAAAAGTAAATATATTGGAAAAGAAGTATATCTAAATAAAGCTTCATTTTAATGATAAAATGAAAATAACTCCATTGAATTCACAAGTTGCATGACTCTTTTGATTAAATAATTGTAATTTTCGACTTTTTTGGGGATATTTATCTGGAAAGTAAAATTTTAAGATATCAACAGTGCATGACTGAAGAATTAAATGAAGAAATTGTAAAGTGCCACAAATATATAAAAATATCATAATATTTTTTATATGTAACTGCCTAAGAATTTTCTACAAATTATGGGATTATTTAAAGTATTAAGTTTTCGGACTGCTTTAAATGTTTGTTAATTTATCAAAATAAATTTATATAAAAATTTAAAAATCATGTTTAAATTTTAATTTTTTAGAGAGATTTTAAGTTTTGTTTTCCTGTATTCATTATTAAAAAATAAGAATGCTATAATGTAATATATATATATATATATATATATATATATATATATATAGATATATATATATATATATATATATATATATATATATATATATATATATATATATATATATATAGATATATAGATAGATATAGCAAGATGTTGCTTAAGCAATATGTAATTTTCATTTTTTCAATATACTTTCATACAAAAAAATATAAAAATGGATAAGAATATTTCATATTTAGCCAAATTCACAATTATTTTGTTTGAAAGCAAAAATTAAAAATCAGAAATATAAGAGAAGACCGATTCAAATTTACATTAAAACTATGTTTAAATTCTACTTATAGAAAGTATTTGATTATGATCAAAATAAAAATAAGATAATGATCATAGTTAAACAAATCATAATAAATAAAATAAATCTTTTATTGCTACATTAATCTTATTCTATGCAAGCCATGAAAAAATAGTTTCACTTGCAATTATGAAAAACACAGTAATTATTCAACTATAATAATATACTGCATATGATTATGTGTGTTGAATATTAAGAATTATGTAATATGTTAAAGCTACAAATATCACTCTTGTTACCGCGAAGAATTTTATCTTCCTAGTAATTGGTAGTAGGAGGGACAACGTAATTGTTAACGACAGCTTTAAATTACGAAATGATAGCATTTCCTCTATAAACTCCATTATCGCTTATTAGGTAGATGAGAGATTGCTGAAATCGGAGTTCTTTCATAGAATTTCCAACGAGATTAATGTGACAGGGCCATTGTTAGGACAAATTGATACTCTGAGCCACTTAGTCGTCAATAAGATTATGCAAAATGTTCTTAAATGTATGTTGTGAGCATAAAATCATTATAACGTAATACTGATTTCTTTTTTAAATGCATTTATTATATGTAAACTCAATTTTGTGAAATGCTTTTCATCCAGTTATATTTTTTGCTGAAGAACTCAAACTTTCGAAAGTTTTAATTCAAGTGTTTTAAAGTCAAATTATCTGAAATTTAAGAGAAATGAGTGTATTGAAATTTTTTTCTGTGTTACGAAATCGAATTATAAACATTGTTTTTAAAATTCTATTACTGCTTTTCGAATTATAAATCTTATGTTAAAAAAAGAACGAAAATATTATTTTGTGGAAAAAAAATGTTATTGAATGCAAAAATTTTAAACTTTTAAAATTTATTGAGCATTTTTTTCAGTGATAAGTAAATGTTTAGGTTAGATAACGTAATTTATAATGAAGAATGGAAAAAACACAAACCCCTTAATGCTATTATTATGCTTATAAGGACATAATGAATATCTAATTTCAATTCTTTTGATTATTTATAGAGAGAAAGCATGTTTTTGGCAACTTAATTCCATTCAAAAATACTCAATACAGCCAACTGTATCATAATTTGAAACTAGAGTAATACATCGGCCATATCATTATGCTCAAGAAAGAAAGAAAGAAAAAATTTGTAGAATATTGGACACAACGAATTCTTATGTATACAGACGTTGTTTCTTTAACACTGCGGGTCGAGTAAAGTGCAGAACCAGCTACCTCTGAGCTGGCACTCTGTTTCCTAAATTTACAGTCAAAAAAGTTGTAGAATATTCGAGACTACGAATTTTCTGGTATACAGTTTTTTCTGTCAACACTGTTAAACGAATAAAGTGCCATACAAGTTACTTTTTTACTGGCACTGTGCTTCCTAAATCTCCAGGTAACATTTTATTATCTATTTTAATTATATATCTGTTCAAAAACACGTAAATAGAATATAATCATATAATCTCTGAATAATCTCCTTAGAAGATAAAATGTTTTGTTTCAAATATAAAGGATAATTCAAAAATTAGGAAAATTTTTAAATATTAAAAGCGGGAAATTTTAGTAATACAGAAAAAGTTGAATTAAAACATTTTGCTTTGTATGATATAAAACAAATCAGAGTTTTAGTAACAAAAGCAAAAATAATGTTTTAATTTTTCAATTTGTAACATGTATATGGATTAGGTTTATAAATTCAGATTACACAAATCAGCGGGCAGTATAAACGAATAATAATATTAATCAAATATTCATACTCCGAAATATTGTCATTAATTGAGAAATAATCCATAATACAAGAATGTGGAAAGTGATATATGTATTCCTACGTTTTGTTTTAAGTTCGGTGAATATATATTCCTACGTTTTGTAAGCAAGATGATCAACTACTAATGGTAAGTTTTGTATTGAACTAAATGTTAAAGGTATTTGAAGATACATGTTATTTTCTTCACACCCAAGAAATAGGTGTTCTTCAGTATCTGTTATTGTTGACTATGAAATAAACTTCGGTAATAAATACTAATGGATGTTATAATTTTTCAGGAATGTCATATTTGGAATGTTTTAATGAAGATGTATCATAAATCACATATCACAGTCAGGATAGCAATAAGAATTATTTTGAAATGATAATCCTTACAAGCTGGAACATAACCAAGATATAAGCTGCATCATATCTGTGTGGCTTTGTTAACTTAATATTCATAATAAAGTTGAAGAGCAGGAAAATAAAAGTTTTTTCAATAACTGGTCTTGCACATTACTCTATCTAAACATTGGGATTTCTGCATGAATATTTAGTTGAAAGGTAACGTGAAAGATGCACCGGCCCACCCGAAGGTATACGGTGTTTGGTTGAAAGGTAATTCGAAATGTATTGCGATCCATCATCAATAATGCAAACTTAAAATTATGATACCTTTTAACATGTGTCAGCTTACTGCAAAAAATGTAAATTAATATTTTGTAAGATTTGGTGCCTCGTCTAGAGCATGTGTTGTTGAATTACAAGTACTAAATTTAGAATATGTTAATTGATTGTTACGAGCTATTAATTTTCTATTTATGTTTTCTGATTATACATTAAAAAAAGTAAAAGCAGTTTTATTTGCTATGCATACATTGTCTTGGTTTCGTCACACAGAAACTATCTTTTCAATTTATTAAATTGCCAGCCATTGATGTTGCGCCCTTATTCTTCCCTATCATAGATTTGAGCCGTCTTGAACCGACTGGATCAAATTCGAATCGTCCTTCCGCCTGGATTACAGGACCACTCCACTGGTTCTCGCACCGACACAGAGGTACCGATGGTATAGTCCTATAATCCAGCCATGGTAGCCTAGTGGTTAGGGCATCGGCCTTTCATCAGGAAGGGCTGGGTTCGAATTCCAATTCAGCCAAAGACTCATCAAGTATATGTGATATATGTGTTCGTTAAATCTGTGACATCGAAAGTCCTGTGATATGTCGTTGAGAAGTTACCATAAGTGTAATGGACTGGAGAAAATTTCTTTTCCCTCCAGGTCAAAGTCGAAATTGAAAGAATTAATCCTCTGATGGTGACATCCATCAGAGGAGTCTTAGAGCAAAGACTTACTTTCACTTTCGTGGGGCTCTGGTTAAACAAATAACGCTCCCTTCTAACTTAATTTTGCATAACCGTCGTTTGCAAAATGGCTTGTGCAACAGCCATAAATAACAACAACAACCAACTAACCGCATGTTTTCTTTCGTTTCTTTAGGGTTAATCAACACATTTGAAATTTTTGCCTTATTCTGAAATATCCTATCATTTTAATAAAAAATAATAATATTAAATGAAATTAAAATTCTTAGAAATATCTTTGATGGAACTGACAAAGTTGAAGAAGAACTCATTGTAAAAATGCCTCTGCATTTGAAAAACATGTAATTGAAAAATTTTAAAATTGATATTTTTATTTACATTTAATAAATGAAAATCAAGAAATATAATAGTATATTGTAATTTGGTTATGAAGATATATATTAAATTCGTTAGCATAAAATATAAAACGAAAGAAAATGCCCTTGGAATTGAAGGAAAATTATCTGCATGATAGTGACATATCGTAAACAAGTGTCTCAATTACATATTTAAAGGATAATTTAGTATGAGGCAATTTATAAATAAAATTGTGTGGTTCCAAGCATTTTTGAACTATTGAGATTAATAAAAGATACAGCATATTCTATATGTGTGTCACTTTATATAATTAACTGAAATGGTAAAGCATTGTTGACACCATGCAATGAAAGAGGCCAATTGATTGATAAACCTGATTGATTGATTGATTTCCGATGAATATTTCGCATAGTTCTTTAAATGTTCGGATAGGATTTTTTTATCGAGGTAGTTATGATAATTAAGATTACTATTAATCCTTAGGGATGTCATAGAAAGGTTAAATTTGTAATCAGTACTACAGCAACATCCTTGCCGAAGTTGACTGAGAATTATTTTTTTGGAAACGAAAGCGTAATTGCTGGGAATTATGTTGTGATTGTGTACATATCTCTAAAATATCAACATTTCTTTAATCACTACGAAAAGCAATTGAATATCGAAAGAAATAACTTCACAGGACAGCATTTTACAGGCAATTTTCGGCGAGAAATATAAATATAAAAAACTTAATGAAAGGATTAATGGAAAGCTATTAAAACATGGGTTCCCAAGCTTTTTTTCTCGTGGACTACTTTTAAAATTTTACTATTTTCTGTAAACCCCCTGCTGCTAACAAAATGTTCCTAGGTACTAACAAAAACGACTTAAACAAAAAAGTACCTAGGTACCTAAAGTTTAATCTTCCCTGGTAAAATAAAAATATGTATAACAAATAGGCAGATACTTATTTTTTCCAGCACTGCAAACACTGACATCGATTCACTCACAATCCCACTTTTATTTTTAGAATCCCAGAAACAAATGAGTAACGTCTTGTTTTTGGCATGCGTATTTATACTAATAAAGATTGCAAACACAGCGCAAGTCGCATTTCATCCCTTTGCAGGTCTAAACATGCATCCCGCACGGGTGGCACTTTCAAAGTCTCGACATGTTTTGTACACCTGTACCATTATCTATTGTTCTATTTAATTCTGTGTTTGAACTGAGTCTCGAATATTTTTGTGTACCTACCTAGTAAATGATGCTACCTGCTTCCGTTGATAGGTAAATCCAAGCCAAAATTTTTGTTCTTTATTATGAAAACAACAGAAAATATTTTGTGGACACCCACTTACAACTTGTGAACCCCTGTTTACTTTGCACGTCTCTACGTAGACCCCCGTGTGGTCTCTTATGGACCCCTGGGAATTCACCTGGATCACTTTGGGAATCTATGTATTAGAATTTATATCAAATTTAGATACTGTTATGCAATTAATTCTAATCAAACCTGTTATGAAAAATATGAAGATAATCACAAGTACAAAGAACATTTTGAAACCAAATGGATTTTATCATGTGATAGCAGCATCTTTAAATGAGCCTATGAGTCATAAGTTGTGCAATAAAATTATTTTTAGTTTCTAAATATCAAACAATGATTCAATTATAAGTTTAGTTTATGATAATTAAAATGTCTCATTTTCCAACATATTCTTTTATTTCTTAGTAAAAGAAAGCGAAACGTATTCTTTCTGAAATTAAAATAAAATTAGTTTTTAGGTGAAAATACTAGGAAGAGAACTAGAATATTTTTAATCAACGTTTAAGATTGCGTCATTCTTTTCAGTCTTGGGCAAAACATGTTTCTCATAAATGTAGTAAAACCTATCAGCTTCTAAATTTTCCGCTTTACTGATGAGTCATTTCAATCTGACAAGCGATTCTTTGCATCAAATAATAGGGAAAGGGGTAGGGGCATTCGTCCGTTTCATTAACATCCACTGGGTCTAGGGAAAGTATCCACTGGGTATTGCAATGGTACTGGCGTGCTTGTATTGGGAGGAGTTTTGATGAATGGTTAAATTGGGTTTCCATGGAGATTCATTTACCGAAGGTCATTATTGTGAGGAAGTTAGTTTTCCATCAGAGAATCTGTTGAAACTCCATGGCACCGGCTTTATTTTTACGAATTGCAGTATATGGACTTAAAGTACTTAAGTTATTGAGAAATCTTCCATAGAAAGTGAAGAAATTAACAAAACAGATCAGTATATAAGAATGTCACCCTTGTTTAAATCTTTTCCAACATATGTTGGATATTTTAGAGAGACACCTGAGATCACTATCTTATTTTTTGAATAAAATAAATGCTTCTTGAAGAAATAAAATTCTTATAAATCAAGATATGTTAGATAAATTTATGCTGAATATAGGCTAATGGAGAATATCTCCTTTCATTAAAGAGTTATATGCTTTGGGAAATCATTTGATTTAATATTCATCTTCTTAGACAAATGAACTTTTCTCTTTTCCTACTGTTTAAGCAATAAAAATTTTTTCTACTTGTTCCATGTTTTATATCGTTTTCATAAGCTTCTCATCAGATAAAAATTAAATTCCATGCTTACTGTATGAATTTCATATGTTGAAGGTTAGAAATTTTGAAGTACGCAAATAGTATTCGTTGACAATTTTTGTCCAGCATAATGGGATACTTATGCACAGATTTAAATAAATTAAAGGCATTCATTTATAAGAATAATTCCAATAAAGATAAACTGGCTCATACATGACATTTTCTTTCTTAATTTTTTTACATAAACGAATAAATTGGCACTGCGCGCACAAACTAGTTAGAATTCTTGAAATAATTATCGCACATTTCAAATAAATAAGAATTTTTATAATTCAAATAAATAAGAAATCAATTATTTATTAATAGTCAATTTTACTTCATTTTTAGATTAAAAAATCATCTTTAGTTAATTGTCTTAAAATTCTCATAGTAGCTTGAACAAATTTTATTCTATATAAAGATATATAATTTGTCACTTAATAAACTCTACAAATGAAAAACAACTATTATCATTTGTTGATTTGTAAAAATATCAATGTCAAAGAAATGGTAAACACAGAATATTGTTTCACTATCTTATAGGATAATCAGATTTTTTTTTGGTATTAGTATGATACAGCTCCTCATGTCCTTTTTTACATTATAATGCTGATGGTTTTTCCTTTGGTGTTGCTAAGTTGTGTTTTTGTTGCTTTTCGGATTTTTTTTGCCAGGTTTGGTTTTTTCTCATGTTTTACATCATTTTTACATCATATATATGTTTTTTTAAATGGCTACAACGTTTGAATTTCTTGGTGAGAAAAAATTCTCAAATGTCGCCGATTGGGGGAATATATCCTACTAGTTCCATTTTCCTAAGACTTGTGTGTGGCTATATAAAGGAAAACCCTTATTCTTTTTATATTATCCATTGACAATCTTTGTGCAGGATTGAATTTTTAATAGTTGTACTGAATGCAATGAAACTTACATCATCAAGTTGCCTCATTGTTTGATTACAGCGATTGCAATTAATTTAAATCGTAACTAACTCTAATTTACATTCATATTAACTTTGCTTATAGCCTGATGCATAACATTCTAGAACTATGTTTGCTTTAAACTTGAGCTTCATTCCCCTCATTTTAAAATTGTCTTCCACACGAAACTACTGGGAATAGAGGAAGAATATGTGTGATATCTCAGTTCCTTTTTATATTATTACAATGAAATGCTTTTAAAATAATAATATTTACTAATTTTTAGACTAAAGCAGCGAACGTGTTTTCGGTTTTTCCAATATGCCTCCTAACTGAAATTCATTAAAATATAAATGAAAAGACACATCCATATTTTAATAATTGATTTCGTAAATATCATTGTATTTTTAAATAATTAAACACCTCATTTTATTTAATTTTATCTGATCTTCACTGAAGTTTTATTTTGAATAGCAAAATAAAATTTACAAACACAGATAAAAAAGTTAATTTCATAAAAATAGTAAATAAATTTTTTTTTTGAAATCGCAATTTTTTGTTACATAACAGTCCGCAGTAAATAACTAACATTTTAGTCTAAAAATATTAGTTTTAAATTTTTTGTTTGTATGCTTGTCAATAAACGTAAGCATATTGTTTTAAAAGGTAATTATTTTAAATAGCTCATTAAGTAAATCACAACATTTAAAATCATTGAAAGTGTAAAAATGAAACTTTTTTATATCTGCATTTAAAACCCTTTTATCTTAAAATTAATTATGGTCTTTTCTGACTATTTCAATGTGTCAGCTATAATAGTATTTATTTTTAGCTTTTTTCATCAAGTTGATTAATCTAAATATTTTATATACACATACATATATACATGTATATATAAGCTTAATAAATGACAGTGAAATGGTATCTATGCAAAAGGTGAAACTTAAATTTCAGCTGAACTAATTTAATGGTGTTAGTTTTATTATTACGAATATAATCTTTTTTGGAGAATAAACACCTTTCTTAAAATGACATTGGTCTTTTAGAAAGTCAGTCGAGTTATAATTTCAATGAAGCAAAACAGAATATTTTGAAAATCAGAATAAGTCTTAATTTATATGAATTAATGAAGTAATAGTTCTATTGTAATTATGATCATAATTCATTATTAGTCACAAAATTCAAAGATATTTTAACAAATTTTCAGAATGTTGCGACAGTTAATTTTCTATATTAAATTTTGTTTGGACAAAAATGGAATATTAAAAATCGAATTCCAACAAAGAAAATATTTAAGCAGTTATATATAAAAATACAATTAAATTTAAAATAAAAGTGCTTATACCTCAATCTCTTAAGAAAAAATTGATCCAAAAATAACCAGACCTTTAGGAAGATTTTTTATAAAGGAAATTAAGAATTGGCCGAAATTTTGTCTGTTGTGTTTTAAAGTAAGCTAACACTTCAGGAGCAAAATTTTCAAATCTGTTATGAATACACTGTAAAAGAGATTCTAAAATACCGTTGACAAATGTTATTTTCAATTCAGAAAATTTGGCTGACTTTTTTGAAGATTTACAATTTATTTTATTTCGTAGAATGATTTTTACTATTTTAAATATTTATAAATGCGTAATTTTTACTCATTTACTATTCAACATACGCTTCAATGCTACTTTAAGTTCATTCTAAGACTATTTTGCTTTTTCACCAATCCTTTTCTTTGTGCAAACCCTCTGAAAAGGCAAATAAAATACTTTAGGTCATTACTTTTAAGCTCTTTTATGTTGGGTTATTCCTCTACCAGGATTTAATTGCCCTGGTATAATGGCGTCATTATCCCAATGGAACAATTTAGGAAATGGTCCTAATGCACATTTAGAAAAGAATATTTTGCATAAAAATTATAATAACACTGTAAGATAACAGATTGTTAGTTGATTACATTAAACTCATTAATTATGTGTATAAATTAACATAAATGTATAAGACTAAAAGATGTAAACTGCATAAATTAGTTAATGAATTCCATCTTGTAATTTTGAACCAATGTCAGGAAACGACACCTACACATAATTTTTTTATTATTATTTTTCTCTTCACAAAATTTATTGAGATTGATGAAATTCTCTTGCAAAATTCATCAAATATTTTTTATGAGCTCAATAAGAAATAATATGACTTATGAAAAAAACAGGTGTAGGATGTTCAAGATATACTATGAGGTACTATACTTACAGTCATACTGTAATTCTAGAAAACTATCGAACAACTTCCTAGATGATTCATTGATTTTCTTATGAATCATGATTGCATTTTGCTACAATATAGTGGGCAAACTGAAACTGCAATCTTCGCACCCTAAAAGTATTTTTTAAAAGTTTTGGAATCATATTAACTTTTTTGCTATCATTCTAAGACAGTGAGTGAACTTATATAAACAGCAAAGTTGGAAATCTGAAAAATTTCCAAGTCTCCAATTCGATATAAGTGTATGTAAAAAGTTGAAACAAAACATCTAAAATAAATATTTAATACTGTTCCTACACTGAACCGTGGTACTAATACTGGTCCATGAACTTCTGTAGCATTTTTGATGTACCATATATGCGCAGTTTATTTCTGAGGAAAGATATCTGTTTATGATTGCAAATTTCAACCTTTAATTGAGTAATTTATTTTTTAATTTGTTGGTGACAAAACTGGAACCTCAATTCACACTAAATTGAAACAAATTTGGTCTTCTTGTGACGTGCATATTCAGTGGATTCCCTGACATGTAGACATTTGATGTAATGAGGAGGCGGATATCTTGGCGAAGATAAATTCCTTAGAGGCTCTATCTACTTTTAATTGTATAGGCTTACCTTGAGCTGAATTCTGTTAGAAAGCATACTGATAAAATGTCTTGTACCGCCGGAAAATTCTTGGTACCGTACCAGATCCCCTGGTGGAACCCTTGCTGTGAATGGTGACAGATGCGACCAGACAGCTCTCTACCGCTTTCTTAGTGGCCATTTAAGAAGCCTGTACACCTGGTTAGTCAGAAAACCCACGCAATTTGTCCGAAATATAACCAAGAGCAGGCTTCTCCGGCACATGTTGTTAGGTGACTAGGTATGTCCAACTGCGACCTGTTAGATTTATCTATGCTAGTCTATGAACTTTTAAGAGTGAATAAACTCGCAGATTTCGTCTAGCAGAGGCTGGACTCTATGAGATTAGTAAAAACAACAACAGATTTTAATTTAGTTAGACACAATTTTTAAAAGATTAAAGAGCTTTTTTTTTTTTAAAGTTTCACAAATTCATATTTTCAAAACTAGAATTAAAGAACCTAAAAAAACATTTTACTTAACTTTCGTCCTTTTATCCATTGCTTCAAAATTTTGGATCAAAAACATTAAATTGAAAATATTTAATACATTTTTTTTCGTTTCTCTCTCTTCTACTCTTTTTAAATGATCAAATTTCTATTTAGTAGTTATTACAAGAAGATAGAGCGGTGTTATTTGTGTATATAATATTACCAATGTTTTATAAAAAATGTGCCAAATTGATCATAGAATTCTAATTTTTGAAATTCAGGAGAAAAAAGCACAAAAATAATACGCAAATAATTTCAGTCATTCGATTATAATTTGACTTTGATTTCGCAAGAAAGAGCTAATGCATTTTATCATGAAACCGATTAGTTTATCTCTTGTTCTTAATGGATGTCGAAAATCATTTATCTACTTCCGGCGCTCTTTTCTCGATATAAGATCTTTTGGGAATTTTAGATTTCCGCAAAGTTGTTTGTCCAAAACCAGTTAATCAATCTAAATGGTATTTAGTTTTAGGTGATCACTAAGGTTTCCTGTAACTCTTTTGGGAATGATTGCGAAGGGAAGTATTCTCCACAAATGAAATGCAAATATCCATCAAGGCCTGAAGACTAACTTCAAAAGATCTAATTTTATGCCGAAGAGAATATTTGTTTTATCATTTGTATTTATAGAATTTATTTGGTTAATAAATACATTTATGTTGACTTGTATTATTCGTAGAGCATATAATTAATTTAAAAATAATATTATATAATATTATTATATCATTTAATTTTATTAAAATATTTTGCATAATTTTAGTTTTAAATAATGAAGAATAACTTAGTTTTATTTTATTATTAAAGATAAGTTGTTAAAAAATTTTAGGGAAAATTTACAAACTAAGTTACCAGTTTATTAAGCAGTATCAAATAATCTAATAGTTTAAAGTATTTCATACAATTTACTAGTTTATTTTAACTAAGTTGTCGCTTTTTCATTATGTATTTATACAATTCATTTAGTAAAACAATTCATTTGGTAATCTACCGGAAACTGCAATTTTACATGAGCTCCGAATCATAACAATCATTAAACCTGAAATGGGTATCGAACGTACTAACCTTTGAATCGAAGGGCAGAGTGAGTTTAATCCGCATAAAATATTTTGTTACAGGTGATTAGATGTGTGGAAATGCATTGTTTTGCATTAAAACGGACAGTATGATGTACTGCCTAGGCTGCAATTTGTGGTACAAGAAACCAAAGTATGATTTTATAGTGCCTTAAACTTGCTTTTAATATATAGGATTAATTTATATTTACATAAAAAGTGAGACAAAAATACATAATTGAATGAAAAAAATTCCTGACACACAGCAACGTAGAAAATGGCAAAATTGTGTAGTCATTCTTTTATTTTTTTTTTAGGTAAAAATGCTTTATCCCTGAGGGTTGGTTGTGCCATTCATGTAAAAAAGAATCTCATAGATCCCCAAGACACTCCAAAACCATAAAATATTAACTGTCATTTTGCTGAGAAACTTTGAAACTTGTACAAATAATCTTTTTAGAGTATTTTTATAATCTTTCCAGTGTGTGTAAGAAAAGTAATGTAGTATGTCTTGGAACACTCACTGAAAATATAAGAAACACAATTACCAAAATAGTATTTATATCTGTACTAATTTTTTCCAAAGTTTGATAATTGCAGCTGTGTGTCAGTAGTTGCCATGATATTTTTGAAACCAAATCGGTGAATTCTGTAGACTCTGATGCTCAGAATTTCTAATTTCTTAGTTTTTTTTTTAAAATCAAAGACCACTGCTATGTTCAGAATAGCTTCAGAAGATATTAATATATGGTGGGTATGTTCGAGACACAAAATTCACAGACCGTAGCAGAAACACTGCTGATTTTGAAAATTATCTTAATTTGGAACACAGGTTCAATTAATCATCAGCTAATAACATTTCTTAATTTTAGACTGGTTGGGCCTTTTCATTATCATTACAAGAAGCTATGTAAAGAATCACGGGTACTTTTGTAAGTGATACAAAAGTAATGTCCTTTTTCTTTACTGATATTTGAACTTTGGAACTTTATTCAAAACCTATTAATTGTTTCTGCTTTAATCAATTTTGCCTCATAATGTCTAATAAAACTTGATTTGTGAAAATTTCATGAGACTCGTCATCTTTATAAAATGAACATTTTTTTAGATTCAAATATCCTCAAGGTAGAAATTTTTAAATTAAAATTATTTTTATTTTGAAATTCTTTGAGCATATTTAATAGAATTTGTACCGTCGTTTGGTTTAGCTAAAATAAGGGGCTTAGGAAAAATTTGTGATTAAACTCACCCACTATAAATACTTGTATAATTACACATTTAAGAGATATTTTTATTTCTGTAACCATTTTATTTTTGCATTTAAAACTATTGCTTTTCAGTAATAAACACAGCTAATAACAAAATTTTCAGAAACATTTAAGCATAGAAGATATTTGAAAATTTCTCACAATGTTGAATTTTATAAAAAAAATATTTTGAGACTTATGTATACTCTGCTTATGTTATTTATATTTGTATACTTATGGTTTACTAAATTAAAATGACTTTTTAAATAAATAGTAAATATAATTTAAATAAAACGTAATGTGGGTAAATTAATTACATGCATTTTTGCAAATTTATATTTGGATATAATTTTATGTGCTTATTTTCATAATCCCTATTTTGCATACATTAAAAATACAACATTAGAAAGAATTATACCATACATTTTCATTGCAGAATGATTTTAACAAGAATCCAGAGAGTCGCTTTAATTCACTTAGAAAAGATCAGTATACAGTTTATTATAACCCACATTCTGTATGTATTTTGATTAAGAAACAAATGGTTTTCCTCATAATTTCACAAAAAACCATGAGAAACATAAAATTCAGAAATGAGAGACAACATTTGGTAAGTATATTAATGGTAACGAAAGCATGCTTACGAAAAAATTAATCTAGTGTAATTACCTTAGAATTTAACATTTTTTAAATTAAACTCACCGTATAATTACATACGATTGATTGTCCAACAAGAGTGAAAGCAAGCAGATATTCCTTCTGGCTGAAGCTCTTAAGGCCTCGGAGGCGTTGGCACCTCTCATTTTTTTGGAAATCTTTTTGAGAGTAAAAAGTAGGATTAAGACCACATGGATTGTCCTCCCAGAGCACCAAGGCTATCAGTGTTCTCGTCCGGGAGGTTCACTGGCTTACGGCTGTAAAAGACAGGATCAAACTACTCTCGCCCACTTTCGAAGCGGTCACCTCTGATCATTAAAGCATTATGAAGTCTCCAAAATTTTCGAGAAACGTTCCAACTGTTTCACTGAACACGCTACTGCCAGAACATATCCTTGCGTGACTGGGGATATCCAAGCAAGATTTATATGATGATTTTTTAATGCTGCTACATTATTTAGAGGTGTTTAATGTTATGGATATGGTTTAACGCTGCTGGTGAAAGGGGATAGGCAACAACAACAATAACAGATGTTCGTTAATGTTTGATATGCCTTATCCTTACTGCAATAGTTGTTTCACAGTTTCTTCCCATGCTCAGCACCTGATTACCCAAAGGTTCTTGAGGTAAGAATGCCTATTCCTCATTCACCATTGTTTGTTTTTGTGAGCTCTTTGGAGAATGTAATTGCACCCAAAGCGTTTCACCCAAGCCTACCGCACATATTCTAAGCTATTTAGACCATAGGATTACAAGGCCAATTTATTCCAGTGATATCTTATCAATAGCTACTGAACAACGATTCCTGGAGGTGGTTCTGCAATGTCTTCTATAAAAATGAAATATGTTTCAATGGCACCACGTGGGAAAGAATCACTTACTTACACTAATAATTTCGGGTTACCCCCCTCCTCAAGTCCAACAGACTATCTCACTTTGACGAAGGGGTGCCACTGGATGGAGTGGGAAAAGTACGTCAGGAGTGTATTCACCTGTCAGAGCCACCCAAGGCGGGATTGCCACTCCATATGTCCACCCAAAGTCTGTAGTCCCCGGAGCCAAGTCAGTCTTCTACCGCTGGTGTTCCAGGTCTCTGACCATAGAAGCTACTCCTTACCCTACACATGAATAATTCACCCAATCCTCCCCTGTTTACATTTTATCTTGTTTGGGACTTACCAAACAAGACCTAGTTCAAGAATCCCTAACAGTACTGTATTTTTTCAAGGTGAATGAAGTCATGGAACTGATTTAGCACTGCTGGTCACAGAGATGAGAAGCAAAAACACAACATTTCTGGTTACAGAACCTCAGTCGAAAACATGGAACTTAGTCCATCAGCTCAGCATAATGCCTCCCCAGACCATAACACAAGACAACAATAACTGCCTCTTTCCGTGATATTACTGCTATATGTCTCGATTTCTTTCCAATTCAACTGGCGTTGAGAATCGCTTGCAGCACTGAAACGACTCACATCAGTAAACATGACATGATTTTGTTGATGTGATTTAGATAATAATGGCGTCTGAACATATTAAAATGCGATTCTTGCCGGTTATGTAATGTACACAGTTGCTGCAAGAATATTTCTTTTAATAC
Organism: Latrodectus elegans; assembly: GCA_030067965.1. NCBI lineage: Eukaryota > Metazoa > Arthropoda > Arachnida > Araneae > Theridiidae > Latrodectus > Latrodectus elegans. Next base: position 103,488,645 of record CM057810.1, read on the forward strand.
CCTGATATTTTATTTGGAATGAATTTGCATAATCTATTGTACTATGTTGGATTCGTAAATTGACGCGGAGTGCCTAGAAATGAAAACAGAGACATCAACAAGCGGAATGTTGCGGTTACTTATCTGTCATAGCAATTGATGGCGATTAATGATTAGGGCATTTCATGCTCTCATATTATGTGTTCTCATTTATAAATATTACGTAATAACTACATGAGAAGCGTTCTGAGCATTAATCTGATTACACACAAACCACCAATCTAATACAAAGAATTACAAGCAAACAAGAGAATTAAATACAAGTATAAATCATGTGTAATATACAAATATGTCTTCCTGTATTTCTTGTTTATAATCGTGTTGTGCTATAACTAATGACACTTGGACAACTATGTGAATTTAAGACAATAGGGTGCGTCTTTCGTTTAATCAAAGCACCACAATGGTGAAAGTACGGCTTTGCTCTTCAAATCCTTCGATAGATGGCACCACCAGAGTAACCACTCCCTCAATTTTGGAATTAATCTGAAAGGGGAAGACATTTTCCTCAGACCATTGCACCCATGGTAACTGCTCAACTACCGACCACAAGACATTCGATTCCACAGATTTAACGAGCACGTATATCGTATGTACTCGGTGAGTCTTTGGCGGGATTGGGAATTGAACTCCACCCTTCCGGATAGAGGCCAATACCCTAATCACTATGAATCGTAGTAACACATATTTGTATACATTCGATATATGCCTTCTATAGAAACACGTTACCTGCTTGTATGCATTGAAAGAAATATTTTATAAATTGAATTCATTTTGTACAATTTTTTATGCGAACTATTTAAGAATAAATATTTTTTTCCTTTGAAAATAAATATTTTACAGAATAAACATAAATAATACAAACTAAAGAAAAATAAAGATTTCTTTCGAATATATCTAGATAGCATGACATTTAAGAATGATCGATCCAAAAACTCTTAAAGGAGACAGTAAGATTTTATAGCAAATGTATATCATATCTAAATACATTTGGTCATAATGTATAAAGAAAGGCTCAGACAAATCTGCATTTAATCGAATTTATTTCCTAAGTCCTAGCCACATATTGTTGAAACAGTAAAACTGATGACAAGCTTTTTCTTAAGAAGATGAACTGTTCTAAGCCTTTTATAAGCAGATTTTCATCGAAATTCTTTTGATGATTATTATCATTGAAGAAGTTATTTTTATAAGTTTGTTTCATGATATCTACTCCTATTTTTATCTTGACTAATCCTGTTCGATACCATTAAAATAAATTTCAGAATAAATTTATGTTCTTAAATATCAGATGAATGAAATCATATTTGAGATTTCATACACATTGTATATTTATCATAAAATATTATTCTATGACTCAGATTAAGTACAAATTTTCTTTTAGGGAATAAAGATTATATTTGCTTAAGAAGTATTGATAGATTTTTCTGATTTTATTTATTTATTTTTGCCTTTTTTAAAGTTCTAAAATTCAACCAGGACTTTTAAAAACATAAATTAGTGACTAAATGCTTTTTAATATACTTCGTTGATTTTACAACAGTGAATAAATAGATACAGTCTTAAAGAGTCTTTATTTAGTTTCATCAATTAGATGCAAATAAATTATTTGCAAAATTATTATTATTATTAAATTGAGGTGTATCATAAAAGAAGAAATTGGAAATAAAATTTATAATACAATTTTTTCGTATTTATTATTTTATAAGACAAGTTTTTCATAATACAAAATTATATGTCTTCATGAAAATATATAATAATCATACAAGCTTCACAAATAAGAATTCTTAAAAAACCTATTGGGAAAAATCAAAAATGGTGAAACGGGCTTGTCTGGTGATTATTAATTTTGTTATCCACTCGTAATGTTACTATGGTAAACTTTATAACCAAATTAAGGAATCAAAGCTTGACTATGAATGTTGATTCAAAGGAAATGTAGGTAATGGTTTAAAGCAGGGATGAGGCTAACTAATGACACGCGTGCCACAAGTAGCACGTTTGAAAATTTTGATGGCAGGCACAAAAACAAATTAATTTTTATAAATTATCTTTTTTGATAGAAATGAATTAAAAATTATTAATCTAGATTAATTTATAATATAAATTTGTAGTGCTGAATACCTATCTTAGTATGTTAACTAGAACCGTCAAATTATGCATTTCATTATTAAAATATCGCATGAATTGTCGCGAAGTAAATAAAGAATGCGCATTAGATAAAATTTTTTGCGTATCCTGTTTCGCCTTTTAATATTCTTGCATGCTGTTGTCGTCGCAGCCCTCGAATCAGACGACAGACTGAATTAGTCATTTTCATTAAACCGTCGTCTTTGAAATTTTAATGACTTTTAAAAAATATAACCGTTTATTGTAAATAGATATAGTATTATTTTTTGGTAAATATTTTTACATATTATTTCATATTTTATATTCAATCAAGAAGAAATTTATGGTTGATGCGTTTGCAAGAACATATCAACCATAAATTTCTTCTTGATTGAAGTGTAGAAAAGCAAAGGTAGTATATATCACGTGCCTTAAAAATATAAATGCTCAAACTATTTCTTTAATGAAATATATATCGGAACTCAATCAAACACCACTGCTGGTAAAAGAGTAAGTTTCAAAAACTATTTCTCAATATGTGAAACCTTTTAATGAAGGCGAATTTTTAAAGGATGCTTAGATGCAATATGCACCATACTTATTCGATGATTCCGGAAAAAAAAATAAAAAAAATAATCCAAGGAATATTAAAGACACGCTGATAGCTAGGAATACAGTAAAAGAGATTTTGGGTATGACGCAAAATGTAAATTTTCAACAAAAATTTCATATAAAGTCTTGCGATTTTATATCCATTTGCCCAGACGAGTCTGCCAACGTAACATGCTCTGCTCGCTTAGCAAATTTTGTACGTTATTTTGTGCAAAACAATATTACAGAAGAGTTGATAAGTTTTTCGATATTAACAACAACAACAAAAGGATTAGACATTTGTAATGCAGTAATAGATGCATTGGAAAAAAGAGAAATATGTCCTTCTAATATTGTGTCAGTTACAAATGATAGTGCCCGCAGCTTAACTGGATGGTAAATGAATTTATAAATTTATTTACAAAACGTATTCGACACACAATTCTAGATTTTCATTACACTATTCACCAACAAGCGTTATGTGCCAAAACAGGTTTAAAAATGTTTGATGGTATTTTGAGTTTTGTAAGAAAATTAGTCAATTTTATATCAGCAGGAGCACTAAATGAAAGAAAATTTCTAGAATTGTTAAACGAAGTAAACTCGTATAACTAAGTAGCGAAAAGTCGTATAATAGCTTACTTTTGTGCAATAATGTGTGCTAGTTAAGCCTCGAAAATGTTTTGCAAAGATTTGTAGATAGTTTGGAGAAAATATGATTACATCTAAATAATGAAAACACATTATTGAGACCAATACAATCAATTATTGGATATAGAATGGCTGGCAAAGTTATGTTTCAGTGATTTATGCTCTCACAAAAATGAATTAAATATAAAACTACAAGGTGTTATTTAAATAGTCATTATAATGTTTGACTTAATCAAAGCGTTAGAGAAGTCAAATTACAGATTTTTGTTCGTGATATTCTTTCAAATTCATATATATATATATATATTTTCCGAATACAAAAAAATTATTTCTGTTTAAACAGCTAAATTGCTTACTGAAACTATAAATCATTAAATGCTCAAAAATATCTATTACAATTACTACGTTTTGCAAGGATTAGTAATAATTTGTTATTAGTTTCTTGATAATTTTTTTGTCTAGGATAGTTTATTACGTCATAAATTACAGTTTAAAATGGATTTGAATAATTTCAGTTTCGTTAGTTATTTAAGTGGAAAAATTAGTAAATAGAATACTTGTATTAAATATGTATGTTTTTAAAACTTAAATATAATTTTATATTGAAAAACCTATCTAATAAAAATATTTAAATTTCTTTTAGTACCTTTTTCAAATTTTAAAATATGTCTTTATCATGAAATCTAATTATATTTTTAATTTCGAATGAAACTTTCCATTTTTTACAAATGACTCTTTTTTTTTTTTAAAAAAAACAGATTATTACATTATTGAATTATTTGTAGTAAATTAATATTAAATGGATTTAAGTTAATGAATATTGTTAAGTAAATACTATATGCTAACGTGTTCAGAGTTATTCCAACATTACCGCCATCAAAATCGTAACATAATAAAAGGAAGACAATTTGGTATTTGTTGTTGCGTAAACAATATGAAATGAAGCCAAAAGTATTAAATTTGAAAGCCGATTGAGAATTTACAGGGATGAAAAATTATTTTAAGCAGTTGCTCACCCTAACATCTAAAACGCTTCTTATACTTTCAGCATGGAATGGAACTGAACATGGATGACAGATACGGGCTAATTATTTAATGCTGTTTCACATTTTTCTCCACATTTCATGAACTGTAGAAACTGGGCCAATCTTTTAACAGCCCACAATAACGACCACATCTCAAGAATGGTTTTTGATAATTGGAAAGAACTGACTAGGCTGAAACGATTGTCAACTCTTCAATGCGAGAGCGATATCAGAAAACATGTCAATCTTGAACCTTTGAACATCCTACAAGAGACTCTCATGCCAAGAAAACCTCCAATCAATACCAAATTCAATTAGGAACTTATTCAGTCATGTTCCAAAAAAGAAGATGCTCAAGTCTTTATGGAAAAAGGTCTTGAAACGATTGAAAAATTTTCCCATGATAACCATGCAGTTGCTTTTACAGATGGTTCCTCTGACAAGTCCCTCAAAAATGGAGGAGATGGTGTTTTCCTTCTCTTTCCAGATGGGAAAAACGATAAAATCAAGATCCATACTGGAATAATTGCCTCCAACTTTACAAGCGAAATCCTAGCAATCAAGGAAGCTCTGACCCTCTACCTAAAAGACTCGCAATCTTCAACGTCTACAAAGGGTCTAATAATCTTTACCGATTCTCGAGCGGCTATCGAAGCCATCAAAAATGGGCAGACTACCATCACATCAGATATTAGTTCTCTTCTTGAAAAATTAAACTCTGTAGGAAAATCATGTATACTTCAATGGATTCCGGCACATGTAAACATAGAAGGAAACTAATGTGCCGACTTATTGGCCAAAGAAGGCAGAGATCTCGACCAAAAACGTACTAATGTCACGCTTGCAGATGCAAATGCAGTAGCTAGCCACAAGTTACTAACACAGGCTTTCAAGAAACTTTTGCTTACGAAATATGAATGCTCTAGAAGCATTACAACAACTATTGCTAGGTTGAGAACTGAACATTTTCGTGCTATGAAGATCCATCTCGAGAACATATGCCACATGCAATTACTGCCCCGGACACTAAATGACACCCAACCATATGTACGAGTGTCCGGTAGCCACTACCAACATAATCAAAATTGAATTGATCCCAACTGGGGGCTGCCTGCAGGAAATTCTATACAGCCTCGACGCACCACATCTTGCAGAAGCAATTATCAAGACTTTCGGAAAGATCTAGCTATCCAGGAATACGAGAACAACAACAACAATGGAAACTGAAAGGCATGATGACAGTCCATATTTAGAAAGTTACTGGATAAGAATCACTGTGACATTGTAGTAGAACACTCCTCTGAAAGTAAGATCTCAGCCACTGCTGGACAACAGGTTTGGTTTGGTTTGTTTTTCACTCAATGGTCATTTTTTGCACACGAGGGTTAATTAAACCAGGACCTACGGTTTAAAGTGGATTCCGACTCACTACAAACATCCATGCCCAAGGTGAGATTCGAACCCACGAACTGTTGAACCGAAGGCAAGAGCGCTAACCATTCCGCTGCAAGCTCGGTGCTAGACAACTAGAGAGAAATGATGCGATTATCTGGACACAATCTATGAAATGTATGTCATGCCCGTGTGTGAGTTTTCCAGTATTTTTTCCTTGCAATATTATCTATGAAAAGTCTTTCCGGAAGGCAATTATGCGTTAGACGATAAAATCTCTTGCAACAAATTTGGATGTTAGGAAATCCGCAACATTGTTCCAAATGTCATTGGAGAATAAGGTCTTGGGTTCGATCCCAGACAAGGTTGAACAACAGGAAATGGACTTCGGGTTTTTGTCTTTTTCATGCATATCTGTTAGGATTGCTACTTGGAGATTTTACAGGTTTCCTTTATAGGGAACATATCCTAGTGCCTATTAAAACGCTCCCGGAAAGCAATTTACATGGTAGGTATTAAAATGCCTTACAATGGCTTTCGGTAATTAGATTGTCTATTACACATCAAAATGTATTCTCATTGAATGAGAAAACATTGGATGCATTTCAAACAAGCTCATTTGTCAACGTATGGTACTTTATGCAGTTATACATTGTATGGCCAATCACACGATAGGTCTGTCTTCTCAGGTTGAATGGGCATTGAGACCCTGCATGCCACTCAGCAAGATCCAAAGCAAATCCTCAATTGTCATATTTGCATGACATTAGTTGGATTTCGATCAGTGCAAGTGTCAGTATCGTAGAACATGTATATATACTCTTGACTTGTAAGTAATGATCTTGCCTCAATCGTTCTTTCATCGAATTCCGACACACAGTCTCCAGTAAACACTTCTACTTCATTATTCGAGACTTAATACGATATTTTGAAAAAAAACTTCGACCTTTCCTTCATGCAGCGATTTGAAATGTTGTTTTTATCTTTCTTGCTTCTTCCAAATGTGTTGAAGTGCTATTATTTGCACATTCCTACTTCTTCCTTTCAAGGGATTTTTACGTTTGTAAAAATCGTTGCTTTCTGGTGATGAAATTTGATTATCATCAGAAAAATAAAATCTTAAAAGATAGGTAAGAATAGATGTTTTCTCAACATTCATGTACTGAATCATGTTAATTTCTCTCAGAATTGATGGTACTTTTGTATATATTTTTAATTATTGATCATGATATCCAAGTTTCGGTTTTCTTAGTGCTATGAAATTTTGTCTGAGTGGTTCAAGTTCAGGATCTACAATTTACAGTAGATTCTGAAGAATTATAACTATCTTAACTCAAGCTGTTTGTTACTATGCAAATATTTTGTTGCTCACAATTGCTTATTCGATCGTGTTCTACACTTTAAAGTTAATCAGATTCTGTTAAGAGTATTTTTAGTGGTTTGGAATCAATCTTAAATTATACTTTAATTTGTAATGGTAGTAATTACCAATTTAATGATTTTTTTTCAAATCCAAGGAACCGGCCAGAAATAGCGACCTCTTAGCCACTGAGGCGTTGCCCCGGGTTCACCACGGGGGTGGGCCACAATCGCACCATCACACATGCCATAAGGACCGTTTATAAAGTAGTAGCATTCATACCTCATTCACACACAAGGAAAGGATAGAAAGTACATCCATGCCTGAATCGGGATTCGAACCCAGGACCTCCCTATCCGTAGTCAGGCACGCTGACCACTAGACAAGTTGGCCGGGCCAATTTAATGATATAAACCATAAATTGTACATTAAGTTTAAAGTTATCTTAGATTGGGTTACAGCTCAAACTGTTTTTTTCATAACAAAAACATTTTATACAGGGTGTTTAATTTGATCTAGATCTATAAAATTTAAGTTGGTCTTCAAACCATTATAAACATCCTCATTTGAATCAGGAGACAAGATCACGTGATACTAAGCAGAAGACTAAACGCAAACTTTTCTAGCTCATTTCGGATTGTAAAATTTGATAAAAATAATGGCGATAAAAATAATAATGAAATAATGATGTATTAGAATTGAGAAAGCTAAATTTTATAATTTTCATCTTCGGTCAAATGATGTAGCTCATTTCTGATGAACTACATCATTTCAAATGACTCAAATTAAGACTCATGTCAAATGGACATTAATCTTAAGCCTCTATAATGCATAAGTATACAAATAACTTGACATTACTATTTTGGATGATTACCCCGTTAAGACATATGTCCTTGTCTGACACGGGAAAAAGTTACCAACAAATTTGCACATGACCGTATCTCACATGTGGATGCTCTTATATCTCACGTTATTTTATTTCTAATGCTGATGTGGGATCTGTTCTATTATAAAATCTTACGTTAAGGGCTTAAATGTTATCCAAATAAAAATTAGTTTTTAAGTATATTTATTCTATCGCTTAAAAATTTCATCAATCGATTCACTCCGATGAGGAATTCTCTGCCTATAAATTATAATATAAATAAATTCCTTTCTTTCGCAAAATAATAGCTCAATTAGACTCCATATCAAAGTTTAAATAAAAAAATACCAAAATTAGTATTACGCGCTATTACTTCAAAATGAATTTTTATTTAAGAAAAAAGCGAATAGAATAATATACAGTAGGCAAAATGATTATTTGTACACCATATTTTTTTAAAGTTTAGAAACATATAAGCAGCTATTTTATTCCTTGCGATATGTGAGCGCGAGTTTGTTGTTTATTTCTAAGTGAGCGAAAAAAATATTCTTAAGTAATTGAGAAAATAAAATCGAAATCTTACAAGCTTGGAAAATTTCTTGCAAAAAATATATTTGTACACTTATATTTCCGGTTAGTATTACTATCATTTCATGTAATTTTTCACATGATAGTTAATTTTTTGGATAGTTTGCATGTATTAAACATTGAAGGTTTTTTTTTAATAGTGAAAGTCACTCGTAGAGAAAATGTGAGAAATGGCCACGAAATCAAAAGAAGTCTCTTTAGACATGTGAACTCATATTGTTAACCTTAACAAAAGTGGAAAATCTTATTGCGAAACTCAAAAGATGGTTAAGTTATCTTTTAAAACTATTGGTTACATCGTAAGAAAATATAAAAATACTGGACGCGTTGAAAATAAACGTAGGACAGGTGGTCCGAATAAATTAACTTCAAAATATAAACGAAGTATTGTTAAAGCAGCTATTAGAAAACCACAAATTTCTGCTTAGAAAATTGCAGATGACCTTGCATCTTCTAACATTAGAGTGACCACTCAAACAATAAGAAATGTGTTACATAGGGCTCTTTTAAAGGGCAGAACTCCTAGAAAAAAACCAATGATCTTTGAAGTTAATAGAAAACAGCGTCTATAGAATTTGCTATGAAATACAAAGACAAATTGATGGACTTCTGGAAAAAGGTTATTTTTTCAGATGAGAGTAAGTTTGAAATTTTTTCACCCTTTAGTATCCAAAAAATCAAGCGAAAAAATAAAACAGCCCTTGATAGTAAAAGTGTACTTTAGACCCTGACACATTGTGGTGGAACTGTGATGGTTTGGGGCTGTGTATCTCACGGCAGGGTTGGAAAATTACTCTTTATTAACACAAAAATGACAGCTTTAGGTTACATTGATGCGTTGGGGAAAAATTATTAGACAGTGCTTGAAAATTGGGTATTTAAGACACTTTCTTATTCCAACAAGATAATGATCCAAAACACACTGCGATAGTTACTAAAACATGGTTGCTTTATAATGTGCCAAAACACCTTGAAGCTCCATCACAATCCTCGGATATAAATCCAGTTGAAAATTAGTGGATGCTTTTGGATGCTCAAGCTCGAAAAAAATATTACAAGTAAAAATAGTTTGAAAGAAGCAGCACTTATGGAAACTTGAGAAGAAATAGATCAAGAAACCACCTAAAAGTTAATAGCATCAATGCCAAGACGTCTTGAAGCAATTTTAAAAGCCAATGGAATGCATACACATAGTATTAAATTTCTGTAAAATAATTATAATTATGCTTAAAATTCGTCACTTAGTAAGTGTACAAATACCCTTTTTGTATAGTTTTAATAAAGTTTAATTCATTAATCAACTAAAGTTTATGTGATTGTTTTTTTGTTGATATTTTATTATTATTATTTTACCTCAATAGAATATATTTCTACAATTTTAACTTAGTTACTTGATTTTGTTTTACTATAAAATTCCAAAATTGAAGTGTACAAATAAACATTTTGTCAATTTTACATGTATTGTGTGAGTCTAAGAGAAATATAAGTAAACTAAAAAAATGACTAATTTTGTTTAATTAATTTATTTGTTGTAATAAAACATTGCTAAACAAAACTATGTTTAAACTCTTACTAAAACAAATTTCACCTTAAGTGAAAGGCCAACAGATGGTTGAGCTGTGGATCCTGAGTTCAAATCCTCGTTCGGTCATGTAAGTTAATTTCTCTCTGTGCCTCTGTCCTTTCTTTTACAATTATGTATGAATGTGGCCCACCCTATAAATAGTGACTTGGTTCATAGGTGTTCACGGGTAACCACAAAGGAGTATTAGTTTCCAGCCTTTCTGTGGCGAAGGGTTGTTCACACAAGTACTGACAGTTGTTGAAAAAAACTTTCAGTGATAGAGTAAAATTATCCTGATTATATGTCAAAACTAGTTTCGGGAAATATAGCAAAATGTATAATTATTAAAAAATAAGTTTGTAGTTTTTTAAAACTAGAACATAATAAAAAATTAATTAGAGATTCTCTAGAAGAGACGAAATTTAACTATTTATTATTTTAAGTGTTTTAAAATTTAGGAAGAAAGTTTTTGTAAATGATTAAATTTGTTTTTTGATAAATTATCAGTTCAAATTTTATTTGAAATCAGTGCTATGGGAAAGAAAGGAAGGAAAAAGTCGAGTGAGAATGATGTTAATGGTAAAGCTGGTACGACATGTCAATTTCCAATCTTTCCTCAGCGTTATAGGAACTAAGCAAATTACTCTGAATATTGCTGCAAAGCAGAATAACGTATTGATTCATTAAAAAATCATTCAACCGTTAGACGATAGGATAATCTCCTATTGTATTTTTCAAAAAGTTCTTTTCTTATACATGGACAATAATTTTTTTGGTTTTAAGAGAAGAAATGAGTGAAGTTTCTGGATGTTGTGAAAAATATTTGAATTTAGCTGTCATTGAAAGAGATAGCTATTGACCCAGCAGCAAACCATCACATCTTATGAAATGGAAATTTTTTTATTGGATATCAGTTAATGAAATATAGTTAATTTGCAACACTCTTCTGGAAACGAAGCTGTTGATCACTTTACATCAAATTTTGTACACACAATAGCTAATTCAACTCAGATCTACAGCTTAAAAAAAAGTGGTTTATAAACAACTACAAATAGTGGAGGAAGGTGTTATGCGTATTATTGAGTGTATGACCTGTTGAAGCAAAGGTCAGAGCGCAAAACAATGCCGATTTGTGTAAACATAAAGCAGTATCATATACATAAAAATTATCCCCTGAAAGTATGATGATATGTATCACAAACACCTTAGGGCGTTGTTGTTGCATCAGCATGCTTCCCTGCATGAAAAGTTGGGCCCAACCAGTTGGATAGAAACAGCCAGGTGAAGTCTACGTGATTTTGAAGCAGAGATCAAGCATAAGACCCCAATAGTTAGCCTATCACCTTCAGAGGTATCATTTCACCCGGAGGATATTGGTACGATGGCTTGGTTAATTAGGGTGTCGTTCTCATTTTCGGAAAGTAGTCAGTTCATATCTCGGTTAAATCGAAGATCCGTCTTCTCTAACCACCATTAGCGTCGTGTTCGCTAATGCTGGTTAGAGTACGTTAAAACAACTTAGGGTCGTGGTAGCCTGGTGGTTTGGGCATCAATCTTCCGATCGGAAGATTTGGGTTCCCATATCCGCCAAAAGACCCCGAGTACATGCGATATATGCCTTCTTTAAATCTGAGGAATTGAAAGTCCTGTGGTTGGTTGTCAAAATTGAAGTCAAAAACAAAGTCAAAAATGAAGGAGTGGATTCACTGGTGTTGCCATCTATTGAAAGAACCTTAGAGTTAAGACACTTTCACCTTTGTGGTGCTCTGTTTAAATGAAAGTTGTATCCTTTTGACTTAATTTCGCATAGCCGTCTGCTAACGAGCTTGGCTCGTCCAAGTGTTATAAATAACTAAAACAAACACCTTACCTTGGCTTAGTGGCTGGACAGGGTTAATCAGAGCCAAATGTTCCAGATTGAAACCCCAGCCGCTCAATAACAGATCAATGTTACGTTTTTGGCTTCTAGATGCACGTCTGTCGTGGTGGATACTTGGGAGTTTTCCGGTTTTTCCTTTTGTGACATGAAAATATTTATAAAAGTATATAAGCCCAATATTTATAAAAGTTACTCTAGAAAGTCAATTTAAGCGGCGGATTTTAAATTTGTCTTCGAAAACCCCACCGTCCGTTACGCTGTTTCTAAACAGTGAATTCCTAATTAATTTCACTTGACTTTTAATTATATTTTCTTACTTTGTTGTTTCAGAATACGAAAAATAACTTATTTTTATAAAAATATTATTTAATATAATTAATTTAAGCGTCCAATAATTCATGGAAAATAACCATTCTTAAAAAATAACATCTACAAGGAATGAGTTATAACTATTTACCTCACTTCAGTTTAGATCCTAACCGAAGATTTCAATTGGGATTAGTGTACTTTCACTTTATTCAATTTCACGGAGTACGAATGCTATGAAAATTGTAGAGAGATCAAAGAATGTGTTATTTTCAAAGTTCACAATGATTCTTTGACGGATTAAGCTCAAAGGAGGAGATTCCTTTGATCAGTGAATATGAAATAAAATAGCTTTTGCCATCTTTCTATAACGAAACTCAATTAATTTCACTAAGCTTCCTACTTGTATGTCCGAAATGAGTTAATATCATGTTGAATCTTGGGTTGAGATTAAAATATGTTATACTGTCGTTGCCGAAATGAGATTTAGAGTGATATAATAAAATTTTAGGTTATTATTGTTGAATTTATTAAAAAAATTACTCTTTATATGATATTTTTCATTTATCAAAAGAATTGCTATTCAGCAACTTAAAAAAAATGAAAGAAATGGGTTTTCTAAAAATCAAATATTTTATATCATTTAGAGTTAGTGATATCTCTCAAGAGGTAGTTTCTGATTTTTCTGAAGATGAATAGAATTTTTTTAAGAAATGAATATAAATATTCTTTCTATCTTTCTCTTTGGGGAATTTAAAATTTTATTGACATTATATAATTGATATTTCTTGTATTTTGAAATTGCACCCACCAGATTTTTTCATTTTTTTCTTAAACAAATATGACCTGCAAATTAAAGTACGAACTTTAAACTTCGTATGTAATGTGTGTGTGTGGCGGGTACCGAATAAACATCATACATTTTTGATATCACTATATTTTTATAAAATTTTATTTGCTATTTATACTTTAAAACGAAGAAAATTATGTTTATATGACTATCTTTTTTGTACAAAGAAAGCTTTTTTAATAATTATTTATTTTAAGTATATAATCAATATATTTTATCTAAATTTCCAGTTTTTTATTTATTTTAAGGATATAATCAATATATTTTACTCAATTCCTCTCTGCATTATTTAACGCTTATATTATTTAACTAACTGAAATTGAAAAAAAAAATATATGTTTCTTTATTATTTACTAATATCTTTGAATTAAATTTGAAACAGTTAATAAAATGGAAGACTTGAGTGAAACTTTTAAATAATTGATTTTTATTTCTTTTAAAATTGTTATTTTATAATTGCAGAGTAGTAAATTTTTTTATTTCAAATGCCCAGATATTTGATTGTGACGCCATCATGTCCTTCCATTTTGACGAAAAGTGCGGAAGATACAGCAATTTTTTTATAATGGTACACCCAGTAGATGTACCATGTGAATACGTCTTCTTAACATAGAAGCAGGGGGTAGAAGGCCCCCCTAGACTTGGCTTGCCAAAAGCATAATTTACATGAAGGAATTGTGATTTTGTCATATTTTACGCCACCAGTCGTTATTAGTGAACATGTAGGTCTTCTGTTGGGTCGAGATTCGAGCTCACAACTTTTAGATAGTGAGAACGACGTCCCGACTATCCGGGCCACCGTGGCCATGTATAACACTACTTCATTTTTTTAAAAGCATTCTGATATGCAAATAAAATTTTTGTAATATAAATAGCACATATATTTAATATCAAACTTATATCTATTATAATCTACAGCGTGACTTCAAGCAATTCCAAGAGTTCTATGGCCATTTTGCTTAAACTTGGTGGACAACAGTAGAAAAAAAATATATAAAGGCTCTGTTGCCATCTTAATAAAGCTTGGTGGTCTGCAATAAAAAACAAAATATATGTAAAAAGCATTAATTAAGTTTGCACTACATCCAGGAATTTAGCTTAATTAACCTAATTTAATATCAAAACATATATTGCGAAGGCATTATTATTATCGAAATGCATATGAATAAATATTGAGAATTAGCGGCTGTTTTAACCATTTTTTGAATACATATTTTGAATACATAATTTGAAAAACTGATAGTTCAATTGAAATTTAAAATAATTTTTTTATCTGCACAAATCAAGCTTCAAAAAAAGAAAAAATACTGTTATTTTTAATATAATATAGTGGTGCCGAGGCGGCATGGTTGTTTAGAGTGTCGTTCTCGTTATTGGAAAGTAATCACTTCAAATCCAGATTCATTTGTACATCATTGTGTTTACTAATATATGCATGTTAAATTTGCCGTAGCCGCAATGTCCTTTATGTGAAGTGATTCTTCTGTAGGTAACAATTCAAGTCTAGTGAACTTCTACTTGGTCTCTGTATCTAAAATACCAGGACCCACTTTCATGGGCATGATGGCACACCTACCTGGTGTTTTATTATCTAAATGTGCAATAGCTTCCGCCTCTTGTAGAGCTGAGTGTTGAAAATCCTAGTAGTTAGGCATTGGAAACTAGAAGCTTTTTGATTGCTCCAGAATTAGTTTTGAAAAAGTGCATTTTGTGTATAACCGTAGTTTTGAAGCTTTTCTAGTTTTGAATAAAATATTAGTAAAATAATATACAAAGCTTAACTAACCACTGAAATGTTAACATCAGAAGAAAAAATCGAAAATTTGATTTTCTAATTTAATATCTGACTTAATAGAGTACTTTTTAAATAGCTCAAAATACTTAAATTCCCTTAAATAATTCAAAATCTCCCTTTTTATTCATATAAAAAATATATTAATTTTGACATATATACCTCATTTCTTAAAGTATTAATTGTATTATGTTGCTAATTTAGTATAGTTTTAAAAAGGTAACTCAAGTTATTAATGTATAGTTTTTGGAAGAAAAATGACTAAATAACAGCTTATGCACGACTTCAGATAGGTTACTTATATTTCATGCAACGCACAGATTTCAATTTATGTAATGGATGCGTGAATTGGATTCTCTCTTAAGCTCAGTTTAAACCATGTAATGGGCATTTGAATCGTTACATACGTTTGACATCAATTAACTAACAGCGCGACCCAATTGAATTGAATTTACAAGAATGGATGTTTGGGGGCGTGGACTAGCGGAATAAGGCCTATGATTAGCTGCAGAGAGGGAGATGATATGTCAAAGCGCGCTTCATCTTAGGCGCTTCTACTAATCAACCACAGTTCACAAATTCAAGCTATAGTTATTTAACCGAAAAGAAGATGAAAACGTATTTCGGTGCCAGATTCCAGACCATTATAAGGTAAAAAAAAATAAATAAAAAATTTTCATTTTATTTCAGTTCGATGAAAAATAATAAAGATACGAGAGACGATATAATAAACTAAAATTATTATTAAATTTAAAACTAAATATTTTGTGTTTAAAATGGTCAAAATAAAACATTAAGCGCTTTTTATTATTTGATTTATTTTTATAGATGGTTTTAAAAGTTGTTTTATGTATATTAAAAAATCTCTTTTTTTGAAGATCACATTATGCACAAATTAGATAAGTGTACCAAATATAAAAGATATTTTGACACTAGGTCAAATAGAAATTTAAATAAATTATAAAATTTTGATTAATTAATCATATTTGATACATAGTAAACTTGAAAATAAAGGACTTATAATTTCTATGCAACATTTTTATCAGAAAAGACCGTATACAGTTATACAATGACTAATTAAGTTATATTGATTTAATGAATAAATAAAAATATTCAAATAAGTAATATAATACAAAAATATTTGAGATGCATATTTAATTTTGCTTTTATTAAGTATTTCCTTTCAAAAGTCTCTTAAATATTGTTTTTATCTCAGTAGTTAACTCAGTGATTCTTAAGTTATTTATTTAAATAGAAAACACAATAAAATTACTAAAATATATTGTTTTATGTAAAAAATAAGGTGCAAAGCTATTGACAATATTTTTATATAAAAATAAAATTACAATCAAATATTGTTTAAAAAATTTGGTCTAAAATAGAACTTTTTTACAATGAACAATTTACTAAGTAATTTTAAATGCATGATCAAATTCTATTTCATGAATTATGAAAATTTATAAATAGGGAATTATTCTTAAAATTTTAGAATTTGATTTAAAAATTTAGTGAATCCAAATAATGTATGTGGAAAGGAAGGCAACCATCCAAACTAAACAAAACTTGATTAAATTTCTTTATTAATTTTTTTTAAGTTTTTAAATTGTATAAATTATTGTCAAAACTCACTATAATTTGTTTTAAATTATGAATGATTATTCCGTTAATTATACCTACCACAAAATTATAAATATATCAACGACAAGAAAAAGTATGTATTGGGAAAAATTATGACTACTGAAAATAAAAAAAATATATTTAATTCATATGATGATATATCATATATCTCAATTAATCTGCTCAATGAAAGTTTTAAACCAGAAGATTCATTGATATTACATAAAATTTTAAAATTATACGCATTAGTTTCAGAAACAAAACGAGTTAAGTCAGAAAGAATTGCACTAAATATTCATTATTCATTTGATATTGCAAAATTTTACCGAAAGGCAAGGCCAAAAACTCATATTCTGTTATTTTATGTTGACTAGTAAACATAACTTAATTAGATCGTACATTATATACAAATAACTGAACAAGAAGCGCAAACAAATACATGAAATATTTCATTGAAGGAAAATGTATGTGGATGAAAAATGGCCCCTTTTATTTACACATGAAAAAGAAATATATAACAAAGAAGAACAAAAACAAGAACAAAATATTATAGAAGAAGAAGAACAAGAAGTATATACTTATGATGAACACACAAAATAGTATATACAAGAAGAACAAAATAGTATATACTTATGATGTAGAACAAAATAGTATAAACTTATAAGAAGAACAAAATAGAATATTCTTATGATAATGACAAAATAGTATATACAAAATAGAAGAAAGGAACAACAAAGAACAAAATAGAATATACTTAAGAGAACAAAATAGTATATACTTATGATGTACCATCTTTAGAATCAAACTGCCTAGAGTGGAAAGAGCACCAAGAATTAATTCTCATCACCGAGTTTAAATTCGTTATGCATATTACCACATATTGCACCAAAGCATGTTTTTGACATAGCAAACAAAGCTTCGAAATTAGGTAGTTTCAGACCAAATGAGAAATAAGGTGTGTATTTACTTCACTTCGGTGAAAAAAAATCCACAAAGACAACTATCGTATGATTTTATCTTCTGTATGCAAGTTATCCAACACATTTAAAATAAGATAAGAGCTCATAAAAATAACGAAGAACTGCATAACAGAAACTGTATGGCGCTATCTGAGAGACGCAGAAACAAAACAAAAAAAATTTATTTATTTATTTATTTTTTAATCATTCAAGCAATAATCACTCGAGGAAGAATTTACAATCTTAAATGTGTGTGAAGGCCATTCTACTAAATGTAAAGATTGATTGATTGCAATGTTCAAGTTATTTCTGTTCTTACTAAGATAAATAGTTAAATTTACTGTACTAAATATGTGAGGCTTATTCTACCGTGCACAAGTATTGCTTTATTTGCTCAAAAGATGACTTCAAGATCTGAGGTGTTATTTACTACTGAAAAACAAGGTGCGTCTATTGAAGAAGTTATTTGTATCATGGAAATACGACACAAATATATTGATTTGAAGAAACCAGAGAATAATTTCACTTAAAATTAACATAACATACAGTTCACTGAAATAGGTTTAAAAAATTGTCACTAGAAAAAATATTTTTATTTTTTTTTAAACTTTTCTTCTAGTTATTAAAAGTAACAGCAAAAATTTCAGAAGAACATCAGAGGGATTTTACCTGATGGTACTTTACTTTGTTTGTTGTTCAATTGTCGTCTTTTACACACGAGGTATTGGAACCTTGAGTCAATGACATAAACATGATAACTTTTACAGCTTATTAACAAATAAACAAAATAAAAAAAACATATGATAAAATTGATATGTAATACAAGTTAGTGCTCTTAATTTTGATTTAATTTCTTTATAAAATATTTCATTTTGTGGAATCCTTCCCATTCCAAAATCACTTTTCGTCTCCTAACAGTTTCTACTCCAATCTATATATTCCACCATCTACTAGAGATACGGAAGTTGTCAGATGAGCATTTTCTTATCTTACTTATAGCACTTGGACATGCCAAGCTCTTTGCCGTTAGTTATGCGTATTTCAGTCAGAAGGGTGGGTATTTCGTTTAACCAGAGGTCCACGAAGGTGAAAGTACGACTTTGCTCTAAACTTCTCCGATAGATGACACCACTAGAGGATCCTCTCCCTCCATTTTGACATTTCTCGTTTTCTGATGTGAAAATAGCATAAGAATATGGCTTTTGATAAAGAGTGCCGTGTAAAAGAATTTGATTATTATAATTTACATAACTAGAGAGTTCATGTTATGATTTACCATGTAGGAGAGTATCATCACATATATTATTTCAATAACCTGAGAATGTTTTCCTCTTGTAGACAGCAAAAGGATTCCATTCTTCAATCATTCTCTGGTTCTTTGATTATTAACCGAAATCTGAAGGAAGTTTTGCGGTAATGTTGGTTGAGGTTTTTTCACTGTTTCTTAAAGGTATTCACAGTAATTAGAGGAAAAAAGAAGCGGGGAAATATTGTAAATGAAATTTTACATACCATTTCCACGCTATAATTCAAACTATTTTTTTAGAGAAAATTTATTTTAAGACGACAGTGGTTCATCCATACCTCGTTTTTACATCAAATCATAATTAGTTGCTCTTAATAATAAATCGGAACACTTGTATACCGCGGTTTCCTCAATATTCTTATCCCAATATATACTACTGCCATTAAAATTGCTACACCAGGAAGAAATGCAGATAACAAAATAATATTTATTGGACAAATATATTATACTAGAAATAACAAGTGATTAAATTTAAAAAAAAAATTGGCTGGATAGATCCTGAGAAATCAGTAACCAGAACAACCACCTCTGGCAGTAATAACAGCAGTTATACCTCCTGGGCATTGAGTCAAACAGAGATTGGATTGCATTTACAGGTACAGATGCCCATGCAGCTTCAACACGATGCCACAGTTCATCAACCGTAGTGACTGGCGTTTGGTGACGAGCCAGTCGCTCGGCAACCATTGACCAGACGTTTTCTATTGGTGAAAAATCTGGAGAACGTGCTGGCCAGGGCAACAGCCAAACATGTTCCGTATCAAGGAATGTCCGTACAATACCGGAAAATGCAGTCGGATATTATCCTGCTGAAACGTAGGGTTTCGCAGGGCTCGAATAAAGGGTAGAGCCACGGGTCGTAACACACCAGAAATGTAACGTGCACTGTTCAAAGCACCGTCAATGCGAACAAGAGGTGACCGAGACGTGTATCCAATGGCACCCCATACCATCACGCCAGCTGATGGGCTAGTATGACGATGACGAATGCACGCTGCCAGTGTGCGTTCACCACGATGCCGCCAAACACGCATGCGACCATCATGATGATGTACACAGAACCTGGATTCATCTGAAAAGATCACGGCTCGCCATTCGTGTGCCCAGGCTCGTCGTTGATCACACCATTGAAGGCGCTCTTGTCTATGACGCAGCGTCAATTGAAGTCGCAGCCATGGTCTCCGAGCTGAGAGTCCATGTTGCTGCAAACGTTGTCGAACTGTTCGTGCAGACACTTGTTGTCTTCCAAACGATCCCGTTTCTTGACTCACGGCTCGTGACGTAGTTGCACGATCCATTATGGCCATTCGGTTAATATGCCTGTCTTCTCGGCTACTAGTGATAGGTGGCCGTTGAGGTCCCGCATGGCGTTCTGTATTACCGTCCTGAACCCATCGATTCCATATTTTGCTAACAGTCATTGGATCTCGACCGACGCGAGCATCAATACTGCAATAAGATAAACCGCAATCCCGGTACGCTACAATTCGACCTTTATCAAAGTCAGAAACTTGCTGGTAAGCATTTCTCCTTCTTACACGAGGCATCACAACAACCTTTCACCAGACAACAACGTTCAAATGCAATTTGTGTATGAGGAACCGGCTGAACAATTTCCTCATTTAAACACAATGTAGGTGTCGCCACTGGCGCCTGCTTTGTCTGAATGCACTGAAAAACTAATCATTTGCATATCACTGCACCTTCTTCCTTTTGTATAAATTTCACGTCTGTAGCGTGTTGCCTTCTTGGTGTAGCAATTTTAATGTCCAGTCGTGTATTTCAGCATTTATTTATCGATTATTAGTATTAAGAACTTGGCGATTTTAAATAATAAATTTATTACTTGATGTTTACTATGATGTATACTGAAATTTTGAAAAAAATAAGTAATTTAGAGAAACTTATTACCGTTTACATTTGGGAAAGTATGAAATAATTTCACAATCTCTTCAATTTAAATTATTATCGGAAGAGAATCGGATACTATTGTTAATTGCATAAATGCTCCATTGTGCATCGTGGTATAGGGAATAACCACTTCAGTGTTGGGGTAGCTTCGAGCTTGATTAGCTACCATTGTTGAATCTATTACTTGTCAACAGCTTCTTGTTGCCATCTCTACGATCTTAAAATTACCTATATAACAGTATTATATCATAACAGCATTATTATAGCATAACAGTATCACGTGACCTAATCAGAAATTAAATGAGCTATGAAATGTAGGAAAAATACGTTAATAAATACTTGTTTATTAAAATGAACTATTTTCAACAATAAATTACAAGAAAATTAAATTATTATAAGCAAATTTACACAATTGGGTTGTAAGTCTCAGTGTGAGTAATATGAATATCATTACATTAAATGATTATTAATTTTATTGCTTGTGTGTGTTATGAATGACGATGATATTTTAAGTGTTGGGAACAAAGGAAAATATTTACATATCCTAAAAGGAAATACGAATACCATTGAGAAAGGTAAAATCTGTGATTATCAATAATTTAAAAAATAATAAAAATTATGGCTTGAAAATTACAAACGAGGAAATAAGTGTAATATTTGTCAAAGTTTATATTATTTATTATAATGCTTTTACTTGGGAAGTATTCTTAAGTTACGTTATAATATTATTAAACTGATCAATCTTGCATTTTTAAGTGAATATGTGTGTTGATATCAAAATTTTTTATTTATTTCATCAATTAATTTCTTATGATGAAGCAAAAGGCAAGAACATAGTTGAAAAAATATTCTCCTTTACATTAATTTCTGCAAATATCAAATTTTGGTTGTGTGTATAAATTAATATAACTATTTTTGTCATAAATAGTGGCTTTATGTGTAATAGTAAATAAACGATTTTCAATAAATTAACAATAAATTTCAAGAGAAAGTGATTGTTCTTTTAAAATCAAGCCATTTTTTTAGCTCACCAATATAAAATTTTGACTGTGTTGTTAGGTGAAGGACAATGGATAAAATTGTTCAATTTTAGTGCTGATATAAATAACCCTTTACAAAATGCTTATATTTTGGTGTCATGATGTATAATAATTAATTAATTCATTTTAGCTTATTTATTTATTTTATTTATTTTTATTAAATTATCACTACTGTACTAATTCATCACATTTTTGTTAATGTTTTCCTACTTAGCATGAATTAATAAAAGTTTTACAAAATTTTAAATTTCTATTAATTTAAAAGATGAAGTAAAACAGCCGAATTTGTAAAATAATCCAAAATCTTTTTTGAAATCAACATCTTAATATAAATTTAGAGAAGTTAATTTCACCCCTCCTAATCTTCTTTATATCTTCAAAACTGCTTACTTAATTAGTCAAATACAATATTTTTTTGGAATTTTGAGATTAAAATTTTACTTTTATATCCGTTGGATTTAAGCTTAAATCCGCCAAATGTTAACATGTTGATCAATATTGAAGAGTTTTAGTTAAAAATATCTAAAAGTTTATTTGATATAATTTAATTTTGCACTAATTTTTTAGAGTTAATCTTATAATAATATTCCTAAATAAAAATTATAATTTGAATTTTGAATTTTTCTTGAAATAAAAAATAAATGAAATACATTACATCACACAAATTTATCTCAATTGTCTCTTATTAAAGTAAAAATAGAAGTCGGTGAATGTTACTTGGAAAACCATATATTCGTCTTCATTTGCACCAATAATTAAGGTATTTCCCTTTACGAATAAACCCAGACGGAGCATTTGCGTTATACATTCATCACATCGATTAGGAACAGGGAAGGCAGAGCGTAAGTTAGAGACGTAAAAGTTATGACTGTAACATTTTGCTTTGTTCCGACTGTTTGACTGCGAGGCAAGTATTATTCTGCACAAGAAGGTATAAGACCACATTTGGAATGGCGGATTCTAAACTACCCCCGAAAGAGTACTTCTGTTTCATTTCGACCACTCTAATGATCTTTGTCTTTGGGTAATAAAATGAAACATTAGCATTTTCAGCTGTCGAACATACCCTGGCTGCAGAGAATCTGGAACGATGAATGCTAGAAGCTATTGTGGCTTGACTAGACGCCGAGTTTTAATGCCGAATTATAAAAAGTAAATAAACAAGACTAAATATCTATGGTTATGAATATCACCTAAAGGAATATTTGGACAAGAGATTAATAACAATAATTTAAAGTTGAGCTATTTGGCATTTTAATTTTACAAAATACGATTAAATGAATCTAAAATGTAGAGCAATTTAGCGAGTATGGAGCATTTAAATATGGGAAATGAATAAATTTGAAAATTAAAAAGGATTTTGTGCAATTATGTCCCTAAAACAAATTGGCGACATAAATTACGAAATCTTTCAGGCGAAATTGGTTCGAGAAATTGGAACATGAAGAAGTTGTTTCACGTTTATTACCAATGTATTCTTTGAACTTTACATGTAAATTAAAGATAGTTTAATGTGTCATTTATGAAATATTTAAAGTTAAAAAATGGTATTTGATATTTAGTTTATGTTTGTTACACGAGTAAAAATTAGAAAAGAGTTTAATTGGAAGAAATTGCAATTGAAATTGCTATTGCATTGCTCTTCAAAGTGTTGTTTCAGTTTTCAGTGTTTCTCAAAAGAAAAATTGACAATAAATATACACGTTTTCTAGTGCTATTGTGTAGTAAAAAAATATATATATATACTAAAGTAATAAAATAATAGTATACTATCCATTATTTTACATTCCATAAAAATTTCAAAATAAGAAATTTTGCAAGTAAGCATAATTACTTTTTTTACATTTGGAATAAGATGTTATTTAATATTAAATTACAATCTGAATTCTACTGATATGATGTCAATCATTATTTTTCCTAAATATTATAAACGTATTTTTCAATATCATACGTGTCAAAATATTGTTTCAGAAAAATAACAATTTGATAATATTTTTATCTAATCAAAAGTCATTTAAATTAGTAACGTAGTATTAATTCATATGTTAGCAACACTTATACATTAGTAAATATATGATTGATGCTATTTATCTTTGTATGCTATCACGTAATGCTATCTTTGAATTACTTATATTGATTCCTTAAATAAATGAGTTATATATATATATATATATATATATATATATATATATATATATATATTTCGAAAGTAAAAAAAATAATTGAAAAAAAACATTATTATCTAATAGCTTTATTTTTTCTTTTATCAAAGTTCCATCAAAAGACAGAGTCAAGTATTAAGAATCCGAGATTACCATCACCGTGATTTAAAAAGCCTCAACGTTCTTTTTAACTTAAGTTTGATGAATGTCACGCTTCTTTTCCTGCATGCATATATTTTAGAGTTGGTACTTGACAATTTTTCAGCGTTTTTTCTTCATGGCATGTGATTATAGCCTACTGTCTATGCGATGTGAACCCAAGTAACTCAGTAGCTACAAGCCACTTACCATAAGGTCAGTAAAGTGGAAGGTGGCTTGGCGTAGGTAGCTACTGGGATAGTGACCAAATTTTGGCCTGTTTGGTTAGGGCGTCAATTTCATTATCGGAAGGTAGTGAGTTCAAATCTTGGCTTAACCGAAGATTTTCCGTATTCGCTAAAGATAGATGGGGGACGTTAAAACAGGGTGTGATCGTAATGTCAACAAAAGGAAATGTTCCCTATGGGTTGGTAGGTCAAATATTGAGAATCTTCTGATTGGTCCTTGCTTCAGCATAACGAAGACTCCAACCGGTTACTTCTATTTAACTGTTAGATCTCAACTCAAGAATAGGTACACGGAAGCATGCTGTACCGGGACCTGCAACAACAATTTCGCTAAGTAACTGAAATCAGTATTAAAGTTATATAAATATTTTAGTTAGAATTTAATTCAATGATTCAGAATCTACAAAATTTAACATAAAATTTTTAAACTATCTCGCGTTATGGTTTTCATTGTTCCATTTTATCAAGTGGAAGCAGTAATATATTAAGAATATACATTATATTTTTCAAGGGCCAATGAATAATGTTTGTAATGAAATAGTAACACTGTTAAAAGATAAGCAAGCAGGGAGTTACATTTTTTCAGTCTTGAACTCCCTTAATACCAATTAAAGTATTTAAAAAGTTGCCTCCAAGCTTTTGGAATATCTGATGATAGTGTCATGTCATAGTTTCTTTCTAAATAAGAAAGTTAAATCTAATTAATAACAACGAAAATTCCGATGAATTTTTTGAACCCATGTTTTATAAATCTGCGGTTGGATTCCAGCAGAATTTACAATGTCGGCGCGAATGATTTTGGTTGGCGATAATTGCGTCTTGGGACAATCTTGGTAACCCTACTTCGATACACTAGATATGGTAAACCAAACTATTTCTGGAATTTTGTTCTGGTATGGTGCTCATTTACAATTTGTCACTAAGGTGTGCGCTTTCCTAGGATTTTACCCTCAACTGCATTTTATTATTTTAACAATATTAATAAATAGGAATTTTTTAATATTGGCGTAAGCAAGGCAATAATTTAAAGAATCAAAAGAGATAGTTTACAAATATAGCAATTAATTGATTATTAATTAAGAAGCCTATATTTGATAAAAAATTTAGAAATTTAAATCGTTCTTGACGATTTAAACTATGCATAAAGTGGATGTTTTGTCATATCTTTTTCATTTTACTTTTTCTGTTATTCTATTATCCATGTGTTAATGGCTTGAATCAATGAAAAACGGCTTCTCATATCGATATCTGGTCCTTATTTAAGGAATCGTTTTACTACCAAAGTAAACTTCGACAATATTCTGAGACATACGATGGTGAACTTAGCAGCACTGGTGCCGTATAATCCATGATTCCAGATTCTGAATTTTGCTTCGGTGAAGAAATATTGCCAAGATGACGTATCGTGACTTGCGAGATGGCGTAGTTACTAGGGTTACCAAAATAGAATTTTTTGCAGAATTCTTATATTAATGACGTAATAAAAACGAGGTTGCGAGATACATAAGAAATCCGCTAATCCCAGAATTTGGCGCCATGGATTATATGATACCTGAGAAAATTTCGCCATGTTTGCTGCAGCTCGAAAAATGTGATTTGGAGGCAGGCAGCAAATTCACCGACAAGTCAGATTTATGACGCCGTCTCAATACGATGTGTGATGCAGATGAAACGTTATCTGACGTCATGGATATTTTAAACCACTAAGAATCGTAATACATGAAGTCTTGTACTCAGGATCTCAACTGTAACGACAGAAACAACCACTTTATCGTTACTAATATTTACAAAGTAACTATAATAAGCTTGAAAAATACGTAAAAAACAATACATTTATAAGTATTTTTGAATAAAATACTAAATTTTTAATAAATTAGATTATCACTTAGAATATAATTCTTTATTGAGTTTTATTCCATAGGATATTTAGCACGTTATAATTACCATTGATTAACATCACTGATAATCTGTAATCTTTAATCACTAACAGTATATTAGCATTTTTAGCATAATTTATTTTTCAGTAATAACATTATGTTATTATATACTATGCATTTTACAGTAATAACATTTATACAATAGTAACATTTTAAGTTATTAATGTTAGTTAGAAAATAAAAAACGTAGCGAGAATTGACACTAAATGATTTCATTAAAAGCATTTTTTTCAATTTATCAAAAGTTTGCTCGCCGTTTTATCCCAAATATCATGTAAAATTAAGTAAAAGGTTGGAGGAAAGTTTTTAATAATAATCTTACAATAATCGGTACTTACGTATTATTGCAACCATATTGGCGATATTATTTAAGACCAGGCCAATTATAATAGCGGAATACGCTGACGGGACTTAGAGCGCGTAGTTACAGTCACAGTTAAAGTACAATGTGATAGAAACAGTATGAAAGAAAATAATAAATAATACACGAAGAAAAATACTAAGTAATTGTTGTATAATAAGTAAGTAGTAATTATTATCTGTATAATTTTTACCTTCATTTGACGATATATCAATTACGTTTTTGTTGAAAATATTGCAAAATGGTTTTTAGAATGGAAACAAAACAATTATTTTACCTTTTTTCTGGTCTTGTCACCATATGAATTCTGCCTAGTAAGACTCAAGATGGTGTCTTGCTGTACCCCCGTTGTCTCTGCCTCTATTGTGCGATACCCCACATTCTATCGATTGTTTGGGTATGCACACCCGTTTCGGGGACGACAAAATTATATTTGCGATTTACTCTTAAATGATTAAATCCATTTGTTGCCAATTGATTAGTCTGATACGATCTCCAACTATTAGAATAAAGTGTATTCCCTTCCTCAATGTTTTCCACAATTTTCCTGAAAAATGTGACTTTAGTTTTATCAGGAACGGTTGTTTGGTTTTTCGACAGATGCTACCAAAAATCCATTCCTATGGCAATACTGCCCCGAATTATTTTTCCTTTTCGTGAACAATCTTTCATCTATTTCCATAATGCGGCCAGGTTCACCAATTTTCGTTCTTTCTTTGCTTCCCATGTGAAGAACACAAATCTCTCTTATAAAATTATTCAAGTGTATGACTGTTTTGTCAGCTAAATTAAGTTCTTCGGCACAAAATTTGAGTGTTGTTAATTTTGTTGCACCAGCAATACATGAATCCCACTGCTGTTAATAACGGGATAGGGCTTCCTTCTAACCAATTACCACTTCTTATTCCCGCGAGTTGATTACAGGCTGCAACATTGCACTTCCAAAATATCGGTTTTCCAAAATAAAGCTTCATCGGGTGAGAATTGGTACATTTCCTAACCTCTGATAAAATGTCATATTTCCGAAAAGTGTAACGGAAACTTTTTCAGAATTTGGTAAATCCCAGACTTGCATTTTAGTCTTCGAGCTTGCCATTTTCAACGAATGGTTTGGCTAGAAAGGTGGGAAGCGGGGAAATTTGAAAAGAAGCACATATTGCCAATTCCGCGTCTTAGATGCGTGTGTTATTGGGGTTGCCAATTCAGTAAGTTATCTCGGAGGTTGGCATGCGATAATACGTAAGTACCCTATAATCTATTTCATGATATAGTTATATCATAATGTACACACACACACACGCACGCACGCACACACACACACACACACACACACGCACGCACACACACACACACACACACACACACACACACACACACACACACACACACACACACACACACACACACACACACACACACACACACACACACACACACGCACGCACACACACACACATGCACGCACACACACACACACACAGAGAGAGAGAGCTTGATTAACATTTGCTTATTTTGCTGGTACTCATAAAGTGTGTAACAAATACTGTCATGTTTTCAGGTACTTATAAGCACATTGCAGATTACATTTTGTAAAGCTAGTAATACTTTTACTTTGAGGAAATATTATTAAGCTTTAACTATACACATTTTCATTATATGAGAAATGCAAAATACTTCATACAAAATTACTTTGTAGTAAAAATCTAGCTATAGCAATCAATGCATAGTAAAAATAAAGAAGAGAATACAAAATAAAATAAATTAAAAACTTTTACTTTTTAAAGTTCGGTAAATAATACAAAGCATTTCTTTTATTTGTGTCTGAAAAGAAATATTGTAATTTAATAGAACATTTAGCTGTTATCAATTCTATTTAGTGATTAGGAAGAATACTTGGATACAGCTATTTTTAGCTAAGTGCTTCTACACAATTTGCATGGTAAACATACCAACTAAAATAGCTAACAAAAAATTTTTGCACAAATATTTACAACTGTTCCTTTTTTAACATCCGTAAATAAAAGTAATGCATAATTAATTTCAACTTTTATTATGAAAGCAATTGCTTAAATAATCAAATTTATTAATTTCAATTTATATTAAATTTGTTTTACTGTAAACTTTTTAAGTTGAATTAAATAATTCTAGTAAGAAACAGAAATATATGTATTAAAGCGATATTATTAACAAAGTAATAACCTTATCCTATGTATTTTTAAAACGATGTCTTTAATAAAGTACTGAATTTTGGCATACAATCAGATATTTTTTGGCAAATTTACAAAATAAGAGATGAATTGAGTATTTCATCTAGGGAGAAATTTAATTACATATATTTAGTATTACTTAAGCTGCTTTATTTATTTTGGATAGTTCTGTTAGGTTTTCATTAAATATCATGAGAACAAAATTTATTGTCTTTATTATCAGGAGCTTAGTTGATTGGATTAGAGGAATTTTTAAATGAATAGCTCCTTTTATAAAGCATAATTTATCATATAATCCCATATATCCTCATCATAGACTTTCTTTATAGCCATTTTTTAAAATAATTTATAGTTAGGAAAAATTTAATATTATAATGTTTATGAAATATTTTAATAATTAATGCTTAAAAAATGCATAGAATTTTACAATAAAGTCATTCGTTTGAGAAATTATGTAATACCAGTTTCTAAACTTTGTATTTGTTTTCAACTACCCCCGGATAGTGATATAATTATTAATAAGCGTCAACGAATATATGAAAACAAAGTAATGTAAATTTAGTCAAAACTGAAACAAGCAGCCAGTTAAAAACAAAGCACATTATTATTTGTTTCAATATTATTTATGCTATGATTTTTTGAAAGAAAACCCGAATTAGCATTAATTAATTATATTTGGTTTTAAATAGTATATAATGTTTCCATTTTAGCTTATGCCATGATTTAAAAATACAATTTAAGATTATTTTGCATCATTTACTGTAGATACGTTTAAATAACGATAAATAATATTTTACATTCAATCAAGATTTTTAAGGTTAACTGATTATTAATTATTATTTTATAAAATGATGGGAAGAAAATATATAAATGAAGAAAATTCATATTTTTCTTATAATGACCATCAAGTAAAGAAAACTAGTATTACCCATGAAATAAGAAAATTACCCATCTAAATCCTACATTTATTGCTTTTAACTGTTTTGGGGTAGGTTATTTTTGATTTTATTCTTTTAAACTTATTTTAGATTTTAAAATAGAATCAATAACATTATTTTTTAATGTGATAACAACTTTTGAAATTAAAAAGAATTTGTGCCATTAAGATATTAAATTTTGATGCAGTCATGTGTATATGTGTAATTTTAATCTTTTATTTTAATATTTTCACAGTTTTTTGTTATTTTCAATTTGATGGTATAATATTGTCCTTATGTGTGAAAACTAAATATGCATGAATTTTTAATTAAATGTTCAATAAAAAGTTCCCAATAAATAAAAAAATATGATACAATCGATTAAAATATGAATTACATTCGCTTTCAATAAATTCAATGTTTTGTAAAGTTTCTCTCTGCTTATAAATGCTAATGTTAAAATTTTATATACTTATTTCTTACATAAAAATGTCTGAAAATATTTTGATAACTAAAGCATGCAAAAATTAAAATAGTTCAAAAGGAATATTAAGTATGTTATATTGACACTTTTGTCATCAAAATATCACACTTTATTCAACAAGATTAAAAAAAAAACAATTAAAATAAAATCATTAAATTCAGAAGCTTCAGACTAAAATAAAAATTTTTATCATTATGAACTTTTTAATATAAAGTCAAAATATTAAAACCATCTAATAAAGTTCATGCCAATTTTTGCTTTGCATTTGAAGGAAATGAGAATAGGTATTCAAATAAGTTTATCACGAGATTTAATTGCCGTTTACCCTATCTAGTGGTAAGCGTTCTTGAGTGCGGATATAAAGATCCTGGGTTCGAATCCCGGTTTGGGCATTATTGCAGTTTCTTTCTCCAGTCTTTGTCCTTTCCGTGTATGAATGGGTTGAGAAAGGTTACCCACTTTATAAACGGGTAGCTATGGCATGTGTGTATTGAGGAAGTTGGACTCTACACAAAATTACGGTTGAGTTAGAAAAGTGGAGCAGAGCAATCCATATTGCCATCCCAATTGGCACAAGACAACAACAATGAGGTTTAATAAGTTGCCGGTCAAAAATAGGAATACTTTTACTACAAAATCATGCTAACTGGTTTTTTACCACCAATCGTAATTCGTGAAGTAAGGATCATAAATGGATGTGACTAAAATGCTCGTCTATGTTGTTTACTTTAGGACTTAAAAGTAAGTTTATCAGTCGCTGTATTAAGTCACCACATATGACAAGCTTCGGAAGAAAAATCTGTGAATAAAAACGTTTTGTCAAGAATTTGCTTAAATAACTAAGATCGCGTGACTCAAGCCAGTGAATCTGTGTGAAGCTTTAACTTATTTCTTTGTATCCAAAATCGTAAAGTTTTTCTTAAAGATCATTGTACCAATTTCAACATGTTGGCTGATGATTCTGGATGCTGATGGAGATTATTTTGAAGGTTAACACTAAGCTGCAGTTTTTGTAAATCTTTTTTCCCTTTTACTAATGAATACACCTAGAAATTTATTGGTTTTCTTATAGAAACTATTTTATTACCAAATACAAATTAATTTTAATACTTCTTATAGAAGTTGTAAAATAAATTTGTATTTGGTATTTAGTTTTGTTGTTTAATTATCAAAAATGGCCGTAATAGCCTAATGGTAAGGGTATCAACCTTCCATCCGGAAGGGCGGGGTTCGATCTCCAATGCTGACAAAGACCCTTTGAGTACTTGTGATATACATGCTCATTAAATCTGCGAAATTAAAATTCATATGGTCAGTTGGGTGGTGCCACCTATCGGAAGATTTTAAGAACAAAGTCGTACTTTCATCTTCGTTGTGCTCTGCTTATCTAAAGACGCACTCTATTGACTTTAATTTGCGCATAGCCAAGACACAGCGATCTTGGATTGTCCAAGTGTCTTTAGTAAGAACAAGAATTATCAAAAAGAAACCACCAAAATAAATTATTTACATTAACAAGAGCAAGGGAAATATTTTCTATTGCTCCTAGTTTTAATTTCTGTCTTAAAAAATGTAAAATAGTGAATTTAATTCTTTTTAAATTATATCCTGATTTGAAGAACAATTTATTAAGTATTAAGTATATCACTGACGATAATGAATGAAAGGAAATTTTTATTTAGATAAAGTGAAATTACTGTTTATGGGTTATCTAACAACAGCAATATCTTCCTGGAAAAAAACTTAAATGTTTTGAATTTACTTTGAAAAATAAGTGTATTTAATGCATGTACTTACAGTTTAACCAGTATTTTTTTTAAAGATTTTATTGCATATAAATTCCGCAATATGAGTTTCTTTTTCTATTGTTTTTTTGTGAAGAAAATTACTTAACTAAATTTGAATTATCTTGTTAAAAACACTTAAAAGAATTGTTAACCATGTTTATTGCATCTATTATTGAAACTATTATGTTATATTCAATTTATATATTTCAATTATCATTTAATGATTATCAATAAATGCCTCGATATGCGTAAAAATTTCTAATGATCATAAATATGAATTATAACAGTTATTTTCAGTAGATTTTGTAATTTGTCTGAATGCTTTGAATTTTATTGTTTTTGAAATTTCGTCACTAAAAACAGTGGTAGAATACTTTTAGGGAGAATTATTAAGTTTTTAAGACTCTCCATGTTTATCTGAGATTAAAAATTTACAGCAAAGTTTTTAAAATTAATACTGGATTTATTAATTTGAGAAGATATATAGGAAATAATAAATTATCAATTGAAATAATAAAGACATTTCACATGCATTCAAAATCTATTGTGTTTCTGTGAAAACTTAAATAAAGCATAATTTATATAATAAATAGATTAAACAAAAACCTAAACACTCATAAAAATGACAAATCATTGTTTTGCTTTCTAAATAACACAATGTACATAAAAATCCCCATCTAGTTCAACAATTTTTGTTTTCTTAGCTTCTAGAGATCAAGTAATAAGAATTTTCGTACCAAAATTTCTGAATGGGTTGTAGAAAATAATAGATTCTTTTATAACAAACAAAAAGCGATAATTCCAACTCATCCGTTTACATTATAACCCACCCTTGTCTCAGGCGAACAAAAGAATACAACTCGATCAATAGTAATTAAGCGGGGTATAAGCCAAAAAGAAAGAATCGCCGGCAACGGGAGCGAAAAAAAAAGCAGAAAACAAAATCGAAATGAAAATACTCTCTGAGTAATAGAGGATAGAACACCGGTAAATCATCTTAGTATCTAGAGACAAATTTTGTTTGAAAAAAAGCTAAAGATAAAGGAAAGTGACAATTGAATCTTATAATCAATGCCAAACGAATTATCACCATGCTCTCATGCACGAAAATTGACGTAGGCATTATAATACGTTTCCAAGAAAGGAATATTGTCTCCCACAGTTTTAGAACTTGCTTAATGCATGGAATAATGGAAGAAGCCAGCATTTCTAGGATAAGTTTATGTGAAATGGCGTGCATTTGAGCATGAAAATGAGTGGGAGCGATAATGAATAACGGATAAAGAAAATTCCATTAAAAACATCCGGAAAAGATCTTCAATTTTTACCATTCGTAAGGGTTGCTATATTTGTGAAATTAGTCCAGCTCTTTAAAGTAATTAAATGTTAGGAAGTTAATAAGATTTTCTGTTATCTGGCCTCTATATATATATATATATATATATATATATATATATATATATATATATATATATATATATATATATATATATGTATTATATATATATATATATATATATATATATATATATACACTACTGGCCATTAAAATTGC
The DNA here is from genome assembly GCA_030067965.1 of Latrodectus elegans. Lineage (NCBI taxonomy): Eukaryota > Metazoa > Arthropoda > Arachnida > Araneae > Theridiidae > Latrodectus > Latrodectus elegans. The sequence goes on from CM057810.1 coordinate 103,522,285, forward strand.
TACACCAGGAAGAAATAAAGATAACAAAATGATATTTATTGGACAAATATATTATACTAGAAATAACAAGTGATTAAATTTTCAAAAAATTTGTCTGGATAGATCCTGAGAAATCAGTACCCAGAACAACCACCTCTGTCAGTAATAACAGCAGTTATATGCCTAGGCATTGAGTCAAACAGAGATTGGATTTCATGTACAGGTACAGATGCCCATGCAGTTTCAACACGATGCCACAGTTGCCAACCGTAGTGAATGGCGTTTGGTGACGAACCAGTCGCTTGGCAACCATTAACCAGAAGTTTTCGTTTGGTGAAAGATCTGGAGAACGTGTTGGCCAGGTAAACAGCCGAACATGTTCCGTATCAAGGAAGGTCCGTACAATACCGGCAACATGCGGTCGGGCATTATCCTGCTGAAACGTTCTCCTGACGCTGAAACAACCCGTGGTTCTACCCTTTATTCGCAGGGCTCGAATAAAGGGTAGAGCAGGGGTCGTAACATACCAGAAATGTAACGTGCACTGTTCAAATCACCGTCAGTGCGAAAAAGAGGTGACCAAGACGTGTATCCAATGGCCCCCCATACTATCACGCCAGGTGATGGGCCAGTATGACGATGACGAATGCACACTGCCAGTGTGCGTTCACCACGATGTCGCCCAAATGGATGCGACCATTATGATGCTATGCACAGAACCTGGATTCATCTGAAAAGATGACATCTCGCCATTCGTGCGCCCAGGTTCGTCGTTGATCACACCATTGAAGACGCTCTTGTCTATTCGCTTCAAGGGAAGCCGCAGCCATGGTCCCCGAGCTGAGAGTCCATGCTGCTGCAAACGTCGTCGAACTGTTCGTGCAGACACTTGTTGTCTTCCAAACGACCCCGTTTCTTGATTCACGGCTCGTGACGTGGTTGCACAATCCATTACGGCCATGCGGATAATATGCCTGTCTTCTCGGCTGCTAGTGATAGGTGGCCGTTGAAATCCCGCATGGCGTTCCGTATTACCGTTTTGAACCCATTGATTCCATATTCTGCTAACAGTCATTGGATCTCGACCGACGCGAGTAGCAATACTGCGATGAGTTGAACCACAATCCCGGTACGCTACAATTCGACCTTTATCAAAGTCAGAAACGTGCTGGTACGCATTTCTCCTTCTTACACGAGGTATCACAAAAACTTTTCACCAAGCAACAACGTTCAAATGCAATTTGTGTATGAGGAACCGGCTGAACAATTTTCTCATTTAAACACAATGTAGGTGTCGCTACTAAGTGCGAAAAAGAGGTGACCAAGACGTGTATCCAATGGCCCCCCATACTATCACGCCAGGTGATGGGCCAGTATGACGATGACGAATGCACGCTGCCAGTGTGCGTTCACCACGATGCCGCCAAACATGGATGCGATCATTATGATGCTATGCACAGAACCTGGATTCATCTGAAAAGATGACATCTCGCCATTCGTGCGCCTAGGTTCGTCGTTGATCACACCATTGAAGACGCTCTTGTCTATTCGCTTCAAGGGAAGCCGCAGCCATGGTCTCCGAGCTGAGAGTCCATGCTGCTGCAAACGTCGTCGAACTGTTCGTGCAGACACTTGTTGTCTTCCAAACGACCCCGTTTCTTGATTCACGGCTCGTGACGTGGTTGCACAATCCATTACGGCCATGCGGATAATATGCCTGTCTTCTCGGCTGCTAGTGATAGGTGGCCGTTGAAATCCCGCATGGCGTTCCGTATTACCGTTTTGAACCCATTGATTCCATATTCTGCTAACAGTCATTGGATCTCGACCGACGCGAGTAGCAATACTGCGATGAGTTGAACCACAATCCCGGTACGCTACAATTCGACCTTTATCAAAGTCAGAAACGTGCTGGTACGCATTTCTCCTTCTTACACGAGGTATCACAAAAACTTTTCACCAAGCAACAACGTTCAAATGCAATTTGTGTATGAGGAACCGGCTGAACAATTTCCTCATTTAAACACAATGTAGGTGTCGCTACTGGCGCCTGCTTTGTCTGAATGCGCTGAAAAGCTAATCATTTGCATATTATAGCATTTTCTTCCTTTCGTATAAATTTCACGTCTGTAGCATGTCGCCTTCTTGGTGTAGCAATTTTAATGGCCTATAGTGTATGTATGTATGTATATATATATATATATATATATATATATATATATATATATATATATATATATATATATATATATATATATGCTGTTTTATCGCACTCACAACTTGAGTAAATGTAATTTTTTTTTATAAAAAATACTTAATTTATAATTCTTTGATTTTTAGATTTAATTTTAGACAAATTTATACAAATTATTATTGTTGTTATATAATTGCATTGTTTATCAAATTTTTTATGAATGAATTTATTTGCCTCATCAGTGATTATTATTCAGATCAACAATATCCTATAAACTGTTTTGTATTGACTGTGATTTTTTCTAATAAATAGTAACAAAACTTTAGTTTTTTTTTTCTTACTATATAAACTTTTTTTATTATTTATATAACATATATATTAATGAAGGAAAAATAGTTAGCAGAATTTAATTTAATACATTTTTTAAATTGCAATAACTGTATAATAAGTGAATAAAAGGTTGAATGAAAAATAAATCATTTATAGTAAAATAGTAAACTTCTATATTACTTGAACTTTGTGACTGTTAATTTATAGGTTGGAATAACTTTATTTTGTTTCTGAGACTTATGTAATTAAATGATTTGCATTCACTAGTGTGTTAGAACCAAATGTTATGAACTTCTAAAAAATGTGTTCCTTTCAATTAATAAAGTCTTCATAAAAGATTTGTGAAGCATATTTAAATATATTTATGAGTTCACGCATTTTATGAGTTAATTTTTTATGTGATGGTATTTTAGCAATTCAAGTCTCACATTTGTGTTTATATAATATTATGATAAATTCAATTTAAATCGATTCCTTTTAAAATTCATGGCTATAAATATTATATTTTTTTAATATAAAGTAAACAGTTCTTTTATTAAATTTTAAATTACCCTTATGTGCTATGTTTGAAATTTCGGTTTTTATATTAGCAAAAATGAAGTTAATTCTTCAATTTCCTTTGTTTAATTGTTAAATCATTATATGTGAAACATTTAATTAGGAATTTTTACAGCTTAAAAATAAATAAAAGGCTACCTAAAACTAAATCTATTTGAATTAGTATTTAAATGGAACAAGACTGAACATAAATGTTGCATGTTTAGTAAACATTTGAATTTGGAAGATTCTGCTAAAATTTAAAATTGAAATAATGCGTAGTAGCATGTCACATAAAGAATTATTTGCAAATTACTTATGCATGTTTTTTATTGTATTGAACTGTTTTAAACATCGATTGATGAAAAAAATATAGTAATTTACAAAAAATCACGACATTAATTTTCAGAAGTTTTAAAATAAAAAAATTGATGTGAGGTAAGAAACCATAAAATTATTCAATCAATTACGTATGGTAATTTCATAATTCTAAATATGGGTTAATACTACATTTTAAAACATTAAATTAACTAAAAATTATGAATTTCAGAAATTATGAAACTTTAAAGTCAAATATTTGAGTGACACCAAAAATTGCCAAAATATAAATTATGCTACAAAATTAATAAAAATTACTCTAATATACGTTTTATGCAGAAATTAAAATTTCTTGTTAACTTACTGTTGTTTATAAATGTGCTTTTATAATTTATATATATTGTTCTACCTTTGCAACAAATTACATAACAATCAATATTTCAATGAATTTATCATTCTTACATATATTCTTCAACATCATTTTATTAAATTTGTATTCTTAGATATTTATTTTTTTAAATATTTTTCGTAATGTCTATCGTAAGCAAATGATGAATACAAAATATTTGAAGTTTAATATGTAAGACAAATTATATTTAAATGTCATAAATATGAAGGTAAATATTATCAATGTTAAAAGATATCAAATATTAACAAACATAATTTTATTTTAATTTTCGCAAAGAATACAAATTTTTTTAAAAAAAAATTTGTTTATGTAAAACAAAAATAACACATCGATATTCAATATTTGGAATTATTTCAATGAATAAACTTTTTCAATTGATAAACAAAATAAGAATTTTTAAGCTGTAGTAAATTTACCTTGTATATTTTAGAATTCAATATATAATCTCATTATTTATATAAAATGCTAAAATAGTCACAAAATTGCCAGAAATAATTAATTACAACTCACATAAGTAGAGAAACGGTAACAAGCGATATTAAAGTGAGCGATTATAAACCGGCGTACAAGCAGAACGTAGGCGTAATATTTATTATTTATATCCCGCAATATTATTTACGTGATACCACATTCCTTGAGGGGTCATTGAATTTTCCAGATTTATCACTCTAGATGGGAAAATTGAATTATAAGGATTGTCTGAAGTATTTGGACTCCTTTATTGGATCTTTTCTTTTACTGAAGTGTAAAATACTCATCGAATTATAGTAAACTGCTTTAGAATTCAAAATAAGATTATTTAAATAATATAATGTGAATCTCTGAAAGTAATTTATGCATACAAAAGCAGAAATTAAAATAAACGCATATTTAATATTATGCTATAATATTTCAAATTATGTGAGAATAAAATAGCTATAAATTATTTTCTAGGATAAAATATTGATGAGAAAAAATTTTGCGAGTTTAATTTCCTCACATAAAATTGATATTTATTTATTTAAAGAATACACAATTGTTTTTGTAAATTGGTAATGAAAAAGAATGAAACACTTTTAGTTTAAAAAATTTACATTTTTTAATAAAATCTTCAAATTTTTTATTTTAAATTCACAAAAAAATAAAATCTTTAAAAATATAGAATTAGTTCTATTTGAAGATAATGTAAAATAAATAAGTCTATACTTTAAGCAACAACACATTTGTTCATTTTTTATAATTGTTATACTTCAGTTTTTTTTTTTAAAAAAAACCATAATTTCATTTCATAAGATTTCAAATCTTTTTTGTTGAGGAGAGTTTAGTATACCATAACACTGTTGAAATCAGATAAATTATTCACTCAGTAAGAAATAAAATCAGTTACAGAAAGTACTACTTTACTTGAGAATGCAAGAAAGAGAGAGAAACATTTGATAAACTTTCGTGTTTACAGCTGCAGGAAGATGGATTTTTTAAAAAAGTTTGAAAGCTTATTTGCACGGAAATTAACTGCAGCTTAATTAGTGAGAATGTAAATTAGAGCAGAATGAATGATTTAACGAATGAAGATCTACACAAACCTGGAAGCTAATGTGTTACACTTCGCAATTCTGCCTCAAACTTTGTCGCCGCGGAAAAAAAGCAACCTAATTGATCAAAGACAATTGTTAATGCATTGCACGTGTGACATGCGACGTGCTAATTTGTAATTCACGGGTTCTTCAGAGCTTTTAGCTGTTGAAAACTTTTACTTGGGTTATATCATGTGTCCGTAAATGTGTAAAAGTTTTGGAAGTAGATTAAATAACTACAATATATCGGAAAAGATTTCGTCTCTGTTTTGTTAATTTGAAGGCCAAACCCTTTGCATGCCATTGGTGTATTAAGTTAGAAACAATTATTTTCTATTTAATTTATTTACAAGAATCTATCGATATCAAATGTTGGTAAAATAATAAATGTTTTGTAAATGTTCATAAAATTTGTGAAAAATTTAAAGAAATTGGAGCATAAAAATTTTAAATGGAAATTAATTTATCTTTGAACAACGCACTATATATTAAATGTAAAATATTATTTATGTTATGAGATTTTTATAAAGTTTTCTTTTAATCTTTATAAAAATCTTATAATATAACTAATATTTTATATTAGAGAACTTTATTTAAAGGAAAGTTATTTTAAAGGAATTTTATTGGATAAATATTATGAAATATGAATAGAATCATTATAAGAATGTTCCTTTCAAACGCTTTTTCAAAAAATTTACAAAAATTCAAGTGATTTAATTCATTCATGCGTCTCTTTATAATGATTTACAATTATTCTTTTAATTTGCTCATTATTTTGAAAATTAGCAAATGTAATAAACTGTGAAAAATTACACAAATATATTAAAATAGGATTTTTCAGGGAATTACTAAAAATAAAATATCCATTTATATTAAGTATTTTACTAGAATCAATAATGGGATTGCTTTTTTCCCAAAATGGATACTCTTGCATTGGTAATTTATACCAACTGATCTAGTTATGAATTGATGTCACTTAATTAATATGAGACATTTATTTGGAGAGGTAGATGTCTGGAACATGATTGAGATATCAAAACGTGCATTTCATTTTGATTGAATTCAAGTTGTACAAAATTGAATTTGAAATTTGCATTGAATTTGAAGCTGTATAAATTGCGATTCTAGAGCATCTTGACTTATACAGCTTTTCACTCATATAGCGAACATATAAACCAAACAAACCATCTAATAATATTTTTGAAGCAAAGGCACTTGCTTCAAAAAATATTACATTGGATTTGCATTCAGAAAGTAAATTAAATATGCCACAAGAACCGTTAGAATAAATTTAAATTTTCAAAATTTACAAACAAACATATATTTAAAAAAAGAAACCTATGTTCATTTTGTAATCTTTATTGATAATGGCAATATAAAAAATTTCTACTTTGGAAAAGTGGAGCAGCGCAGCCCATAATGCCAACCTAGCTGGCACACGACAACAACAGCAAATGATTTCTATATTCATCAGTTTAATACAAAATATTATAATATTTATTACAGCTAAAAGGAGAAAAAATTAAGCTTAATCGATCTATTATGACTAAATCTTCGGAAATCAAATCCCGGACCAAAAAAATTTTGAATAAACTGAAGAAACTCATTTATATCTATATAAATCTGTCTTTGCATTGACAAAGCAAATGGTCAAAGCATTAAGCTAGATTTAAATTGCTTTTAATTCAGAAATCACCAATTTTTTCGTAAGGAGAGAGAGAGAGAGAGAGAAAAAAAAAGAAATATACCCCCTTTAATCTTCAATGGAATGGACAAGTATTCTTTTCTTACGAAGTAGTGATCGGCATGGAGGAGTGGATGTAATTCAAATGTTGTAGTTAGGGGAACAGGTATCTGTAATTGCCTTTCTCATTGGTATTCTGCCCAAAATCCTCTTTTGGGTTTTTTTCCCTCCCTTAATCTCCTAAGGCTCACCACACAATAACCACATGAATTTCGGCAGTTTAAATAGAAACAGAACTGCTTCTTTATCGGTAATCTCATTTCTTTTCGTGTAACAGACGTAAGAAATTTGACTTAAGCTCATGACATTGTTTGACTACTAAGTAGTAACGGGTTTGACACCTTTTGAAATACCGCTATTTTCTCTCGAATAGTTTTATGCTGTGAATGGGAAAATATTTTTTTTTTTTCATATGGAAATATATATGTTGGAACTTCATGTTATTAGTTAAGAATTACTTTTCTTGTTTATTTTTTGCAACAAATGTATTACAGTGGAAGAAAATAAAGAAACTAAATATATCTTACTCTAAAGAGATTTTGAAGAATTATGCACGTTCATAATTTACATGGTTTTTGGTAAGAAAAATTTTAAATTTGTCTAAAAATAAAACTTTATTTCATTTGAAACAACATATAACATTCAAGGTAAGCTAATGAAATTAAGCAACTTTACTGATAAAAGTACAATTTTTAGAATTATTACAATTATTCAGTTTTATTAGAATGTAAAATTATTATATTTATTAAATATTGAAGAATAAAATTAAAAAAATTTAAACTTCATTAAAAGTTCAAATATATTTTAAAAATAAATTACGAATAATAATTTAATAATTATCTTGAAAGAATATTAATGAAATAGCTAAATTTAAAAACATCTTAATGTTGGAAATATATTTCGAATTTGTTCTAGAAAGAAAAATTGATTAATTTTGCTTGTAAATTAATTAATTATAAATTATTTGTTGTAATTTATTTCTTTTGTAATATAAAGTAATAACCAAGCGGATGATTCCCAGACTAGGCCAACCACCTCCAGAAGTATCATTTCATTTGGAAGACATTGCAAGCACGAGATACATTACTCCTCAGCGGCTATAAAATCTTCAATTTTCTCTGTAATTTGATTTCATTACTTTCCTATAACTAGAAAAACGTTGCAGGTTACCGAAACAAGTGGATTTAGAAGTTATGTGTAGAATATTGCTCATGAAATTGAAAAATAATTTCTAGTTACTATATTGGGGTATATAAATAAAAAGATATCTTTCTATTCGATGCTCGTACATAAAGTTTGCAAATTTTTAATCTAATATAGTAATTTAAATGAGATTTTTAATGGTATATATCGAATATCTTTCCAAAGATAATTTATGTTAAAAATATTTTTTGAATAAAAAATTTTAAAATTAATTTTACTATCAAATAAGGCACTTCTTAAAACACTAGAAAGTTCTGAGTATTTAAAAATTTTTTGCTGCATGAGTTTTGATTTAATTGTTATCAAGTATGTTATTATAAAAAGACGCACTGTGAATAGATGTAAATTTTAAAATTTGTAGTTTAAATTGGTGACGTAATTATGAAGTTTCATTAGTTTGCCTTTTATTTTATTATTATGTAAGAAGAGATATTCAAACAATAAAGGAGTCCATTTAATAGAAATTAAATTATTTGGACAAAAACTTTGTTTTAAGTATCATGTTTAGATATGAAATAGTAAAGATAAAATAATATATAAAAATATAAATCTAGAAAAGAAAGCAAATGTGTATCAAAGAGAAATAAGAATAAGTAAATTTAACATATGGGAAATAAATGCAAAAAAAAAAAAAGAAAAAGAAAAAAAAGAAAAAAACAGAATGAAAATTGAAATAAAATAAAAGACTATATGGAAATTTCAAAATATTCATTAGAAAAATCATAATTCTATGAAAAAATTAGGAATTTCACTTTATATTTTCAGTTTATCAGGTAAGTACCATCTCAGCAAGAAAAACAACCGTCTGTACAGGGTAATGTAATATTTTTAAAACATTCTCCATTCAAGAAAAAATATTGATTGTTACAAAGCCATTATTACATTTTGTATAAGTTCACTCAGAGAAATATTATAATCGTTTGTACTAAATTATTACGTAATACTTCTAAGATTATGAAGGCATATGAAGTTTCGTTATAGCATGAAAAATATTTATCTGAAACTTTTAGATATAATGCAGAAACATGCTTGATTTTATCCACCATAATGACAAATTGAAAACAAGATGAAAATAAGATTGATAAATTCTAAATTAAGGATATTTATGAAACAAAAATTTTAAAAATAAATCAATAAGCAACCACCTTGTTTTAATTAAAATTTAAAACTTTTTTGTTTACATTTTCCTCTCCCTTCCTGAAGTTAGAACAGTACTAGAAATGTAGTATTCCATTTGAATCAACTCGAAAATATTTAAAAAAGTGCATTATTTATTATTTCGTTTGCTTTTTGATTTTTACTTATGTTACTAATTAATTAAATTTAATAAGTTGAATATAGATACATTAGAAAATTTACTAATAAGTTGTTCTAAATAAATAAAAGTTTTGAAAATTTTTTTGAATTTCCAAAAAATTGTTTCGTTGTCAATAGAAGAAAGTGATTTTAGCAAACGGCATGATAAACTGAACAAGCATTGTAAAAGTGAAATTATCCAACAAATTGCAATGAATAAAATGGCGTTACAAATCTAGGTATTATTTTTTCCTCTACTATTGCTTTTACACAAATAAAATAATTTGTTTTGATTTATACTTTCCATTAATTTTAGTCAGATTACTTTCTGAAAAAACACATCTCTCTCTCCCTATATATATATATATATATATATATATGTGTGTGTGTGTGTGTGTGCTTAGATGCTGGAGGGAAGGAGCCACCGACCGTTGTGACTACAATAATTTTAAATGATGACAGATATAAGGTTCACAAAATATTTTCTTCTGAAAAGCCCTTATATATAAACCCAAATATGTCACAAAAAATAAATTTTATACTAATTTTTTCATTAAAAAACTAATAAATTTTGTATTTAACTCCTTTTATCTTATACATAAATACTGAACTTTTACTTTTCTTTGATTTATATAATTTGCACATGTGATTTGATAACAAAAATCCTTGATTTGCGTTGTAAAAAAATAAGATTTTTTCATAATATAACCAAAAAAAGTGGTTATTTCTTTCGTTCATCTGAGAGTATAATTACGCAACTTTATTACAATTCTCATTGGTTTACAATGCACATGACATCAGATAACGTTTCATCTACATCACATCGTATTGAGACGGCGTCGTAGATCCAATTTTTCAACGAATTTGCCGTCTGCCTTCCAGTGGCAAAATTCAAGCGTTCGGCAGTAAATAAGTCAAAATTCTCCATTAAATGTCTGAATGTCATCAGCGACGAGGAAGAAAATCCATTGATAGAATAAAAGCAATTTTTTCATTTGCTTAGACTGGTATAAAAGAAAGACCGAATCTTTATACTTCCTACAATTATCACAAGTATAATTTCACACAATTAAGTAAATATTCAGAATACATCATTATAGTAATGTTTTCACATTAGTGTAGAATCTCTCAAATATAATTTTTAGCCATTGAATGCTTTGTGTGCAACGTTGTTTTCAACGTTCTTTAAAAGCTGGGTTGCATGAGTTTTTCGTGTTTCAAACAGGTAGTTTTTTTCCAAAGAAAAACATATTGAACGTTAGGAAAACCTTGTAAACAGTAAAGGAAACATTCTAAATTAACTATACTTGTATGTGTTTATTGAAAATTTTTTTTTAAACAAACGTTATTGAAAACGGTAGGAATTTAGTTGTTAACCCAATATGATGCTTATAAATCCAATATAGTGCGATCAATGCTATAAATACACTATAGTAGGAAATTTATAGATTTTTGTATGTCATGATACATATTATTGTAAATGTTTTTAGTTTTAAAATCAAATTAAAATGTAAAATTTATAAACTTTCCATCACAAATATTTATACATATGATACATTTGAATATCAATATTCTCTTAAGTTTTAATGATCAAAAATTAAATAATCCATTACCTATTTTATGAAAATTTTCCGATGGTGATACTTATAAAAACTCCCACTTTTTATAAATATGTTGATACATTCCAGAATATCAATATTCTTCTCAGTTCTTAATAGGCTTGAACTACTTAATTTCATATTTTTTTTTAAAAAAACTTTAGATGCTGATATTTATAGAAAGAAATTTTTACAGTAGACTTGATTTTAAAAATATTTGAAATTTTACAAAAGAACTCAATTTTTTCTTTTAAGGATTTAGCAAGTTTAGTTAAGTACTGCTAAAAATATTTATTGCAAAATTTTATAACATTTATTACCTATAAAACTTGATAAATTGAAAAAAAATGATAAAAGAATGCTTCATTAAAATCGATTAATTTTTATAATTTTTATTTGCTCAAAAAATTTTCCAATTATTATTTTTTAATTATAATTACAAACTTGCCAAAGTTAATGTATTAAACAATATCAGTTATGGTTTCTAAAATACTCAATATTGCGATATATTTCAAATATGTGTCTATAATCCTATGTTATATGTCCTCCTCATAAATTTATACTGGAAAATCAGTATCGAAAATATTTTCTGGGAATAATTAAAATGCAAATTCTGAATTTTAAAATACTGAATTTCAAAATATTTAAAAATCAAAATTTTTCCTTTTGTATCTATCTCTGTTAAAATTTCGTTATCTTTGATATTAGTATATGGTTAGTTTTTAGACAATTTGTTTTAAAACTAGGGACGAAGCTTGTGGAAAAATGTATGGTACAAAAGTGTTTTTTAATATTCATGTAAAAACTTAAACATTTAAAACAGTTGACACTTTTGTGAAAATGAGCGCATTGTGAACCTGTTAGACTAATGTACCCAACTAATTTCAAATCAAAATTTTTGTATCAAAGTTGAAATGCATTATAAATCCTTCTTATCAAACTATATATTCAAATAAATTTATTTTTGTTTAAATTTTATAGTCATAGATGTAAGACGTTTTTAAATCTGTAATCAGGGGAAATTCTTGTATTTTCAGTTAAAAGAGTTTATACCACGTTTACATCATCAATTAGTAAACCTTTTTTCAGAAAATAAAGTTTTATTTCTAGAGCTTTTTTTTATCCATATAAAATTCTATCATTATAGTTAATTAGTATAGACAATAATAAAGGGGAAACATAACTTATATAGACTATGTAAATTTTTATTATTTTATTTTTCTTTTGAATTAGAAGAATGTCACATTCAAAAACTTCCACTATCAATAGTTTACGCTGGTAAACTATAACAAGACCAACTGAGACCATCTTTAAAAATATCCATATTTTATTATGTACAAATTGTAATAAATGAAAAAATTAGAAGTACAACTGATTAGAAACCATATATACTCTTATGTTTTTCTCTTATAAAACTAAATAAGATGTTTTTATGCTAAATCTTTGATATTTTTTTATTTTTACTTTCATTGAAAGGGTTTGTTATTACATCATTTTTATAGTTAAAATAAAACTTAGTTGTAAAATCTATTATAAAAGCAAATTTTATTTTCTAGAGCATTTATAATAATATCAATAGAATAATCAGCAGAATATAGTCCATAAATATGGTCTTTCTCTCTTGTAATTTTAAAATAAATTATTTAACTGCCTTCAATACATGGTGATTACAAATATCAAAAGAATTCAAATAATATATTTATCGTATGTTTGACTTGCATATATTTTATTAAACTGGTAATGCTTGTGTTTGTATTGCTTACCAGAGTAAATTAAATAAGATTCAATTTGCGTTCTTATTGTTTGCTTAGAAATTAACATTCTACTTTTACTTAAAATATAGCAGTTGATCTGTTTCATAATACAATTTTTATATAAAAACTCATGTATTACTAAAAATTTTTTTTATTAAATATACTTTAAAAGCCATCATAATTATCAAAAACAATAAATTAATTTATTTAATTAATTAAAAATAATTAACTAATTTTAACTCTATTAATAAACTAATTATTAATAAAGTTAAAATTGTTTGAATTAAATTATAAAAATATATAAAAAACATTCTTCTATGTATTTTGACAAGTGTAATACAGTAAATGGCTTCACAAAATAAAGAATATAAATTTATACTTTCTGCACTAACTTTACTGTCTAAAACAAGCAATTCTAAAATATTGAAATTCACTCTTTTCTATTTAATTTACCACTTTAAAACAATTTGTTGTTACTCCTTTTGAAAGAGTAGTTACAGCTGCATCTTTCAAAAGAGTGAATTTATATCTTAAAGATTGATTAAGTTTAAACAAAACGAAAGATTCAAATTCCATCCCTGAAAGGAATCCACTCCATTTTTTTAAGAGAGTAAATTGCATGGGATTTTTTTTCAGAGCTCAAAATGTTTAGTTAACATTAATTTATATAAAATAAATTTTTGTTTCCATTATATGTTGCGTAATTTTAGTTGCAAAAGTAATCTGCAGTATATAAAATATTTATAATATAAGGATTTATGTTTTTGCGACAAATTTAAAGTCTTTTTGCAAATTATTCTTTTAAAATATTTAATGAAAACACTTTCTTAAATGACTTGCAATTGTAATGTCATATTTTTAAAAAAAGAGAAACTTTAAAGAAAAAAATGCTGTAAGATGAAACTCATTACTCATATTCAAGGGATTTAATATTAACTTATGTTAAAATAATACTGAATTTATGCTTATTTTTAAAAAATGAGGATAGAAGTAATTGAATATTACATACCATTTTATACTTAATTAAATTTTTAACTTTTGGAAAAAAAACTGATTTTTAAAAATAAGTAGTTTAAGAATGCTAATTGTAAAAGAATATCTTTATTTTTTTGATAAATAAAATACATAATATCTAGTTATTTTGATCAAAGTTATAACTAAAAATTCCGGTATTTTGAGGAAACTAAATTTTTCTTCTTACGATCTAGAAAAAAGCATTTTCCAATTTTCTTAGAAAAGATATTAAGGGCTTAAAAATACAATTAAGGAAAAGAAGGACTTAAAAACTTAAGGTTGAAGTAAAAGAACAAATATTTAATAATTATACGTTATAGGTTTATTAAATTTCATTAGTCATTAAGTTAATTAAAAATTCTAATAATTAAAGATTATCCTATTAAACTGATTCTTTACATTTAATTAGTATAGTATTTACACTTAATTTTAATTGGAGTTTATGGGTATACATTAAAAAAACTTCTTCAATGATTGAGACTGACTAGTTCACTTTTAGAAAGTAGAAATATATAATGATATATATATATATATATATATATATATATAATGATATATATATATATATGTATATGTATATATATATATATATATAGTAGAAAATATATGGGCACTCTATGGAAATTCCCCACTCAGAAAGAAATTATTCGGAGAATTTGCTGCCTTTTATGCTGCGCTAGCATTCCCAAATGGTTAGACCTTTAAGCCAACCATACATCTTATATGTCACATAAAAGCATATATTCGCTATTAAAGCGAGAAAAGATGTTGATTTTGAAGAGCATAAACTATTTTCTAGAGAGATATTCTACGTTTGCATTTTATCTAGTGCATTAAAATTGAGTGCTACTTGAGCTGATAGACTACTGACTATCACCACCAGAGAGACTACTGATTATCAAATCGAAAAATTGATGCCTTATCTAGAGGAACACAACAACAGTGATACATATTTGTAGACAGTAAATGAAAATGACTGACCAGTGGGAATTATTATTATAGTCTTATCGTTCTACTGTATGAGAAGATAATCACGTGCGCAGGTACAATAGAATTAGGAAGGTTATGGCAGATATTTTTGGAGCTCTGTGCTAAGACATTTATACTTTACATTGAAGAAGTTATATAACTGGAGATGATTTATATTATCCATTTATTAATTCTGTTTAAGAAAATCGATTGAAGTTTTTTTATCAATTGGTGAAGACTCAAAGACACATACTGAAAAATAAAGTAGGTAAGTCAAATTAACAAAAACTGATGGAGAGGACATTTCAAGGAAGTTAAAGTTCAAAAATTTTAGTTCTTATATCTTTAAGATTAAAATCTTTTAGACTCTCACAAAATTTCGCAACAAGCATGCTTTTATTTTCCAGATTTGAAGATAATTCAAATATCCAAGAGAACGTCGATGTTCCAATTCCCAAACTTTTCCGTATTTGGTTCCTGAAATCCTCCTATAAAAGACAGTCAAGGTAAATATAATTTATAGTTTCAGAATCACCGTACTGACAGCGATCCATATGCCCGAAGCTAAATCTAAGTAACACCAAATTGATAGTGAAGGATATTGTTCTAGATCTGGTCAACCATAAATCTTCAAATCGGGATTTTGTTAGCAGCCTATGAATTTTGTCATATTTGCACAATATTTATGTAATACTTAGATGGAATTTAATACAAAGATATATTCAAATAGTAAGAATATTGCAAATATGCTTCTGCACACTTGTAATTTTTCGATTCATCTAGTGTTTCCTTAAGGAAAAGTTTCCTAGCGTGCTAATCTAGATCCTAAGGAGAAATGCATGGTAATACATATGTCTCATAGTTGCTACTTTGGCCAAGTAAAACTGAAGGATGTGTCAGTTCTAACAATAGCACAGAATATTTTTTTACAAAACTGTTTTGCTTATTTGTCTCTTTGTTTGCGATATGTTTCCGGCTCCTTGTATTTGCCGAATGAAAACTAATTTTAAAATGTGGTTAAGTGACAAAGCCAAAACATAAACTGGCATCTTTCTCACCTCACTATTTTATACCAATAGAATGACATTGTTACCGCGCACTCTTTAACGTGATCCAATCGCTATCAACGAACACATTAGGTCTTCGGTTGATTCAGGTATAAAACCCGTGCAGGTTACTTATTGGTAACAAAGTCGAATCGTTTCCCATCCAGATAGGTCCTCATCACACTTTAAAGGTTTTATTTTTTACAATAATATAATAAATGCATAAGCGTTTTTCATAATTTAACTGAATTTATCAAATCAAATAAAAAATTGAAAGATTAACTAATATTTTCTTTTTATTTCGAATTGTATTAATCGTAATTTGATAAGAAATATTATTCATTTGCTAGAAAATAACTTAATTCCTTAACACACATTCCTTTTTTTTATTTATCCTTATTTCCTCAGTTAAATTATTAATGCAATATTTTCATGAATTGCTTATTTTGCTTTTCAAAATAAGACAGTTATTTCATTGAAATATAATAAACTGTCGTTTACACATTTTTTTTGTAAAATGTGTACATTTTATAATTTTATTTATCACCATAAGTATTACAAATCAAAAGAAATTTATAATAAATGATTATTTAAATTTGTAGAATGAAATCCAAAATATTATCTTCTTAACATCGTTATCAGAAATAATATTACTTTAATAAGTACTTTTAAAAAATTATTTTTATTTATAATAAGAGTCAATTTAAAAGAAATCATGGAAAAAATATATTGGGATTATATCTTAACTTAAATAAGTTTAACAAAATATAATCCAACATCGCGCGCGTGAAAACGATTACGATTAGTTTCATAACTTTTATCTCAGCTTGATATAAATTATGGGAATAATGTAATCCACACTTTAAAAATAGAAAAAAGTACAGATTCTCTGTTATATTTTACAAAGTTATATATTACTTATTATTTTGATACTAAATTCATTACTTGAAGTTATTTTTTTCATTTTGTACATGCATTTAACTTTAATAATGATAAAGTGGAATTTTTCCGTAATATTCTCTTGATTTTAGAATATTTATTAGTTCCCTTAAAATCTTTGTTACTCTTTTTCTTTCTAGAATACTTAGTTAAACATTGTTTGTAGGTAATAAATTTTAATAAATCAGTTTTCGTCTTAATTTTTTATTATAAAATAAAGAATGTCCAAACCTTACCATGTATATTAAAATTAACTTTAATGAAAAAATTAAATAATGAACTTCATTATCTTAATTAATTATTAAGGATAAATGGAAACAATTTTGTGTTTCCAATTGTAAAAATTATTTTCATATTGAGATATTTAATGAAGGTACTTTAGATTTTTTTAAATAATTTATATTTTTCAGATGATGTAATAAAGAGAAAAATTGCGTTAAAGTAGTTATTTTATTATTAATGATATTTATGTAATATTCTTACACAGGGAACTCAATAATTACTTATACTAAAGTAAAATAGCAAAAGCATACATTTTATCCTGTAATACTATTTCAATAAATACAATTTAGCATAAACATTTTAATTAAATTTCTAGAAAATGTTAATTTTTAGAAAATATTCTTATAAATTAATATGTTATTTTAAGAAAAGACGTAAGCTTTCTTTATGATTTTAATTAAAATTCTAGTTCTTTTCCAATTTTAGAGTTACAAGACAAAATTTTGCTTAATATGTATGATAACTTATTTAATAATTTTTTAATATATTATAATGTGATAACTTGTTTAATATTATTGCATTTGTTATACTAGAAATCATAGCCCATAAACATTTTTATTTTTGCAATTTCAAATTACGCCGTCGAGTTACATTAATGTGATCACCACATACTTTGGACGTCGATCTTAAATAACCAATCACAGAAAACACGTGATAGCACAGTGCATATAAAGGGAGTGGGAAGGCTTAGATAAACATTGCAATTATTAGCGTAAGTTGGCGTAATCATTGCAATTGTTGGCCATTTATCTGATGTCCCAAAGGCCATAATTATTGACTTTCGGGCTTAGGATGGAAGTATTTCCCAAACGACTGAGTTTGTGAATTTTTCGAGTGGCGTCATGGTAAAAGTATACTGTGCATGGCAGAATGGGACTATCCAAAATCAGCGCCGTGTCAAATGTAGTTCATCATGGGCCATAGATGACAGAAATGAACGAAAGCTGCTGAGTTGCGTTCGGGCGAATAGACATTCTATGTTTCAGCAACTGACAGTCCAGATGAAGCAAGGAGCTACCTACAAGTTTCACATGAACTGTCTGTTCAACGTACACTGAATCCTATCGTTCATTGTTGCTACATCTGAGTTTCTGATGCAGACGCTTAATTCAGATGCTCATGCTGACTGCGGCTCTTATGTGATAAAGACTGAAATTTACATACGTGTACAGCAAATGGATGTCCACTGACTAGTTATAGGTAGTATTTTTATATGAATCACGTTTTAATGTCCATTGGAAAGATGGACGTTGGCATATACGACGTGAAACATTTGAAAGCAAACACCCTGCAACCATTGCTAGAAAAGTACAAGCTGGAAAGGGGAGAATTATGGCTTAGGGCAGTGTTTTTCAACTGTTGGTCCACGCGCCAGCAGTTGAAAAACAACGATCCACAAGAAACATTTTCTGGTTCACAAAATATGCAGCTATGTGTCCAATAGTCAATCCAACGAGTTATCGGATGACAATTGATATTAAAAACGCCCCTACATTGCAATATCCATAGTTTACTAGTTTAGAAAATAATATGATCGATGATGAAAAATATAACTAACTTTCAACTATGTACAAATCATCTTTCATAAATTATTGTGTCGTACACTCAGTACACTAGTTAGTGTACCTCTGTCTGCCATGAGTATCGCTGATGACTTGAATGTTAAATATCTATCATATTAATTTATACAACTATTTTAACTCTGTAATTATTCTTTGAACATTATTTTTTCTTCATAATTTATTTATGCGAATAAAATTGTGCCAGTGAATCGAATTATTAAACTTACCGGTCCGTGAGAACGTACATAAATATTTTACTAGTTTTGGAGTAAATCCAGTTGAGAAACACTAGTTTAAGGAATGTTTTCTGGGAATTTTCTTGGTTTACTCATCATTGTGTGGAAGGCACGATGGACCAGTATTAGTACGCTCATTACTGATGTACACCCCTATATTTTTTCTCAGGATTAGCATCGACTGGCAGGACAATGCAAGGTGTCATACTGCTGCCAATGGAAGTGTATGTTTCAAAAAGCACCAGGATGAAATTACCATTCTTTTTGGCTAGCAAATTCACCTGACATAAAACTAATTGAGAATCTATGAGACTATTTCAATCGCTTTGTTCATGGCATGGATAGTCACTCGCAAAATCTAGCGCAGTTGGCCACCACATTGCTGAACATCTCAGTGAACTTATTCAGGAACCTAACTAACTCACTTCTTGTACATCTCGCAGTCCACTTTGAGAAATGATCTGAGAAAGGTGGTTATTGTGGCTTTTGACAAGTGGTCATATAAATGTGGCTGGGCCACGTAATCTTCGGTAAATATGTTTGATATTTCCCAAGGCAAATACAGAATTTAAATTTATTGTTAGGGATAATCTTCTGAATTAAATGTTTATGAATTATGGCATAAAAATGTAGTGATGTTTCTTAATATGTTTACAAATAATTATGTGTATAATTTGATTGGAGAATAATTTATGCAAAATGGTTTTAGTTCATAATGTAATAATAAAGCCATAATGAAATCTACAGAAGAAAACATTCTATATTTAATGAACAAGACTGAAAATTAGCAGTTCAATATAAATGCCATGAAAAACTCTCCTAATTGCAAAATTATACGAAGAATAAATATAAAAGTTTAAATAAATTTATTTGAATTTTTAATCTAAATTTGAATTATTAAGCTTAATTAATATGAAATTTAAATGTGTTAATAATTTAATCTAACTTAAGCAAAATAATTAAAGTGCCACATTTTTCTGAGTTCTTGAAATTTCATTATTAGAAGATTTTTCATTATGGAGCAATTAATATACTGGACAATTATAAATATATTAGAATTTTTTTCTTTTCTTAAGGAAAAATATTTCTTCTTTTCAATAACATTGAAACAATATTTTCCATGTTATCAATATAAATTCGAATAATATGGAACAAATTCTTTTTTTTTCACTTAAGTCATTTATGTTAATGAAATTAGAAACAACGTGAAACAATATGTTGTAAAAGAATTGTACATATTTTTATATAAAAGTTATTAAATGTTATGAAAGCATACTAAATATATGAAAAATTCATTAGGAAATTAAATGCTTCTCTTCTTAATAAATTTACAGTAAATAATTAAAGGCCTATTGGTTTTTATCAAAATCAAAAACTAAAATAAAAAAATGAAATATTAAAAACAAATTTTTTATTTTGTTTTATACTTAATGAATTTTATTACAAAGAACAAATTGGCCACACTGTCAAGTTCTCTATCTCAAAAAAAGACATGGTTGAAGACAAGATAGTCTTTTTTTGCAGGGAAGTAAGTAAAGTGTGGGAACAAGTTGTTGTAAGTGGTGTTAATGCAGGATAGTTAATGTCAAATGCACTATCTTTGCTTTAGTGCATATCCGTGAAGGGGAAAAAGCGAAAGGATTTATTGATTCTGGCATACTCCTCCTTAAAAAAGAAAAATATAACTTTTAAACACATATCGATAGTTTTGTTGATAAATAATGCTGGGATAAAATACTTTGAAGTTAACTTTAACATTACTTTAATTGGCACATTTGCATATATTTATAAAAATTAATTTTCCTTTAAATACTAGCACTTGATTTAAAGTTAGACTTGTCTTTTATTTGAAGTGATAATGAGAAGAAATGTTATTATAAATTATAATGAATTTTTTTAAAGATTTTAAAAATAAAAAAAATGTATTTTAGGATAATTGTATTAAAAATTAGATGATATATATATATATATATATATAATTGGCACATTTGCATATATTTATAAAAATTAATTTTCCTTTAAATACTAGCACTTGATTTAAAGTTAGACTTGTCTTTTATTTGAAGTGATAATGAGAAGAAATGTTATTATAAATTATAATGAATTTTTTTAAAGATTTTAAAAATAAAAAAAATGTATTTTAGGATAATTGTATTAAAAATTAGATGATATATATATATATATATATATATATATATATATATATATATATATATGTATGTTATTATTTGGCATTTACTTAATTACTTCTCTCTTTTAACAAAATGCTCTAAACGTGTTAAAAATTTATTATTGAAAAGGAAAAAATCGATTTTGTTAAAAACTAAAAAATACTAGTATATTAATTATATACTAGTATTTCTTAGTTTTTAACTGAAAAGTAATTTAGCATATATTAAATTTAGCATTATTTAGCATACAGTAATGTAGCATATTTCTTACTGAAAAATAAGAGAAAAGTAATTACTTTCCCTTACTTTTCAGTTAACTAATAATTATGGTTTGATTATAAATTCATAATCATTTGTAAATTACTATGGATAATAATGTGAAATTTTAAACTAAATCATCAATTTCATTAAAAAGTTAACATTCGAGGAACTTGAGCAAATTTAAAAGAACAATTAATTATTGAATATAATTTTTAATTTAATTTAATGATATTAGAATGTATTATACTCTATGAGGAGAGAATATTTTTTGTTACTAAATCACGCACAAAATGTATGATGTAATTTAATTAGTAATTGGTTGCCACGCAACCTAAGGTAAAACAATAATAGCTTAAGAAAACTGTAGTAATAAATATAATTTTATTTCCACACTCACACTTTTGCTCACATGAGATTAAAACTGACGATTTGATTTCTTAAATAGAAATTTATTCACTTCAAACACAAAGTTTTCAAAACTCTATGATTCTGATTGTGCAGTAGTCTTTTACATCACTTGAGAGATATGATTAATAAAATAAAAATATATGTAATTATCTTCCTGTATTGTTAAAATGAAATAAAATTAAGAAATGTATATTTATTACAAATTATTAGTCATGTCTTGTTTTCTTACGAAAGTATGTGATGAATTAACGAGATTAATGCACATACTTTTAAATTTATTAAATTATTGGGCTAATTAATTCTAGAATTCTTTTTATGATTAAATATTTAAGGTTATGTAAGTTAATCATGTGATGTGTTATCGAACAAAATTTAATTAAAAAAAACTAATGAGATTTTTTATTAAGTAAATGCTTTGTTGTTATATGATGAACTATTATTATCGTACAAAAATCAATGTTGTCAAATCACTATTAAGTTAATGCTCCATTTTTAAACAAATGTTAGAGAGGATTTTTTACAAAAAATAAAAAATGTATAAAATTAAATAAAAAAATTAAAGGTCTTTCTTATATTTTTAAATAATAATAACTTCTAATAATTCTTTCATAACACACACACATATATATAGTCTTTTTTGAAGAGAACAGAACAAAATTCTGCTCTCTTCAAAGAGTATAATATATATATATATATATATATATATATATATATATACATATTGGACTTTTTGTAACTTATAAAACAATACATATGTATAGGAAAAAATGGTAAGAAAGAAATTTATCAGCTGTACTTTTAAGCATAAGCTTTGCCTGTTACCTTATTTATTTGTATTTTTTCAGTAATTTGCTTGTCATCAATAATTAGCATCATGTCCACACTGTGGCAATAGTTTTCGAGTATAGTATCTATCGGGAAAAAATTATTGAAAATGTTTGTCTTAGAATCATAGTGGTTAAAGAAGATTGTTATTTGCCCATTGCATTTGGTCCCAAACCGACTCTCAGATCTAACTTGATTGCTCTGAAGATAAAAGAAGTCATTTCAAAAGTTTGCTAAAAGCATCATGAGAAACGACTGTTCATAAGAAGACGTGTAATTACTTTCTTCTCATTTCTACGATTGAAAGAATCTATTTATCATAGACAAGAGATAGGAGCTTAGATCATTTGATGACAATGCCTTCAAAGACGATTCGTAAGGAGAAAACCAGGAAAAAGCTAAATTCTCCATAACGTTCAGGAAATCTAATTTATATAGCAATCGCTATTGGATATTTAAGACAAACAGCAATCAGGGTATTGTACATCGTACTCAAAACATATTCAAAAATTCAAACTGATAGATAGGAATTATAGGATGAAATGAGGAGTTATAATTTCCTCTTTTCACAAGGATAAGTTGACGATGATTTAGTATTAATAGACAATAATGTATTTATAGATCATAATATTATGAATCATCGTGCTTGTGGATTTTATGGACAAAATAGTTATTGTTTTGTGTAATTTCAAATCTACACTGAAACTAAATTTGATTAAAATATGTTAGTTACCTCTTGAGATAATTGAATATATCTGAAATTTTTTTAAGTTTAAGTACAAGAGTGCTTTTTGGATATTTTACATATTATAAGAATTGAATTTGTTATAAATTGAATCCTTTTGAAAATTATACTATGAGAAGTTATTCAATCGTATAATCTTAATTTATTAGTTATATTTACTATTTGTTCAAATTATTTCAACGCAAATGTTTCAAACTAAATACAGTGAAGTATTAAATCAAAGAATCATGACAAAACATAAGAAAAATTTTGTGTAGTAACATTTTAAAAACTATTTAAAAAAAAAAAAAAACGCAGTTGATTTATTTTAGTCAACTAGTAAAATATTTATATTATGGAAAAGAAATGGCTGTTAAAATAAACCATTTTATGGCATAAAATACAGCACTATAAAATTTCATATTTATGACTCAAAATTTCGTATTCAATATGATATTATTTTTAGAAGAGATCATATATTTTATACGAATTTAGTTAATTAAAATTGTTATTCAGATATACAGTTAAAAGTAATAATGCAATACTGGAAAAATATTGTACCGAGCCTAAATATTGCATGTCATCCTAATTTAATAAATATTGAAATAGTTAATATTATAATTAAAAATTCCCTTTGAGTTACATTAATGGAGGCTAGTTGCAGACGTATACAAATTATCGCATAACATCATAACTCTTATTACATATTATAATGTCTTGAAAATTATAAAATTATGATTAACTATTATCTTGTAAAATCCTATTTGGTTACAGTTCAACAACGTTCTATTTGTGGTTGGAATAAATTGTTAATAAGAATTCGTTATTATTATGGAGTTATGCTAAGAAGTATACATTATTATTTGCATTTAAATGTAAAAATAGATGGTTATCAAAGCATACAATCTACTAACAGGAATTTGGATACTGTAATAAAAGAAATAAACAAAATTTATACATATTTTATAGTTGGTAGGGCCTTCAAGTAAGGCACTTAAAGCTTTTAAACTCCGTCTAAGGAATGGTTTCCTCAAATGTTTGGTTGACGTACAGTCATGCTTAATTCCTTTGAGTTTGGAGACGATATGTATGTTCTTTCACCGATTTTGGACGGCTGTTGTACCCCCTAATTCCACGATTCAACTCATTCCCCCCATATCCTATAGAATTCAAATCTTGACTCTGAGTAGGACAGTCCAATAGGTTCATTCCATTGTCAGCACACCAATTCATGGTGAATATCACAAAATGACAAGTGATATTGTCTTCCTGGAAGTAACAATGATCCAATCAGTAAAATTATCCCCGCGTAGTATGTTGTTGTTATCACATATGGTGGAATAGGAGTCGACGCGTTGTTTCCAATCCTTCAGAGATCTAGCGGCAGCTAGATCAGATGCATGATATCGTGAACCCTAGGGAAGTGGATCACCAGTAGTGGACAGTCTAAAACATCTGCCAGAGTGAACCCCAAACAATCCTAGGGAAGCTTCTTCAGGTTGCATTTTGTGCACAGTGAAAAGATCTTTCTTTCAGGTTCGATTGTCATGCTTTTCAGATGTCCACCAAGCCAGACAACAGACGAGCAGCACGAAATCGCGGCTTTAAAGCTTGTTCTCACTGAACTGCGTATGCACATTGGAGCAGTATTTATCACAAACGCGTCACTTAAGGGACAAGTGTCTACCATTTGTGACTTGCGCTATTTTTATCGCTTGTCGCTTGTATGTATATTTCCTTGTGTTTGATTTCATTTCTTCAAAAGTGAATTTTCATTGTTCACAAATGTGAGAATATGCTGAATTTAACCAGTTTCATTAATTTTGTGAAAAAAATTTCCTGCATTATACAATTTTAGCTTATAATGCAGGAAATTTTATTAAAATCAAGATTATTCAAATCAAAATAAAGTCAAAGAAATAAAAAATCTTTGATGGAAATATTTATTCAAATGAAATTTCACGGTTATTTTTATTTTAATTTTTAATCATTTGTAGTTTACTTATATGTAAATTTAAAATATATAATTTAAAATTTTACGAAATTTTGATAAAATTAATAAATTTCCAGTGCAAAAATTTTTTAATCGATAAGTATTAGCGGTTGAAATATATCATCCTATGAAGTAAATAAAATTTACTTCATAGGATGATATATTTCAAGTCTAAGTTTTTCTAAATTTCTTGTTTAAATGCATAGATGTTTCTAAAGTATTAGTTTCTAAATTTTAAAAAATTATCAAATTAAAATAATCTTATTAAAAATAGTTTAAATAATATAGTACAATTAAAAACCTTTTCTCCTTATGGGTTGTTATGGACTTTAGTATTCACATATCTTCCAGTACATTATTATAATATTGTTTAAATCAATTTTTAACTAACATAAACAATTATAAGATTTACTATTTGGATTGCTGAGTTATTTTACATTAAAGCAATTTTTTTTTATATTTTTTTAATGATTTCCATTGACATTTATTATTCTTTATTACGTTTAGTTTTGAATTGATTCATATTGAACTGATTTGTTACAATGCATAAATATGTATTAATTTATACTGAGCTAACATAACAAATTTTAAATATCAACAAAAATGAACTAAAATATATAAAAAAGTTCCTAATATATTTAAAATAATTTTAGCAAAATATTTCCATTGTCAATTTTGTGTCCATGAGGTGAAGAAACATTAAAATAACACCTATTGTTAACTGGGCAGAAATATCAGAATGTTATCTCAAGTAAAGAAAACATTTTTGTTCCTTTAAAAAACGTATTATTCTCTAGTTAGTATTTAATACTTATGATTTTTAGTTTTAAGAGCATTTAAAATTATTAGCATTTACAATTAACATGTTCCAGCAAGAAATCATTATGATCTTATTCACAGCAGAAGTATTGGAAAGTACATCTTATTTAATTTTTTAAAATTAAGGTTACATAAAGAAAAATGAAACTTAATTTCAATTTATACTTTTAAATCAAACAATAAATTTATCGTCTTGGCAAATTTAAATATTTTTTATAAAAACTTTTTTTATATAATTTGTCTATATAATGCTACTTTAGTCGGACTTAAACCTGAAGAAAACAGTGTAAATTTAGTGTTGTGTTAATTAATAAATTGGAAGAATTCACCTTAGTTCTGAAAGTACAGTAAATAACATTCAATAGAAATCAGTTGTGATTTGAAATAACAATCAAACATTTAAGTTTTATATTATGCCTATTGAGATAATTTTATTTTTCAAATGCGAGACAAAATGAAATTATATTTTGTGCTTATAACATAAAAGTCACATTAATATCATTTTGTAATAAAATATATTCTTTGGGATTTTTTTTTCTTTTACAAATTTCTAACGTTTAAAAACAATGTCAAAGATTTAGAGGTCACATAAGTTCTGAGGCAAACGCAGAGGCAGAAGACAACAAAACAGACAAGTTAGCGCCGGAACGGAATAGGTGCGCGTTGACTTATTACGCAGGCCGCATACATGCTTCCTCAGTATGCGGCCTGTCTAATAAGTCTTGAAACGGCCGTTTGATTATATCTGTCACCCCCAAATTCTAAAGCACCCCTAGGGGTCTTTCTACTGAACCAGGGATAGGCGAAAGGAGTGAACCAGACTTGATTGTCTTCTTTTTTTATAGAGAAAATGTTTTCATATGTTAGTGTGTAGTCTTTTTTGAGCAACCCGGTTTTAGCCAAGATATCTGTAGTTTCGTTGCCTTGGATGTTAACATGGGAGGGAATCCACTGAAAGTGAACATCTCTACCCTTATATCGATTTTTAAGATTGGCGATGATCTGTTTCTCCACTCAGTCTCATAGACTATTCCAGTCCAGTAGGTACTGAATCGAGATACGACTATCAGTAAGGATCCAAATATCACCAGATCTAGTGCCATGGATAATGATCTTTAATCCTTCATTTATGGCAATTAATTAAGTCGCTTCTGAATTCCGAGCCGTTTTCTGGGTTGCGACTAGAAAGCTGTTTCTCCACTCAGTCTCATAGACTATTCCAGTCCAGTAGGTACTGAATCGAGATACGACTATCAGTAAGGATCCAAATAACACCAGATCTAGTGCCATGGATAATGGTCTTTAATCCTTCATTTATGGCAATTAATTAAGTCGCTTCTGAATCCCGAGCCGTTTTCTGGGTTGCGACTAGAAAGCCAGATAGATAGACTCTCGATAAAGACTCCCTTCTTAAAGTTAGTTATTCACAGTTCGTCTTTACTTCCATCTGTGTACATTAAAAGGGCATCACTGGGAATGTCCTCTATGGCTTTTAGAGCGAACTATTTTGAGTAGTCAGGAACATCTGAGTTCTTGTTCTTGACGGACATACATTAGGACTCAACGTTGAGCTCACTATAAACTTAAATCAAGAGTTCTAATCCATATCGCGAGAAACATACTTTGACAGTAATTCAACCTCCACTAAACAAAACAGCAAGAACAATGCATTCTGACAAAATGAGTTCTCTAGAAATATACCAAACCCATAATCTGCCATCCGACTGGAAGCGATTAAACATGTATTCATTATTCCAGAGAACCTGTTCCAATCATCCATGGTCCAATTTATAGCACCTCAAACCGAACAATGTGTTTGGATTTTGCAATAAGACGTATATGAGTATATGGTTGGCAGCATGTGCATGAAAACCAAGCAAATATGCTTCTTCCCGGATGATAATTCTTGAAATTACAATCTCAGATGTTTATAGAACACTTGTAGTATAAGTGGTATCGGTTTGGTCTGGATTTTCTGAATTTCCATGAACAGCTCTTATTGGTGTCTATACCTTAGTCTCATAGGTCTGGAGGGTCGAAGCCTTTTCCGGTAATTACTAATCATCTTCCGCTAACAACATAGAAATTACTCACAACATAGAAACGAATGTGAGAGAGTGAATCAAACACAACATAGAAAAGAAAAATAATTGCATTGAAGTATAGAGAAAACAGCTGACTAGGTTCATTGTATGATTAAAATATTTTTTCCTGTAGGAGATGGAATTTTCTAGTATGATAATATACCTATCCATAGAGAAGGTCTTGCCCAAGCATCTTTTGAGAAACACAAGGATGAAGTTTAACATCTACCTTGGCTCGAACAGTCACTCGACCGTTATGTAATTGAAATGTTATAATTTATGTTATAGTGATCAATACGGAATTGAAATTCTTTCCACCGGAATCTCTCCCATAACTTTCCCAATATCTCCAGAAAGAGAATATCACAGTAATCCTTTATACACTTTTCATCACTTTCATGAATCGATTCCTAGGCAAATTCAAGTTTATCACTTGTCAAAGGTGGTCATACTTCATTCAATTAAATGACTGTTTATAAATCTAATGTGTTTTCGAAGCCTTTTCCGGTAATTACTAATCATCTTCCGCTAACAACATAGAAATCACTCACAACATAGAAAAGAATGTGAGAGAGTGAATCAAACACAACATAGAAAAGAAAAATAATTGCGTTGAAGTATAGAGAAAACATAGATGTTTTGATAGCCACAGGCATATATATAAGTATTTTGTGCTTGTATTTATAATTTGTGTAGAATTATATAAATAAACACAGGTTGTAATAAAAAATTAAAACTGTACTTAGTAATTTTTTTTATTATAATATTAAATAAATTCATATTTATATAAAAATGAAGATTTTTACGTTCTTTTATGGTTAAGAAATATCCGTATATTTTTAATATTTTCAAAATAAAAAGAAATAGGAAATACTTAAATTACAAAAGAATTTCAATATATATTTTATTTTTAATTTTTATACCAATGTAAAAACTGATTAAAAAATATAAAATTCTTATGAAAAAAATATTTTTAGAAACTTTCTTAGGATTAAAAAAAAAAAAAAAAAAAAAAAAAAAAATAGACGTGATAGAATATAATTAGAATTCTTAACATAATCATGTGCACACAATCTTAATTTAAATTTTGTTCTTAATTGAATTAGAAATTGTTACAATATTTTTATAAATTTTGGCAAAATACACACACACACACACACACACACTTCATTGTTAATAATATTATATATATTTAATTCTAGAATATTAATAACCTTTAAAGAAATTTCTGTTTGGATTTAAATTAGCAGAATAAAGTCAGTAAATACGATAGATAGTATACTGAAATTTGCGGTTACGAGGACACTCTAATTAGCTTAAGACTCTAATAAAAATTTTAATCAGGATTCTATTTTTCTCAAAGCAAATTATGAATGAAGCATTAATAGTGTTGATCTTTTGCTAGCTACGTGATGGTTATAAACTTTAATAAATTTAAGTACCATTCAAAATTTATGAAGATTAATTAATTAGGAATGTACCTTTTGATACTTTTAATTAATTATATAAACAGGACTATTTCTATACTTTTTTCACGAAGTTAAGGTTTAAAATTTTCTAATTTAGAAAAAAATTAATTTCGAGATTTAAAAATATATTTGCTTCTTATTTTACACACACTTGAAAAAAAAGGATATACATTGATTGAGTCACAAATTCAGATAAAATTAATTTATTTATTAAAGAAATTTAATTTTGAAATTTATTTAAATCTTATATTTTATGCAATATATTGAGGAATTCAAAAAATTTTTGATAGTTATATGTCCCAAGTGTCTTTTAAATTTCTGTTATCATTATTTTATCCAAATAATGAAAAACGTTATTATTATTTGGAAAGTTAATTAATGTATGTCGTAATGAGTCCAGAAAAAAGGTTATTCCGTTTTTATGATTCTTTTCCATTACTATAGGAAAACTCCGAAATGATGGCGGGGCGTTTCTGTTAGACACATTATGAAAAATGGGAAGATGCTGTGTACTGGAAACATGATTGTTTTGTCAATAAAACTGGCATCTTTCTAACAACAGATATATGAAGATATGTAACCATTATTTGAGCTTTGCAATCCGAAAATATCAAATAATCTGTATTCTGAAGTAATTTAGGGTATAAATCTATATAGTTTGTATTATTACTGTAATTATATTTTAATTATAGTTTTCTCATATAATCAATTAAGTTTTACTAAGGAAGTAAGATTCATTATTGATTATAGAAAGCATAAAGCTTAACCTAAATTATTATTTCATTTTTAGCTACTATTGAAACCAATTTGATGTAACAAATACATATAAATTATGCAGATTTCAAAAGTAATTACCTAGCAATAAATTAAATTTCATGTTTTATTTGAATTTTACGCAATTTTGAAATCATGATTTAATCAAGACCACAAAGTGTTTTGCGTAATTGGATTGAGTATTGTGTAGTTAAAGAAACATAGTTTACACTTTAAGAAAATCATTCTTCTAAAGATAGATACAAATTTATAATTTTTTTTATATTTTATGTTGTTAAAAGATTAACGATCCTGAATCATGAATACTGCATTAAATAGAAGCCTCAATATTTTTCCTTATGAAGCAAATTATTTTCAAACAATAATAGTAACATATGCTTTTTTTATTAAAATATCAATAAATAATAACATTTAAAAATTATTTGTATACCTGCATGTGATAAATGCATTTAAAATATTAATTAGTTTTTATGCATTTATAAATTAATTAGTTAATATGCATTTAAATTATTAATAGTTTTTATTGATCATAAATGCATGATAACTTGTAAAAACATTTATCTCTCAATCTATGATTTGCTTATTTTTAGAATTAACTATGTTTTTTTTTAAATTAAATAATATGTGTCATATTTTTCCTGAAAATTTAATGTAATTTTAACTGAAACGTTTCTTGAATGAGTCTTTCAAATGTAATATTTAAACAAAATTATTGATACTGATCTGTCAAATATAAAAATCATATCAAACTGCGTTTCATAAATTTTCTTTCAAATTAAAAATTTGTGCTTTGTAAACGAATTAATTCTTGGATAATATTTACTTCTACTAGACAGGAAAAAATTTATTTACAACACCGCAATGAGCAATTTTAAATGGATTTATCAATCTGTAATGCCTAAGCTTTCCAGCATAAGAGATTAAGAGGCACAGCAGCTCTCATAATGTTAAAGCCTATAGCGTCCATATTTGTTTCCTTGACTGGGGCCCTTAGGCTGACAATTATATTGTCCCAGTCAGGTGGTCAGCCTAATTACGAGCCCCTAGCGTTTAGTTTCCATGCACGCTTAGTACTCAGGTTTATCAATTAAATGAAGGGATAACAGATTAAGTCGACCTTGCCCAAGCCGATGATCGAACCTGTGATCTGTGCCTTAGAAGTTCTACCTCTATGGCATGGGGGTTTTGCTTTTCAAAGTATACTTAACTTTCATTTAAAAAATGAGAAAAAAGGATATTTACACTTTTTCTGTCCATAAACTTTTCTAACCTATATATCTTCCTTAAATTTATAGATTAATCAATTCAAACTGACATTCCAAAGTTTCATAAACATAGGAATATCATTATATTACACAGGAAACATTTAGTCAAATATACGATATTGATGGTATAGCTCTTACAAATAAATTGTTTTTTGTATGTAGCAATACTTGAGTGAAATTATCTCTTTTAGAAGTACATTTTTCAAAAAGAATGTGGTTCACTCTAATGGAATAATCATGGAATAAATGGAATTTGTAGTGATATCATGGCATTGAACCCAAATGCTTAAAAATAGAAATATCTGTTATAAACCCTAGAGAATTCTAAAACGATCAATAGGAAAGTGACTTCTAAAATAATATTGGAAGTTGATCTCATACTTTGATTGCTGTTTCCATAGATACAGCTTTAAATAACTCGACGTTTGCATAGCCATGAAAATGCGGAGGAATGTTCTACATTCCTTGATCACTTTGGTAACTAAGCAACCATTCCCTCCACTTGAAAAGCATTCTTATTTCGAACATTGCTTTGCAAATTGGAATAGGAGATCTCGGAAGGCGGGACTGTCGATTTTATGTTGTTTGAAATGAGATTCAAATATTAATTTATACTAATCGATTGAGTGAAACATTAGCAGCTGATGCCGAAAATCT
Source organism: Latrodectus elegans (assembly GCA_030067965.1). NCBI lineage: Eukaryota > Metazoa > Arthropoda > Arachnida > Araneae > Theridiidae > Latrodectus > Latrodectus elegans. The sequence continues at coordinate 103,554,698 of CM057810.1, forward strand.
TTCAAAAATAAAAGTATAGTGACTGAACACGAAATTTAAAATTTTCAAACTCATAAATATATTTGTTTAGGATTTTTTTATCACATATTAATTGGGAAGATTCTAAGAAGTACCTCATCTGTAATTTAAAGTTTAAATGAGGGTTTTTGAAATTAATTGTGATTGTTATGTTATTCAAAATTTTAATTTTTAAAAACAATTAGCAAGTATTACTATAATAGTAAGCTTCTTAGAAAAATGCAGTTATAAATCCCATCAAAATTTTATTATGACCTAATATATAATATATCTCAAATTATTGTAAACAATTTCAAAATTTACAAAGCTTTGATAGTAAAAATAAGAAATTGTTCGTATTTCTTGTTTTTTCAATTTATTCTTTATAATAATGGTTTTTTATTAATTAAAAAAATATGTGTGTTTTTTTTATAACCTTTATAATTTTATTATTTTAATTTAATCATATTAAACCAGTGTATTAGCTTAATTTAAATGTTTATTTTATTTAAATAAAATTGCATTAATAATAATGTTTTGAATTATCTAGCAATTTTTTAAAATTTCAGTAATTTTATGTTTAGCTCAACGCATTTGATTTTAGTGTTCAGCATGTTGAATAATTTCAGTTGTTTTTATAATGAATTAAAAAGAATTATCAACAAATCATTCTTTTTATCATAATAAACTACTAAATTCAATCAATTACAAATAACATTTGTAGCATAAGTAACAATTACGAGTAAATATTTGATTTTGTTGTATTTTTAACATTTACTAATTTTTTTCAATTTTTAGCAAGTATTATTTGCATAATAACACTTGCTAAAACGTAAAAAAATTTAGTAAATGTTAAAAATACAACAAAAGTTTAATTTGGTGAAATTTAAAGCTTAATTTAATCATCTTAATAAGTTTTGTATTTAACATTGAAATAAATTTGTATTTTAGACGTTAAAAAGTATGCTATCCCAATCATAATTCTGTTACAGTAAATACATTCATTACATTGGACAAAAATATTCTAAATGAACCAATATTAAAAGAAAACAGAATTTATTTTTGTCATGCGTTGAAATAACATTTCTTCATTCAACAAATAATTAAGTTTACACTTTTCCTCCAAAAGGTTTACTATTTCTAATAATTCTATTTATTTGAAAATTGAATTTAGAGAACAAATAGAAAAAAATACTTTATTACATTTCGTTATTTAAAATATCATATTATATTTTGCAGTTTTCAGAATTATCTGTATTATTAATTTCGCTATTTATATTTATCAAGTATTTGTAGCTCTTTTTTAGATACTCTTAAAATTTTTAAATTGCTCTCTTCTTCGCAAAATAATTTAACTCGTAAAATATTTACATTTTCTTAGCTGACATTTAAAGTTATACATTTAAATTAGAGAAATAGATAAATAAAAAATAATTACAGATAATATAAAATATTAAGAAATGAAGTTTATAGGCCTATTATTAGAAAATAATTTAATAAGTTTTAAAGGTGTCATACATTTTTGGCAGTTATATCAAGAAAAGATTATAATTTTTAAGGAATTTTTCAAAACGAATGAAATTTGAATAACAATAGAAGAAGATAAAAATAATTAAAGATAACAACATAATAAGTAAAAACTGTGAATATTAAAGAAAGACATTGAAGCACAATATTTAGATTCAAGGGCTTGAAATTCTTAAGATAAATGCTGATCATGTAAAATATGCAAAAACGGAAAATATTTATAATATTCTGGGTATAAAAAATGTTATTAAATGCAAAAACTGAAAATTATTTGTAATATTCTTGGTATAAAAAAATTTGATAACTAAGCATATCTTAAAAATTTTAAACTATAGTTTACAAATCTCTTTGTCTGAAATTTAAATTGCATTTAAATTTTTAACTTAAAACAGTTACGCATTAATAAAAACAATTACACATTAATTATACATAAAATGTACTTTTGTAATAAACATGAAAGGTGATTCATAAATTTTTCATAAAGAATTACAAAAAATACATTTCATTCATAGAGGTTTTGAAGTCAGCCAATTTTTCTATTCACTGAAAAAAAAAGCTTTTATCATCTAATTTTTATCAATTTAAGCGCACATATCTTTAACCATTAATATTAATTTGAATAATACATTGCATATTTTTTTTCAAATACTTTTTCAATATTTTTATTGCCTTCATGAACACCAGCTCTCATTAATTTTCTTTTCAGAAATCTTTAATATCTTTTACATCCACACGATCCATCACTTATTTTAAATTTTTTTATATTTCTGACCACTTAACATCTTGTTATGCCTTACAATAAGAAAAAAAAAGAGGTTATCTCACAATATGACGGAAACGAAGTATATTTTTAAAATGATATTTAGTGCTCTCTTCTTGTGAATAGAAAGTGATATCAAATAAATAATTTATTACCATTAACAGGCATTTTTAAATTATAAAGAAGAAAAATTAAACAGAATGTTTATTATTATTCCCAAGTTCAAATTAATGGAGGTGTAAACATCTAGACTTAAAACTTTTATGAAAAAAATGTGCTTTTAATCCAGAATCAATAAAATTTAATTACAAAAGTGTTAGTTTTGCTTACCTCATCAATAATGTTCTTTTTTTTTCAAAAATGCCCATGAAAAACCATTTTTTATATAAAAGAGTGAACAATTTATCTATAGATTAGGGACGATCCATTTTAATACAGACATTATTTGTACCTATCTGAACATTTTAATATAGATCATGTTTTAACTGTGAGTAATTTTGCGTATTTATTAATGTTTAGGAGTTAGTTTTCTTTCAGTGACTCATTTATTTAATAAACTGTAATAATTATGATTAAAATGGTTTTTAGTTGTTTATAAAATTATTCATATATTTGATATTATAGACATATGAAAACCAGTGGACCTGATTACACTGAAGAATTTGTCAGGTATTGAACAATATTACTTTATAAGCAGGAATGCAATTGGTTAATATGTCTCCAATTATGTAAGTTATGATTTAATATAAGTATTGATAATTAAGTACTGATCACTGATTAAATTGAACTACTTAAAATACAATAAAGAAATTTGTTTGAAAATGGACTTTATCAAAACAAAGAACCCTTGAGCAGAATGTCTTGATATTTCATCTAAATATAAAGAAATAAATGAGAATTTATTTAAAAAGAAAAAAGTTCGAAAGTTAATAACAATCGATGCGTGCTGTAGTTTTCAAAAAATACTTTTATAAACCATATTGCCTTAAAACACTTTTTTAATTTTAAGGTTCTATTTAAAAAATGATATTATCCCGAGCTTGACGTATGGGGAAAAAAAGGCGAAAAGCATGCAGTTCAAGTTATTGAAAAATCAGGCTCTGTTTGTCAAGATGAAGGTGTTGTGCATGGTGAATTGCCCAATCTTTAGAATTGCTTGTTAGTACGATTTGTAAAATTTTATAAAACATTTTGTAATGCCACCTGCTTAAAATTACACATGGTGATGTGAAATTAGTTTCTGCTTATTTGTCAATAGAAATCTTTACCTTGTATTTCATTAGGAACGTGAGTATACAATGCTTATTCACGAACTGTTTCATGGTCAGACAAAGCACATCTCAATCTCCAAGGTTCTGTTGACATCCAAAATCGCAGAATCTGGACCTACAAAAAATGTGTTCTAAATGCTTTAAGATCAGTTTCGAGTGCAGATTTATAGCAGAATTTATCGTCACCTCTATTCCTCGTCTCGGCGTTTAATATATAGAAAAGTGTCAAAAATTCGCAAATATTTCCAATCACATAAACCTTATTTTTTATATTAAAGAAATTAGTTTATACAGTGAGGCAAGACGTAAAATAAGCTTATAAAAATGTTTAAATATGAACTTTTTAAACCACCTTTAATTCATTATGGTTTTATATTTTATTCATTATGGTTAAAAGAAAATAGTGGGAATTTTTACTCACTCGAAATCTGATTTGTAAGGATTTGATTTATGAGAAAATTTTAGAAAACTAAACTGATCTGCAAAAAGAAGAGGGAATCGTTAGCATGTGAATCAAACATATTCAGATTTACGTCCAAAGAAAAAGAGAGGGGAAAATGACTCAACAGATGCTTTAAAGAAATTTGTGTGGAATGTCTTTTGAATTCAAATGCAAATTCCTAATTTTTTGGAAGCTAATAAATAATCATATATTCGCAAGCGAGACAGAGATGATCGGCTTAAATGAACCGAAAATGCGATAACATGTTCCTCTTTATGATATTTGAAAAGTCGGTATGATATTCAGTTTTTTATTTTTGAATTTAATATTTGAATTTGAATTTAAATGAACCACACGCAATAGCGTAACTTCTGTTACACATTAAGATCTTTGCAATAATGTTTTGATTTTGTTTTTATTTAATCTAAAATTTTGCCTTAATATCACGTCTTGACAACTTCCTCATTCTTCTAAACTGCTGCAGTCATTTGTAATTTTCTTGTAAAATTAAAATATTGTGAAATCACTGACTTTTAGGAATCTTGATTAATTTCTTTTTACTTCCGTAACTTGTTCTTACTATGAGATTTTTCTTACGCCTTCATATAAATCCTTTCCTCATAGAATTGTTAACTTCAGATACAATATTCCAATATCGAAACACTTTACATTTAATAAATCTGTGTATTATAGTATATTCTAATTGAATTTATGAAAGAAATTTATAATATGCAATAAAATTGAGAATATGCAAGTTTTAAAGTAATCCTATGTTTCCTAAGAACTTCATTTTCAATGTATAATCCCAAAGTAATTATATCTAATACTCTTAATTTTTTGTGTGACTCCAAGTCAATATATTTCTCAATATATATAAGTATTTATATAATATCATATTCTATAACCATTGTAACAAATGTTTCTCATTATAAAATTTTCTAACTCTAAAAGAGATCGAAATAGAATTTTTTAAAGAATTTTTTATAAGTTTATAACTTTAATGGAAAATTTTCATTGAGTAAACATTGAAATTAGTTTTGCAAATTTAAGTGTTCATTAAATACGTAATAGCTAACGCAAACAACACACATAAATATGAACAAGGACCATGATTTTCTGTGCAAAATTAATTACATTTATAAAACACTTTTAAAAAAAAATTTAATTTTTTTTTTAAAATTTAGTATTGTTGACCTTTAATGTAGAAATAAAAGTGTTAAAGATTTTCAAATATTAATTTCAAAATTTCTTTCGTAAATATAAATTTTAACTAAAGCACTTAATAACTCGTTTAAATAGAAAAGTGAAAAATAGTATGAAAGGATACTCTAACAATATTTACAAAGTATTTTCATACATACTATTTACAGAAAGTAAGCTGGAATTCAACACAAAGAAGTTTCCTTGAACTGAACTTTTAATATGTAGAATTCTTCTATATATATATATGATATTCATCTTAAATATATATACACATTCATGGCCATAAATTAAGGATAATTCAGAATCACACAGAAATTGAACTCTAAGATAAAAAATTCACATGTAGAATTATCACAAACATCTTGAAAAATAATATGCAAATGACAAGAAACCAACAAATGGCACCTATAGTACGTCACAATGACGAGAGTGTAAGAGAGGGGTATATAAGGAATGGTTCCAAGGAAGTAAAATTGTTCACAAGCACTTTAAAAGCCTTTCAAGGCAATAACCACATAGTTATAGCACAAAAGAAGCATTTGGATGATGTTTTACGTAGTAGAACTATTGGCCGTCTGAAATGTAGACATACCCAACTGGAAGTATCCGAGGAACTTGAAATCACCAGAGTGGCAACGGCTTTGGCAACGGTTACAACTCCAGGCTTTGGCAACGGTTACAACTCCAGGCTTTGGCAACGGTTACAACTCCAGGCTTTGGCAACGGTTACAACTCCAGGCTTTGGCAACGGTTACAACTCCAGGCTTTGGCAACGGTTACAAGATGATGGTAATGTGAGTAGACGTTACAGCACACGTCACCTCCGAGTTACAGAGCCAAATGAGGACCGATATTTGGCAGTTACTACCAAAAGATACTGACGGAGCACACCACCAGATCTGTCTCGTCAACTCTCTTCAGCTACCGGTACGACAGTTACAAAGCAGACCGTGTACAGACGCTTAGGGCACATTAGTCTACATGTTCGTAAGTCTGTCAGATGTGTTTCCCTTACCACAACTAACTGTTGCCTGCGTTCATCCAGGAGTAGAGAGCATGCATTGTGGACACCGCAACAGTGGTCTTGTGTGATGTTTTTCCGAGGAATCTAGGTTTCGCTTTCAGTCTGATTCTCGTGGGACTTTCATATGGAGAGGGCCAGGTATCAGTTACCACCAAGAGAACTCCATTGAACGGCACCGTTACGGTGGTGCAGGATTGCTCGTTTAGGGAGGAACTATTCTGGGTTCCAGAACTAACCTGCTTGTTCAGAATGTAACCATGACAAGCCACATCTATCGGGATGTCATTCAGAAATAACATAAACGTTTGCTTCGGAGCACCATGGAGCACATTTTCTGTTTATGGATGACAACGCCAGCCCTCACCGTGCAAACACCGTGCACCGGTTGCTGCCTGGGTTAAATTCGATTGGAAATTTGTTAAAAAAATTAGAACATTTGTTTCTTACATGTTTTAATTTCATTTACTGAATTTCGGTATTTTAATATTTTTTCTTATCATTTGCTTATAAAGTTTGTTTCTCCATAATAATAATTCCAACATATATTTAAACATAACTTAACATTACACATTAAGTAATATTAATAAATTTAGCCATAATAGGAAATGTCTTTTATGAAATATGAATAATATTAATGAATTTATAATAAAAATCTCTAAGTAATTCAATATAATAAAGCAATAATTATATGTATGTGAAATTTGAATAATTAATTGCAATGATATGGAATTCTTGTTTGTGATATGTTAATAGGGATTCAGTTTGAAATTGTAATTTAATTTCAGTTTTCTAAGTGCAGTTAAAATAAGTGAAAAAATTAGTAGTCAGATTTATTTACTTTCAAATTATAAAAAAAAATATTAAAAGAGTATTTTCATGAAATTTATTATTTTTTTAAACATTTATACAAAAATCTTTTTAGATTTGCTATAATAATACAGAAAATATATTGCCAATAATTTCTTAACTCATTTATAATAAGAAAGTTCAAAAACAAAGCAAAGTCTTTTCTCTTAGAATACACATTGGACAGATTGTTGAAGAATATAAAGAAAACAACTGATTCATTGTTTTCGATCATTAGATTATTTTTTCATCCGAAACCCATCATTTCAATCAAGGGATTTACAAACCAATTAATCTTCTTGAGATAGCGAATAGAAAAATCTTCACTCAAGGGCGAGTAAAGAAAATAACCTGATCGGATGGACCAAACTCTGCCACAGAAACGGAAAGTAGAAGAGGAGGGGAAAAAAAAAAAAAAAAAAAAAAAAAAAAAAAAGAGTTCTGCGCACTCGATCGTTAACACAACGCAGTGTGTACAGTAGAACCTATTGATAAAAGCCTAGGGCGTCTCAATCCAATCTTGTGGCATTGTCTCTTATATTCCTTTTTTTATTTTTTATTGTTGAGGTGCCAAAGAAGATTGGATAGGGGTGGGCATGCAAGTGCCTAGCCTGAGCAATGATTCGCGTTGGATAGGACACACGTTAAATATCGGATATTTGCCCAAGATCTTGCCTAGAGGGTTTTCAATATAGAAGTCTGCCTGCCTTGAAGTTTGCTGGGAAGTCCCTTTGACATCTGTCGTAAAAGTTGTCGAACTTTGCACATTGCACTCGAGGCGTTGATTGTTTCATTTCTCTAGTCTCGCCCAGGACGCTGGACATCTTTCCTGCATTCAATTTTATTTTATGTGAATTTTTTTCATAGAATGTTAAATTTCCGCAAAGAGATTGATGTTCTGAAATGTGTAATTTATCTCTCAGGACTTTATATTTTTACGTTATTTCGTTTAAATTTTTTTTTTATATCAGAAAGGTTTGTTTACTACACTGTCTATTTGAAGGAAAAATTGTAGCCGTTACATAGCAGCACATCGAATAAGTTAGATTGTTTAATTTACTGTAGAGTGACGTATGTTTGAATGTGAACTCTACAGATTAGTTCATTATTAGATAGAGCTGAAAGCCACACTGTCAAGAAATTCAATTTAAAGTTTTGTTTGCACAGTAAACTTTTTTTAGAAACAAATTCCTTGAAAATAAATAGCATTTTTATCTTAACTTTATAAACTGAGATGAAATTTTAAAATTACTATAGCATGGATTCAATTAAAAAAAACATTTGTTTTTGATTGTTGACTAATAGCTTTTATAATCCACGAAATTATAATTTTTTGTTGTAAGTGGAGATGATAATTAATTTAAAATTTGTTTATTTATATCTTTTTAAAAGTAATATTGTAATCTATTACCTTTATAACTTGTAATATTGCATTCTATAACCTGAAACATGAATTAAACTATACTAGATAAATTTAAGTTTATTAAACCTATAGAAGCATTTTTCTACGACAAAATCAATAATTTAATTTTAAATAAATAAAGTAAAAACAATCTGTTAACCTCACACTGTATACAATTTATGATGAAGAAAATTTAATTTATAGAATAATTAAAATCCTTTAGGACACATACTTTTAGCTGTTTGGTTCTTTTTTCAGAAATATACTTGGTTAATTCATTTTATTATGATTTTAATTTTTAGCTTATTATATAGCTCAATGTTTTAAAGTATCATATATAAAAATGAAAGCAAACTATAGATTTCCTTTATTATTAAATTCCGTCATCCATTGTTATATGAAAACAAATCGAATTCTATAATCAACACATTTGTAGGAAAGATATTCCTATTTCTTTATCCTATCCTATACTGGTTTTATTTAAATTTGAAAATAGCTAATAAACGATAACGTCCTTTTGTTCCTTAAATTAACCATATCATCAGCATGTATGAGGTCAAATAATCTGAATGAAATTATTGATATAGCATTCCATCATAAACATCGGAAATCGTTGACTCTTTACACTGAGTTTATTGAAAGAATTGCATAAATTAGCATCAAAATGATTTTGTGTGAACTACGTATTCTTTATTAATTTGATGTGTTGCTATTAACGGAGAAATAATAATGTAGAAACTGCATAATTGAAGTTTCTACATTACATAGCTTGATGTAAATAAAAATATTACGATAGATTTTCCGAAATGAAACGTTGCCCCTAAACTATTTATGAGAAATCACTCATATTTAAATCAATAAATAATTAATACTAACGATTTAGACTATAGAAATCAGTTTTAATTTTAGAAAAATATATTAAAGAATATTTCATTGCAAATATGATTTATTGTTCTCAGTTTTCAGAATATTTTCTCCGCGCGCGCGAATGATTTATATTTTATTTTCAAATGATTCATACATAATTTGTGTTTCGTCAAATATTTCATAATTACCTAAGAATAAATTTCATTTCAAAAAAAAAAATATTTTGTCTCTGTTTATATTGATTTAATTCCTTTACAATATACTTCACATAGTTATAGGAACAACTATTTGACTTCAAATATGTCTGAAAAAACTCTAACAAAAATATTTTAAGATCAAATTTAAAATTCCAAAAGTAAAATTACTTATAGCCATTTATAATTTTAAATAAAATTATATTTAAATAAAGCTAATAAATATGAATTGCATAGGTCTGCGTTTATGATAACATTAAGAAAATCTAAAGATTAAAGGATATTAAAATAACTGTAATCCTTTACGCCTTCGTTTCTTTGTAGATATTGTATCATGTATTTGGTATAATGTTTTTAGTAAACCAGACAAGTTATTAATACTTAACTCATTGTATTTATCATTGAGTTCACGAAATCTCTGAAGTCGAATATTCCTTCCTATTTTTATGATGCATTTTTCTGGAGAATAGTCCACAAGTAATTGCAATTATATTTAAATAATTGGACGTTGGTGGTTAGCTCAAAACATGAGTTTTACTTTATTCAAATTACTTTTTTTTTAATCTTTAGATGTGTGAAAAGATGCTTTTCTCATGGGAATGTGAAATTTATACCCCTTAGAAGGTAAACATATGCAAACAATTACTGTTCTAATACTCCTTTACCATTTTAAAGCTCATATTTTGGACTGTGTACTAAATCAGTATTTCTACTTGCCGAAATTTCATTTTAAATCACACAATTTCCTTTAAAACCTTCCTACTAAAATCTTTTCCTCTTTGAAAATCGTGCCAATAATGATTAAAATCATTTAGTTCTTCTTAATTTAAGTATTTTACGCTAGAAGATATATTTTCCCATTAAAAATTTCCTATATCTATTTAATAACAGATTATTTGCGTATGTTTTGTTAAACGGGATTTTTTTCCTTTTTTTAATACTAACTGGGGGAAATAACATGTTTTATAATTTCTTAAAACTCTCTAAATTTAGAAATATTTTTATGACATTTACTAGCAATTTGTCTAGGAGACATTTTTACCGAGCAGTATGACGAAAAATCTGTAATTTGTTGCATTAAATTATCTCAAAATTTGCTCTTTATACTTTATGCGCATCATTTTTTTTTTTTTTTTTACTCATTTTTTTAAAGCGTCTTCATATTAAGGGTTTATATTTGCAGACATGTTATCATCTATAAACTTATACTGCAATTTCACTTTTTTCAAATTTTAATAAAATTTATACATTTTTTAGCATTTAAGTCCATTTAACTCATATGATATTTTTAAATCTAATGCGCAAACGAGAAACGTTCAAGATAAGTTAAAACAATATTTTTAGAAAAACTTATATTTGCTGAAAATAAAATAAATTTATAAAAATTTTTAATAAGAAATAAAAGTATCGTCATATTTAAGTACCAAAATGTATGACAAATATTTTAAATATGATTATTTAATTAGAATTATGAGGCAAGAAAAATTTTCTTTTGAAATATGTGAATTCAACAAACGATTTCTTAGATAAAAACCAATACAACGGGTAATCTATACATTATTATTATTTGTTTTTAAAAAACACAATTGTCCCCTTACATTCATGAGTATAAAAAACAATTTAGTTACAGCGTTTTCCATTGCAAATATACACGAAAATTCATTGAAGATTCATTTATTTATCGTCAACAAAATACTTCCAAATGACTTCGATTAAAAAAGTTCGACTGTATTTTCTAGATAGAATTTATGTTTAAGCGGATGAAAACGTATCGTTATTGTTTCCTATTCAATAGTTATCTTGTATGCTATAACAGGAAATGAACAGCTTATGATTGCAGAAACAAATTATTTTGTAACATCGGAGAAGTCCATTTACTTTGTAATAACTATCTTCGGAGAAGAAGAAATAAAAATATATTTTATTTCGCTGTTCCCCGAAAACAGTGGCGCCGATATCATTTAGGCTGTTATAAATGGACTAGAGGGGAAACCGAAATGAAAATTTTAAGCATTTTGGGGACTCTTAATTAAAATGAGAATTTAATAGTAGAGAAAGTTTTACTTTTCCATCCAATTTATCTTTTAGAAATCCCCTTTTTATTTGATCTTAATGTATTCATTTTCATTTTCAAAGTCTGATACTTGGCCCTCTATTATAATAAAGTTATTAGAATCGTAATTTTAATGGAAGAAGATAAAAATTCTTTTGGAAGATATTAAAAATGGCTTTGAGCTTTGTTCTTGTAATTTATTTGTGAAAAATAAGGGAAATTCTATTAGTTAAGAATTACAGATGTTTTCAATCAAAACTAATTTGTAAATGTATTAATTTTATGAAAATATATTTTATATTAAAGTTACAATAATTTAAATTAAATTAAAGTTATCAATTTTATTTAAGTTTTTATTCAGTGCTTTTAACTTTTTAAAATTTTATTTAATATTTTTTACCATCTATTCAACAAAGTGCTTTAATTTATAAAACATATATTATTTTTAAAATGAGAAATGTAGTAAATTACTTTAGTTCTTAAATCTAAAAAAGCAAAACAGTACATTATATTTGTTAAATGTGTCTAAAAAGTCTTTTTTATGTATTTAGTATATATTATTATAGGTTTAATTATAGGAATGATGTCTATTTATAGTCTATAAATAGACATACATTGTTTAATTAATCTATGTATAGGAATATATATTTATGGAAAATGTCTATTTCCGTTTTTCTGTTTGTAGGAAAATTTCTATTTATAAGAAAAAGTGTGACAAATACAATTCATTATATTTAAAATGATATTATGTTATATTTGCTATTTTAGAAATATAATTCTACTTAAAAAGAATGAATTAATTATTTAAATATTCATAAATTATTTAAATATTTTGAGTTCACTCTTGTATAAAATTCAAAACTAAAATTAACATTGATGATTTACACTAAGTTTTCAGAAAATCTTCGAAAAATAAATACAAATGTTACCAACCAATATCATTATTTTGGATTACGTAGCCGTCCAACCTGTTTTTCTGTCTTATGGTCTTGTGCCTGAGTGCAGAGAGGGAGGCTCTGGGTTTGAATACCAGTCCGGCAGGGATGTACTTTCCCCTGTCTCATTCCTTTCCTTCTATACATAAGTTGTGGGTGCTTGTCTATCCTATAAACAGGTACCTATGGCATTTGTGTAATAAGGAAGTCGGACTCCACACCAAATTATGGTTCAGTTGGAAAAGTGGAGCAGCGCACCCCATACTGACAGCCTAGTTGGCACAGAGCAATAACAATAACATGGATTACGTAACCGATTTTGGAAAAAATTATACCAAAAATATTCGCTTGTTTTGAAATATATTTAAATTATTTCAATTTAGAAAATATTTACAAGGGGTTTTTTGAAGTTTGTGGAAATTGTTTGAAGATAAAAATATTTTGAATGTACATTGATTAGTTAAGAATAATTATCTATTAAATTACTTGTCTGCCATTGAAAGATATTCATTAGTTATCTACTTAAATATCATATCAAATAATTATTAACAACACTCATTTAATAATTAAAATTAAATTAATAATATTTTTTAATTTAAGAGTTCAGTAACGTCTAATTAATGTAACAATGTATTGATAGTAATATCTTGAACTCGTTTATCTCAATTTTATTTTTATTTTGAAGTTTTTGTAAAATGTAAATTTCTCTTGCCATTTCTAGTTTTGTGCTCGTATGGCAGTATTTGAAAACTATTTATTGTAATAATTATACAATTTGTTTCTTTGTATGAACTTAAAATTTTATAAATTTATTCCTTAAGAACTTTTTCAATTCTTATAGCTAATAAAAAGACTATAGACTCTGGTATAATAATAGGAGTACTATTACATTTCGCTGGCACCAGCGATGAAATCGCCTAATACTACTACAGACCGCAAACAATATATTATGTAAAGCAATTTTTTTAAGCAAATATTATAATGGATATCAAAATATTTAAGCATTCAAATGTTTAAACATCAGAGAAATGAAAAAGTAAAGTAATAGGTTGTTTATCCTCTGTTAAAGCAAGGGATGATGTCAGCGTTGTTTTCATTCAGTTCAGTTTGCCAAAGACTAAGATTTTTCTCAAAAGCTTGAATTTTACTGGCCGAAGTTATGATAGTTGAATTCTCAACCTGCAAGCTCAAATTTAAGTCATTTATATAAGTTTTTCGAAAATATCAACTAAATAGCTCAGCTTCCCTAAACACATTACATTGATATAATAACTTGCCAATCTGTATTTCTTTTCGATTAAAAACATGTCCACTTCAATTCTGAAATCAAATATCAAATAATAGTGTTTTCCCACGTAAAAGCCATCTGACTTCGATGTGTAACAATAATCTCTCATACGTTGAGCCCACCTCATTGCTCAAGTATTAAAAAGAGACGGCTGTTGTGGCTGTTACATTTAATGTAGTTAATTGAGCTAACAGTTATATGTTGTGCAACTCTTCATCCATATCTTTTGCAACAAGATCTTGCCGCTGAATCATACGGTGATTAAATACCACATGAGGCGCCACCTTCTGAATAAAGACTCTGAGCCCTTTATTCGAACCTGTTAATGCTGCAGCACCATCAGTACGAACCGCAACACAGTTTGCCCAAGTAAGGGACTTTGTTCCGAAATATTCATTTATTACTTCGAATAATTTTTCTCCAGTTGTTTTTCCTTCCAAACTTATGCAACATAAAAACGTTTCTGTTATATCTTCATTAAAAATAAACCTAACGTAAATAATTAGTTGTGACATTTTAGTGATATCGGTAGTCTCGTCCAGTCGAAAAGCAAATGCAGATGAATTTTGTATGCGTTTTATGTCTTCTGACTCGATATTTCGAGACATTTCGGAAATCAGCCGAGACACTGTATCTCTTGATAATGGTATTGTTTTTAGTTCATTTCCATATTTATCGCCATGCATAATTGATGTCATCTTAGTTGCTGCAGGAAGAATAAGGGATTCTTCAATTGTGTGGGGTTTCGTTGTTTCTTCTATTAGATAAGAAACTTCTAAAGAAGCTCGTAATGCTTTCTGAGGTATTGTAGTAAATTTCTTTAAAAGTGCACTTTGAATTTTCAGATTTTCATCTTGTTTTTGAAAAAAATCGGCATTTTTATTTTGAAGTTATTTATGTTTAGTTTCCAGGTGCCTGTTTAATTTAGCTAGTTTCATGCTTTCATTTGCTTATTTTTCGTTGCAAATGACACATATAGGACGTTCTTCATTATCAACAACACAAAATTTGAAACCATACTTAAAAAATTCCTCAAGATATTTTCTTAATTTATAGATCGGGCATTTAGTTCAGTATTTTGCGACTTCTCATCAGTATTTGTTCGTTTGTTAGCTGAAGATGTACCTGGTGTACGTACTACCCATTTATTCATCATGAAGATAGGAGTTAAACTATTTAAACTAAAACAAATAATATATAAAATTTTATCATTTTTTTTTCAAGAAATTCAATAAAATTAACAGAGATCTTTCTCTAATGATAGTACATATATGATAACAAAAAGTAGCAAAGCCCGATAAAAATATAAAAAAAATTATAATTACTCAACGTCACTTGATAAAACTTGAGGATAAACTAAAACAAATGCAGGACAACTGCTACATGCTACAACTTCATGCGAACACTTCACGTCTTCACTCTGACTACCAGATACACCTTTCTATAAAACTGGCGAATTACCACGAAGAGGGCCTTATTTACCGGAGTGAAAAACTCGCGTCTTAACATTTTACATACATTACGCATTACAAAGAAAGAGCGGAGAGCATGAAATTGCAATTAAACAGACAGTGAGTATAACAGCGTTTTCACTCTTTATATGTACACTGTATGGTATGCAGCATGCAGGCATAATGCATTTCATAAAAATTTGGCTACCCCCCCAAAAGCTTCTGGCGACCCATAGTTTTCGCACCACTGCTGTAAGCGACAACGAATGGTACGAGCGGACACCAAATAATGAGCAAAAGACTGCATCTGTTGCGCTAGGATTTGTGACACGTCATCTCTTGCAGTTGAGCAATTAGGTAGGCGCAATCAGAAACATCAAACTGCATTCTTTCTTTTATTCAGCGATGACAGGTCCTCATCACAGTAACTTGATTTTGACAAGAAAATTACCTGTTCCTATGAAGAATAGTTCATAATTCTTTCTCTGTAGCACACAGAAACTTGCTGGCAATGCACTCAAGAGGCAATTAACAAGCTTGCAGAAAAGAAAGCATAAATACATCTGCTGTATCTCAAATTGGCAATCTCCTACATTAGAGATTACAGGTAGCATCCCAGTCGCATTATATATATATACATACATATATATATATATATATATATATATATATGCTCTGTAATGTTAACGATTACAAAAGTAAGCTGTAAATTTCATATGATTTGCATGCTTCTTTCAGAGTGTTGCATTTTGGATGGCCAGCAACGCATGTGTGTGTTTAGTATAATTTTGAATTAAATACTATAATAAACGCTTTTTAAAAAACGAATTAATTGTATTAGTGTTATTGCACACTGGTACAGTCACTCACACAAACTCATGCAATTTTGAAAATAAAAATGTTTTTTTTAATTTTTATTGCTTTGATTATTGTTTGGAAACACATACTGTCTTAAGGCTGAATTAAATGTTGGTGATTGTTAATAAAAAGTTTTATGTTTTAATAACTTGAAATTATGTACATGTATTCGAAATAGATTCTTTCACTTTGAGAAGATGACAACTGATGATGGAAAACGTAGCGGTTGTTTATGTTTTCTGTAAGTTCCAATAGGATCTAGCTTCCATCCGAAAGGCTGGCTGTAGTTCCCATTGCCACCAAAGATCCACCGAGTACATACGATTAATGCTCTCGTTAAATCTATGGTATCGAAAGTCCTGTGGTTGGTCGTTGAACACTTACTATGAGACTAATTGGGTCTTGAGAAAATTTTCTCCCCTTCCAGATCAAAGTCAAAATTCAGAGAGTGGATTCTCTGGTGGTGTCATCGATTGGAGAAATCTTAGAACAAAGGTGTACTTTTACCTTTGTGGTGCTCTAATTTAAAAAAAAAAAAAAAAAGGCCGACCCTTTCTATCTTAATTTCGCATAGCCGTTGGCTAGTGAGCTTAGCTTATACAATTCTCATAAATGTTGTTGTTGTTACATTTGACACTTGGACAAGCCAAGCTCGCTATGCCTTGGCAAAGTGAATTTAAGTCAATAGGGAGCGTCTTTCGTTTTAATCAGAGCACCACGAAACTGAAAGTACGTCTTTGCTCCTCCTTAAATCTTCCGATAGATGGCTTCGCCAGAACCCAAACCCTCAATTTTGAAATTGATCTGAAAGAGGAGGAAATTTTCTTCAGACCATTGCACTCGTGGTAATTGCTCCGTTACCGACTACAGGACTTTCGATTCCACTGATTTATTGAGCACGTATATCGTATGTACTCGGTGGGTCTTTGGCGGCATTGAGAATCGAAGCCACCCTTTCGGATAGAAGACCGATACCCTAACCACTAGGCTACCACGGCCCAGTGTCATAAATAATGATAACATACGTTCCAGCACTCATTTTGAGAGCCACGAACGTTAAATACATAACTAGAAATGTTTTTACCACCAATTTATATTCATTTGCAAATCTAATTAATTTTTCCTTCACTTCAGTTTTCAAATACTAATTCACTAAGCTTTACTGTTGACATTTCAGAAATTGAATCGTAGCTTATGTTCATTTTCAATTTCCTTCTGAAAAGTAAGCGACAATTTCGTCAACGAAGATCCGATGACTTCATGTGCAAGTTTTAATTGTTCTGAATATATTTTAAACTATAGTATTCAGTTGAATTAACCATCATGGAAAAAATGTGAGCTTAATTTGATATTTAATACAAATGTTTCCAGGTGTGGTAAGGTCGTCACAATTCAGATGTCAATTATGTTATTTAACCATGTTTGAAATTTACAAAATTGAATTGCTATGTTTAGCAGTATTTGTCGATTATCAGAAAATAAGTCGCTTGAACTTCAATATTTAGTGCATTTTTATAGTAATTTGAAGATAAAAGTTTGGATACTAATCCAATGCTATGCTCAACTTGAAAACACATAAAAACTTAAGGTAGAGAATACGTTTAGTGATTTCAGTGTAACAAGAGTAATCAGTTAAATATTTAAATAAGGGCTAAAATACAATAAAGGTGAAATTATATTTTTGTTCTTAATTTTTCAACTATATATTTACTTTAATAAAACTTTAGTTATGTAAAGATAATATCCATTAAAGGAAATTAAAAAATGATTATTTAAATGAGAACATATACTGTCACTTTATATTTTTTCTATAAATAACAAATACTGCATTTTATAATATAATCTTAATAAATAAAATTTTTTATACTGATGTAATAAAATGAACAGATAAGGAGATGAATAGTAAGTATTAATTGCAATTTTAGCTTAGTTGAAAGTTGTATTGATGATGGTGTTTCTCAACGATTTTATTCAATCTATATTGAATCAGCATAATTAATATTTAAAAGTAAACAATATTTAAAAATAAAATAATAAAATTTTACTGAAATGTGAAGAAATTAAGTGCATATAATTTACTTGTAAAATCATTAAAATGACAATTATTAAAACGAAAATAATTTTTTAAAATTATGCCACCATAACTTTTAAAAAATAATACATTTCAATTTTAATAATAATCAAAACGAATATAAAAATATACATAATTTAATTAATGTAACCCTATTTGTGTAAGTTTTTTAAATTAATGTTTTAAGCATGTTTTATTACATTTTTTAATTTCAACATTTCAAATCTAAAGAAAAGAAAAATTAAAATCCTGATTTTCCTTTAGAATTCTCTGATAAATGAAGAACAAAGTAACTTTGTTTAAGGAAACCATTCTTTGCATTAGCATTTAAATTAATAACACGAATGAGAATAAAAAGAAACTAGATTTGAGGCACAGAATACAAAATAAGTATAAATTTAAAACATTTTTTTCCTGTAAAATTCAATTCCAGAAGAAAATATTAAAAAAAACCCCTTCTAATTTGAAATTTGTTCAACCACATGTACAAAAAAAGATTTGAATTTAATCAAACTAACGATAAGAAATTTATTAAAAGTTGAGTAAAATATTCGATATCATGTGGTTCTATTAAAATAACGTAAAATTCTGCGAAGAACATTTACATTTCTCAATCAGTTTTCGATGAACTTTCAGAAATTCTATTTCTAGCAATTATTAGTTTCTAAAATTGAAAGGTATTCATAAAGAAGCTTTCCTTTCGAGATAGATGTCAGATATGGGTTTCATGTATTTCATTAAGTAGTTTTTAATAATAGAATAAATTAGTTGTTTAAATTGCTTATTACTTTCTTTCTTTATTATTGATTCCAGTAATTAAGTAACTTTGCTAGTATATAATTTGAGAGCAACTTTTTATCGAATTTAAAATAAAATAATAAATTTATAGTTTTATATACTTTTATAATTGCAAAATTCTAGTCAGATAAATTTTCACTGATTAAAATATAATAGTTTTAATAGAGAAATTTTTGTTTCGTTAAAAAATTTAACTAATTTGTTTCTTTATTCTGTTTTTCCGAGCGTATAAAATTTTTCTTTTATCCCGAAGTTGTCGCACCACCATTCTCTCCCGTATCTAGCCCCAAATTGAACCTCCTAGGGTATAGTTTCACTTAGAAGACATTGCAACCATGGAATAGTTAACGTACATCCAGTCGTCTTTAATGAACACGGCGGATCTTCGGTAAAGTCGGGGATTGAACTCACTACCGTTTGATGACGAGAATGATGTTCTAAGGAAGTAGGCTAAGCGATCTTTTCAGTTATGTGATCATTAAATAAAGGAGCAGAAATTCTTTTCAGAGGTAGAAGTTTCCAACAAATGACGTATTGTGAAAAGTGTAAACACATGATTTCATTGAGTGAAATAAATAACTTTTCAAAAAATGAATGGAATAATTTTGAAAAGAAAAAATAGTTTTTGCTTTAAGTTAATCAAATCAAATTCCAACATTCTGATGTAAGTTCAATTCCATTCCATACAACCATTTATAACTCAACATCGGCAATAATTTAACAACAAACAAATATAACTTATGTTGAATTTGTATTTAATTTTAATTTGGTAAATATACAGCATAAGAGAGCGGTAAGTTTCGGATGAACGGCAAGGAATCAGAAGCTAAAATAATTACAAAAAGACATTTTATTTAACGAATTAATTGAAATTTTCTATCTTTAACACAATTATGCTCTTCACCGCGTGCTTTGAAGTCCCGTGGTAGATATTTATTTTTAAATGTGTCATCTGTATGTAAAAGATCCTACTGTGTTGTCAAAATACAGTAAAGGTCTATAAGAATTTGCTGATATTTCAATTTTTCAGGCAAGTAGCTGGCTTCAGGGCAGACATTAAAAGAGGGAATATTACTAAATTTAATACTGAACACTTTAAAGATTGTACTTAAATGTGTGGATTTATTCGTTTTTTAAGTTTTTAATTAAAAATTAATAATATTTGTTTTCTAAAAAATGGGCAAAAAGGTCAGGAAGACATGAACTATGCTAAAGAAATACCAAATATTAAAATGAAGTTATGCTAATACTTATCTAAAATATGCAAAAACGATAAGCAGCAAAAGATGTGTTAAAAACGGACTTTATTATAAAAGATAATATCTAAAACTAAAGGTTGGACATACATTAATTGGTTTTTAATAGAGCTTTCATAATATTTTATGTATATAGAGGAATTTAAGTATAAAGAATATTTAAAAGCATAAAAGTAACTAAAGAAAAAGTTTACATTTTTATATAGCAGGAATTATTTGCTTTTTTTTAATTGAAAGCAAATATACGAAGAACCTTTTTATACAAGTAGCATAAATTTTAATGTAAATTAATATATTTAGACTTTTTCTTTTGATGTCCAATATATTTCTTGATATGTATACATAAACTAGATAATATACGAAAATATTCAATATTTAATAGCTCAATATTTAAAAGTTGTCTGATTGATAGATAGCTGTAAAATAAGCTGTGGATTAAAGGTGTTTAAATAAGGAATTTAAAGTAATCAGTCATTATTATATATGTAACTATTTTTTATACATAATAATAAATATTTAAATTGATTTGATTATTCAATAGGAAAAGGAAAACGAACTACACTGCTGGCCACCGTAAATGCCGTACCCTGAAAACATTATGCAAATAACAGGAAATTTACAACGTGCGTTAGCAGAGGTCAGATATGAAAATGATTAGAATTTCAGAGCGGACACACAACACGCACGCCTGTGGCGCCACTTCAAAACACAATTAAAGGCTTGGAAATTTCGACGACTTCAAGTTCGGCAATTGTATTTTCATTGTGTTTTTTTTTTCAAATATAAATAAATAAATGAAAATAAATAAACAAAAATAACGATCAATCATGCCCTATAGAAAACAGCGATCATTTCTTGATCAAGTATCCAAGTTCGACATAGGAAGGATAGTGACTTACAGATATTTTGGCTTATCTTTCAGAAAAATCGGTAGTAGTGTTGGACGAAACCGAACAACTGTAAAGCGGATATGTGATTGTTGGATGGAAGAGGATACGACGGACCGACGTGTTCAATCGCATCCACCTCACTGCATCACTTCACGTGATGACAGGCAAATTGTGCACATAGCTGTAACGGATTTCTTAGACACATCATGAATCATAGCACAGCATATTCAGTCTGAAACGCATAATCCAGTGTCTGCGCTTACCATTCGACACGGTTTACAGAAGAATGGTATATACGGAAAACGTCTATTCTTCGTCTACCCTTGACGCAGAACCACGGACGTCTCCGCAGCCTATGGTGCAATGTAAGAAAGAAATGTACGGCAAAATGGAATGAATTTGTTTTTACTGACGAGTCATGCTTCTGTTTGCAACACCACGATGGTCACATTCGAATCTAGAGACACAATGGAGAAAGAATGGTGAACAGCTGCGTATGCACTGCCATACAGGTTCAGCACCTATTATTATGTTATGAAGCGGTGTTGGATATTACTCTCACCTTCCTCTAGTATGCATTGCCGGTACATAAACAGCCAGAGATACATCTCGGAGGTGTTGTAGCCAGTTGTCCTTCCTTACCTTCAGGGCTTGCCCACATCCATATTTTAACAGGATAATGCGTGACCCATCGTCCAAGGGTTCTACATCAATCGCTAGATTGAATTGCATCTTTGGCCGTCTCTTTCTCCGGATCTTTCACCGATAGAAAACATTTGGTCCATTGTTACTCAAAGATTGATCCACATTACATCCACAGCTGCCACACCAGATCTACTTTGGCAATGTGTGGAAGTTTCTTGGTCTGCTGACCCCAAGTACACATTCTAACCTCTTTGAATCAATGCCGAGGCATGTGGAAGCGGTGATCTTCAACAATGGCGGTTATTCTGGCTACTGATTTTGGCAGGAATCACACATCACAGATGTCTATAAATTTAATCCTTTCATACTTGTTTCTACAAAATAAATTATGCTGTGATATCTCTTGTCTTTCTTGATATAGCAATTTGGGTGGCCAGCATTGTAGATGGAAAATAAAATTTTACAAAATTAGGGATAACTGTGGTTGGTTTGAGTAGTAGAATGCATCAATTAACAAGCAGTAATGAAAACATAAAACATAGATTATCCAAATTACAATAAAGAAATGATAATACTTAAAATTCAAAGATAAATTTCTCACTCTCGAAACTTTTTACAAATCATGTTAGCAAAAATATACATCGATAATATAAAATGATAAAAAATATTGTAATATAGTAACCCTCCACATTAACATTAATGGAATTTGGATTAATACTTATAACATATTATAAAGTCAAATTCTGAAATCTGCTTAAATGACATTCTTTCTGTTTTACGAGACATGCAGAAGCAATATGCATTATTAATCGCATGTGAAAACAACTCTCCAGATCTTCAAAAACAGTGAACTTATATAGCATTCGTAAACAGTGTCGCATTTATACTAGATGAGCAGTTGATTTGAAATGATAAGTTTTGAGCATACAGTTTCGATATAAGTATGGTGCTAATTTCATACTTTGGATACGCGAGTTAAGGACTACCATTTATTTATGTATATGTGTATATACATAGTAGTCATTCACGCTCAAAAAGTATAGAACTTGGGTAATTTCAACTTCATCCCTTCAGTGAGTAGAAAAAATGCGTAGCAGGCATGCGCTTGGGAACTAAACACTAGGGGCTCCGTGTTAGGCTGATTACTTAATAGAGGCATTTGCTTCGCATCTCAGACTTCTTGGTCAAGAAAACAGATATAGGCACTGTAGACCTTGACTCCATGGAGGTTATCATGCCACTGCTTTTGATTATATAGATAAATGAATTCAATATAATGACTCATCTAATGGATAAAATTTTTGTTATAATAAAACAAAAATTTTATCCATTAGATGAGTCATTATTTGGTAAAATGTTTTAAATAAAAAATATAAGTCAAAAATAAGGAAAAAAAAAAGCTTTATAATACTAATTTAGTTAAACAACAGCTCCAGTGGGTGGGGATTTTTCAAGATTTTAATATCAAATTCCTACAGAATTTAATAATTTTTATTTTCCATTTCTCTTTTAATTGTTAGTTGTTTCCTTAAATATATTTAAAATATTCTAGTATCTACATGAATAATACAGAACTATTTTGTATGTACGAAATTTGTTTCTTAGAATTATTGGTATATAATTTTTTTATCATATTAATTGATTAAGTGATATAAAATCAAACTCAGGACATACTGTTAATGAAAGTATAATAGATTCGAAACAAAATATTTGAATTAAGATCTAAATTAATATAATGAAATACAATACTTAAATATAGAAATGTATTTCAGCATTAGAGTTATAAATATTTGTATGTTTTTAAAGCGTAATGAAGCAATGTAGTATGTATCCATTTAAAAGGTGTTTGTTCAAAAATTAGATTATCAAAATCAGATAATTCATTTATTAAAATAAATAACCCAATTAGAAAACATCTATTAATTATACAAAGAGATTCTGTTTTAAAATTATAAGGAAAAAACACTGAGAGTTTGTTTTGTAATCTAAATTCCTCATACATAAGTTTTTAGTCATTACAGAAAACGTCAAAAAAGGAAAACTAAACACAATTAATTTTCGTTTCCAACATTTAATGTTTTCTGTAAATTGTAAAGTATATACCCCTCCATTGTTATTTCATTAAAACACTGACGAATTTTAAATGTCATTTGACAGGTTTGTTTGGTAGTTTTGGTTTTTGAATTTCTTTGAACTTCGGAATATACTCTAAAATCTTCTAATTTTTATACATATGGCATGAATATCATAAAGCAAAATTTAGAAATTGAGCATTAAATAAATTGTTAATACAATTCTGTTTGACTAATATTCTCAAGTATGAAATCAAATTATTCATTATTTGCTTATTTGAACTAGATTCATAAAAGGCGATAATATTTATGCTAATAAATTGTGTTAAATATTCCTTAGTAGGATGATTCGTAACTATATAATTATTATGTAGTCTTCAAAGTGAAAAGAATATGATTATTTTTAAGAGTACCTTAAATATACTGAAATTTCAATTCGTTTATTTTGATTCCTACTTTTAACTGAACTTTGATTCCTACTTTCAATTGAATTTTGATTCCTACTTTCAATTGAACTTTGATTCCTACTTTCAACTGAGCTTGAAATTGAATTTTGATTCCTATTTTTAACTGAGCTTTGATTCCTACTTTAAATTGAACTTTGATTCTTACTTTCAATTGAATTTTTAATCCTACTTTTATTTGAACTTTGATTCCTGCCTTCAACTGAGCTTTGATTCCTTCTTTCAATTGAACTTTGATTTGTACTTTCAATTGAACTTTGATTTGTACTTTCAATTGAACTTTGATTTGTACTTTCAATTGAAATTTGATTCCTACTTTTAGCTGAAATTTGATTCCTACTTTCAACTGAACTTTGATTTGTACATTCAATTGAACATTGATTAGTACTTTCAATTGAACTTTGATTCCTAAACTGAAATTTAATTCCTACTTTCAATTGAACCTTTATTTGTACTATCAATTGAACTTTGATTCCTATTTTAGATTAACATTTTGAAAGTTGGTGATGATTTTACAAATAACTAGATAAAATTATAAAATCTCTATACTTTTAATGGTGATTAAATTATGTTTGATTTTGCTTTTATAGGATAATAATAATCAGGAAAATCTTTTGAATTTAAAATGGCTAATACATCAATAAAAATGATTAATGAAAATAATGTCATACAAAAATTTCAATATTCAAAAATGCCGAGTAAAAATTATAACCATAAAAACAGCATAAAAAATAAATTAAAAAAAATAATTTCATTCGTATAAATATTTAAATTCAAAAAGATAAAGTCTAAAAAAGATAATTAACCGATGTCCTAAAATAATATTTACGGAACGAACTAGTACTTTTTTTTCAAATATTAATTTTAAATGCCATTTTTTCCATTTATTTTCTTTTTCTAGTACAATTTAAGTAATGCGTTTTCACTCTTGCACTTTAATTTACATTTATGATGTTTTAAATTTTTATGCATTTGTATCTCGTCTGTTTGCTAACGAAAATTAAAATGTGCAGATAGTTTTCGGCATTTTTAAAAAAATTGGAAAAAATCTCACACAACGGCAGGATGGTAAAAATTCAGCTTTTAGAAATTCTTCACAAACCCAGCGGCGATTTGCCG
Organism: Latrodectus elegans; assembly: GCA_030067965.1. Lineage (NCBI taxonomy): Eukaryota > Metazoa > Arthropoda > Arachnida > Araneae > Theridiidae > Latrodectus > Latrodectus elegans. The sequence goes on from CM057810.1 coordinate 103,580,131, forward strand.
TACTAGTGAAATATTTACAAAGAGCAGTAAAATATATTTCACAAACATCCGCTTGCCTACGGGAGGAAAAAATTGTGAGGGCGATGCAGGAAATTAACAAAAGGATACACTATTCATTATTGAAACTTATGTAGAAATTTATAATTCTTTTGAACCAAATGAGACTTATAAAATTTCAGTAAGAACTTTTCAGTAGTCCTATACCATAAATGTAGAAAAATTGAAAAGAAATCCAAAAGTTGAAGCTAATCTACATAAATATTCATCTTTATGTAGTTTGGCTGCAAATTTGGCATTATTTTCATTTAAGTTGATCCATACAATAGCCAATGTCGTGGAAATTTAAATCTTTAGTTTCATGAAGACTTAATATTTAGATGAGCCCATGAATTTGTATCAGTGAAATCTTTCATATTGTATAACAGAAAACATTCATTTGAATTCTGTAGAAAATTCTTTGATTATTGAAGAGACGATTATTGAAATTGAGAAAAGTTGCTAATCTGAATAATAACTTATTATTTCTTATTTTATATAGATATGCACGATTAAAGTATGTTAGATAACATTTTAAGTATTTTTATGAATTATTAAATAATAACTTTTCACAATTTGTTTTCTTACATTAGATCGACATTTTAAATACGGAAAAAGATTATCTTTCAATAAGGTTAATTATCTAAACTGTTTATTATCTTGTCTAATTATCTATGATAAATTAATCTAAATTGAATATTAATTAAGTAGTATTTAGTACATTATTTTGCAATCACCAATCATTTAAACGAGTTCTAAAAAATAAAAGAAATAGCAAAATATTCTTTTATTTGTTGTTTATAATATCGAATATCATAAACTTGCGTGTTTAGTAAATAATTCAATAATTAATTTCATAATACATTAATTTAAATTTTAAATTAGGCAGATAAAACTATAAATCTTAAAATGTTGCAAGATTATAAACTTGTATAATCAGTATTTTAAATTATTAAGTTTGAAATGTAGTATTTATCAGAAATTTTATTTGGATGACATAATAATATTATTTTTAAAAAAATATTTATTGTTTAAAAGCCATATCTCTAAGGAATAGAAGAATCAGTTTAAAAACTGTTTACGAGTATAAATTCTCGCTTCGTCTAGAATAAAATATATAAATCGTTGCCTATTCAGACAGTGGTGAAACCTTTAAATATTTAGAGAATTATTCCACTCGAATGCACCAAATTCTGTAACTCCAGCGATTCAGGCAATCTCTTTGTGAAAAGAGGATTTCAAACTTATCGCTTTCCATGGTTATAAAAACGAATTGATCCAAAATCACCCGTGAAAGAGCATATATCTTAAGGTGAAAATAATTTATCTGAATGATTTTTATCTGACTATAGATTGCGAATGTGTGAAATTCCCTGATGTCAAAGTCAGCGTAAAAGTGAAAAATATTTAAGACGTAAATTGAATTCTATATATTTATAATGCCCAATTCACACAAAATTAAAATGAGAAAGAGTAATGTTGAATATTTATTTTATTTTCTTCTCTGATTTTGATAGGAAAAGTTTGTGCCTGGTTTAATATTCATAGAGTTGATATCAAACCACTTACTTTGCTGTTGATAACAGAGTTTAGGTTCCAGTGTTGATGTCACAATTCGATAATGGTTAAAAAAATGAAATGTTTAGTGTAGAACAAACAAGATTATACTTTCAAGATTTAATGGAATTAGTTTTTACATCATTTTTGATTTCTTAAATATTCAAGTATTAATAAAATGATACATATTTACAAAAGTTATAAATATTTATATAATGGCATATTCATCAAAACTATCAAATTTTTGGCTTCACAACTTTCACAGATTATTCAAAATAAAGGTGCTTTAAATCTGAATGAAAGTCTTTTCACTGTAAGGTAATAATTTAATGCATGTGCTTTAAGGCTAATTTTCTCATGTTTAAACAGAAATATGCATTTACGTAAGTGTTACTGATATAATAGTAATAATAGTAATTTCTACATATCTTAAGTTATCTCTGCCATAAGAAAAATGTTCTGCATGCCCTTGCTTGAATATTGCATTTATTGCTGTAAAATTCAAAACTAAGACAACTCAATCAAAAGGTAATTTTTATAAAAGAAAAAAAGACTTGAGAAAATCAAATGACACACACACACGCACGCACACACACACACACACACACACACACACACACACACACACACACACACACACACACACACACACACGCACGCACGCATGCACACACTCTCTCTCTCTCTCTTATAAATTAAAGGTAAACACAACCTTTTTTTGTTTGCACTAACATAATTTATTAATGAAAAATAATCTAAAAGTACAGTTGATATTAAAAGAACATAATCATTTAATAAACTTTAGTAAAATTTATTTGATATAATAAATTCAAAAAAGTCATTTTTTAGTGAAAACGAGAAGCGTTAACTGATTTATATTATCTGGTAAACTTTTAAGATTTGTTTGATCGATTAGCTTCGATTCTACCAAGAGCTTAAGCTATGTGACTTTTTATTTAAAATGATTCTTGAAATTTCCAGTAAATAGAGGAGGTGATTGTTTCTCCAGTCATGACTAACTTTTTATAAAAAAGTGGATTCAAAACAATTTAATGAAGCATTAGGGCACTTGTTATGAATATCATGCCATGTGATCAAATTACACCCATCATGAAATGACGCTTTGTTTTTTTGAAGTATAGATAAATTGATGTAATTATACTGAAAGATCATCTTTCTCAATTAAAAACTAAAGGCTACTCTTCACTTTATTTTAAGTCAGTACCTGACATTAGAAATTATTTTAGAAATCCATATTTCATTTTATTTGATATTTTTATGATGCAAATAGTAATTAAGTCTGTTTAAAATACTGATTTACATTTTTGCAGTAGAAACCTTAATGAAAAAATCAGTAGTTGAGATAAAAATTATGAATCACTGTACTATTCTCAAAACATTTTAACACATAATTTTTAATTTAATTTCAACAATTTTTCACAGTAGGTATTAAAAATAAAAATGGTAAAATATACTTTTAATTTCTAATCAAATAACTTTGATTTTAATAAGTAAAGGACAAGTACAATATGGGATTATGACAATTAGAGCTACAGTTATTAAGTTAATAAACAAGTTTCGACATTATATGTAAGATATAACATCACTTAACAAATAACTGATATTTATTTAGGTAATTATTAAATCAAAATAATTGAGTGCAAAAATGTCAAAGTGATGATAATTGCAAATTACACACATATATGCATATAACTAGACAATTATCTCATTAATGTTATGTAGCAAATTACTTCATTGCAACTGTAAAATTATTGGTTCTATACACAAGAATTTATAAAGTTCATATCATCTGAATTATCAGCTTATTTATCTAAAATAATAAGCTTGGAAAAATGGACGTCTCATCACATTAATTATTGCAGAAAACTAGATCGCACCCTTATCAAGTCGCAATCTTCGTACATACTTATTGCTTGGATTAGCTCAAATGACACACAACTACCAAGGGACATATAAAACAGTTTCCCGCGAAATAAGATTTTTTTATTCACAGGAACATAAAAATAGCTCGGGACAATAGGTGTCCTTTTGGAAGGAAAATAGTAGCAACTTTTTAGTGCAACAAGGCCATTTTTGTGAGGATTTCGACTGGATAGAAGAACGAGTGGAAAAAAAGACACAGATTTCAGTTTATGAGAGTGTACACTTTGGGGTGTAAGCTTACCTGAAAACAATTGTTTCCTGAAACTACAAGTTTCTTAACTTTTTGAAGCATCTTCTTCAAGACGTAAATTTCAAAAGTTTTATAGACAAGTTCTTAAATTGAATAGCATTTTGTTAAAACTGATGGAACTTTGAAAAAGATTTAAGCAGTTTTTAATATATATAAGTAACTACCTTTATAAAATACACTTATCCATTTACAAAATAGATTTTACTACAAAAATCAATATTTGGGATTCGAAAATAATTTTTTTTAATATTTTAGCTTTCTTTTTTATTGTTTCTTCATCTGTTGCTGTAGCATTGAATTTTAAATCTTTTGTAATAATTTTTTTTCCCCGTTTGATTATGTATTTAGGGCTCTAAAATAAATTAGATAATACTTCTCGGATATATATATATATATATATATATATATATATATATATATATATATATATATATATATATAATATGTGTGTGTGTGTAACAATAAAAACAGTGTAATTAAATTTTGCTAAATGTAATTTTTAAAATGTCTAATATTCACCTGTGTTTCATCTATTAAAAACAGTAAAATCTCAAATAATAAGACTAGAAATTTTATAGTTTTTTCACTATGAAAGTAATTGTATTTTTATAATAAAAAGAAAATTAATAGGTGTGTATTTTACAAGTCAGAATAATTATTTCCTGTAATCTAGTAAGTTCTTTGTTACACTGAACTACTTTTATATCTGTTCCGGTAAGCTTAATGCTTGTAGAATTCTCTCTCTTTGTAAGAGAACCCATCTACAGCCAAACGACCGTCTCCGAAGAAGAAGAAAGCTCTTATGCAATACGATCTATGTCCATTGCCTTCAACAGCTGAACCAAATGACTCTTCCAGTAAAGGTTAGATAAACGAGAAGGAACAATTTCCTCCCAATTTCTTATTTGTTTCTCTATAACCCTTCCTACCGACACACCAGTATAATCGATGGAAACATCTCCAATGACAAAGCGCAGAGAGGAAAAAAAAGGAGGAAAATAAAAGAAACAAGTTATTCGGACGCCGGAATCAGAAAGAAACAAAATCAGGACGAAACAATATCTCCTGCTCTTCGTTTCGCAATCCATTTCAATCACCAGCGACATCTTTTCGTAATTGATCAAACTTCGGGGTTCGCCACAATTCCGAGTCCAGACATCACATTGAAATCATCATTTCTCATAATGTAAACGGGAAAAGAAGCTGTTTTCCTGGAAAGGATCCAAATTGGGGGAGACCTCCTACCGGATAAACAAGTAATTCACGGAAAGAATCGGCCTAGCACGCTTTTATGTAGACTCTGGTGGATGTTAATAATAATCGATCAAGAAGAGAGAAAGAAATTTTCTGTTCGTCTTTTTTACGAGCATTGCAATGCTTTAGCAGCGAAATAGAATGAATTTGCATGAGTAAATAGAATATGGTTTTACACGATGCCACAGTCATGCTAACTTCCAATAAAAATGACTAACACTTAGCAATACAAATAATTCTGAGAAATTCAGAAATATTTTCACCAATTAAATAAAAGTCTTTCTGTGAAGTTTAACTTACAGGTATGAATTATTTCTATCTCAATAAATTTAATTTATTATTTAAAAATACATTCGTGTGCACTTTTCACAGAAATAAAATTCCCATTCTGCTTGACTCCAAAATTTTTGTTTTGGTATGAATTGAGAATAAATGCATGCAAGAGAGTATAACTTGTATAATGATATTAGTCTATGGCTATTTTAAAACAAAGCTGGCTATTTATCTCGAAGTTTCGATTACGATATTCTAACTAATTTAAATTGTAATTAATATGATTTGAGTTCACTGTAAAGTACTTTACAACACGACGTATTTAATTTAAATGGTGTAGAAAATTTCAAGACACCTTTCTTTTCAAGAATGGAGGCACATGATTCTTTGTCCCTTTTTAAAATTGACGTATGTCTGGAGGTTGGATAGTCCTTCTTTCTATATTTTCATTGAGCAATGCTTTGAAACAAATAATGATTTTTACTATTTTTTTGAACTATATTTTTGAAAAAAAATAGTGTTTTTCCCACTAAAGCACGTTTACGTTTTTCACAATACGTCACCAATCACAAAGCATTGAAACAAGTGAAATACGATCCAACTTCAATGTTTAATATTTCGTAACTAAAGGAACTAGTAATACGTTGAAGGAAGAGTAAACGTTCGGCATTTCACTATTTTTTTTAAAGCTGATTTATATGTAAAACCTCATTTCCGTGATACCAAGCATAGTTTTGGGCGAAGCTGAAAAATTGTAAATAACACAATTTTTTTATTTTAATTTTGTTTCAAAATTTAGATACTCGTCTTCTTTAAAATTTTAAGTTTACTGGTATAATACACAACTAATTTGAACACTTGTTAATTTTTATTTTCGATACTATATATATTCTTCGAAAAGGAAATCTAACAGTTTCACCGTTTATATGTTAAGCAAATGTTGATTGATTATGATATTAATATCATTGAATTAAGAATTACATTTAATTAAGGAATGTTTTAGTTTGCTCATTTTTCATTTAGAAAGTATAACATAAAATATCATCGTTTTTAATTTTCAGAATTTTAAAATTTAAAACAAAATAATTTAATTCCCAGCTACCGGCAAGTATATGAAAGAAGAAGTTTTCTTCGAAATTTTTAAATATATATTTAAGCTTTTGAAAATTAACACGATTATTTTCTTATGAATTATGATAATAGTAATATCTTGATTTATTTTCTTTTATCAAGTGTTTTAAATGGTATTTTAAATCTGATTAGCAATTTAAAGCTCTTTGTGTGAAAATAATGCAAACAACATTTTATTCATAAATATACTAGTAACGAAACACTAATAATTTTAAAATTAGAAATTTTATTATTTTTTATTATATGAATGTGAAAACTTTTTTAATGAAAAGTTAAGCCGGTGATTATTTTAATAATCGAAATAATTATTTCCAGTAGTTTAGCAAATTTTTTGTTATAAAATCCATTTTCAAATTATAAGCAGAGCAGTTATCAAAAGGATATAATTTTATAAAATCGATTGATAAGCAGAGAATTGGAAATAGAAAGACAAAAAATAATATTCGTCTTAAACTGATAAAAAATCTTTAATTTTAGAAATATTCCGAAAATAAATTGCTACCGTACAAATGCATATTGCAATACAAAAAATTAAGTATGTACAAAATATTTATATTTAAGAGAAATAAACTGACAGCTAAGAATCAAACTGGGATTGAATTGTAATTTGCGAAATCACCATGCAAAAATATTGCCACTGTTCAAGTTGGACAACGTTTCAACCGATTGCTATTTGTCCATAGAATGAGTCAAAGTTCATTTTAAATCTAGAGGTAGTCATGTTCCTGTTTGAAGACTGGAAATAACTTATCAATTTCGCCTTACGCGTATGGTATGATGTACTGGTTTTTCTGAAAGATATTTATAACGAACTGCGATTTGTTTTGACTTATGAACTCCGATAATATATATATCTGAGATCAATTTATTCATAAATACTTTACAACAACTTGTGTTGCTTTTTTTTTCTTTCAAAACAATAGTCGATAACATTTTATCAAAACTACGTCTTTGAAAATTAAATGTTTCATTAGTTGGACTTTTAATCAGGTATGTTTTTAAGTATGTTTATTATATTATTCAGAGATTTAAAAGTCTGATATGTAAATTCTGTGACTCAGAGTATTATTAAATTTCAGTGTATTCTATATACTACTACTACATTATGGATCTCTGTAAGATTATTTATGTTACGTTTTTTTCTTAAATAATGCAGTATTTTATACTGTAAGATACCTAATATTGAAGTAGATACACGAGTTTGAAGTGATGGAATGGAAAAAATTCAAGATTTATATATATATATATATATATATATATATATACATATATATATATATATATATATATATTATATTTACCAATTTACCATAAAAGAATGTAAGAATGTATTACTTGTCTCAGTTGAGAAAAATTTCACACAAATTGACTGACATAAATTTCATAGTAATTTATTTCAGGGTTTATAAAATACTGAAAAATAGAAACAATTTGATTTTACCATATTCTAAACTTCAGATTATATATGTCCTTTTAGATAGAGAAAATAATTTTAAACAACAAAAATACTAAAAAATGGCAAAACTCTTATGAGGCCTAAATGATACATAATAGGTCTTCTTCAGGATTGTTTCTCATTTTCATTTTCCTACTTAATATTTTTATTTTATGTTATAATTTTGAAAGAAAAATTTAATTTTAAATTTATCTCCAAAATTTCCAATAATATTAAATTTGAAAAAAAAATCATAACAAATAACATTTGGAAACTATTTACTAAGCGAAATTTACACAATAAGCTTCAAAGCAACTCATTTGGCAACTAGATCCAGGCATCAGAAAAAATATTTAGTAAGTGGCATTTTGTAACTCTTTATGAAAGGAGACACATATAATAAAGTTGAGTGTAACTGCCTCAGAAAGACGCTCAGCACATTTCCTAAAACGTTAGAAAACATCACAGGCATGTGGAAGACGGAGGCAAAAATCCAATAAACCTAGAAACAGCCGTGTAAGCGAAACAAAAAGATAATCTAACCTTTCGACATCATCAGAATTTTATTACATTTTCTCCTTAGAAGACAAGGCAGCTGAAGGGAAATACTACATAAACTCATAATGCCCTTCGCGGATACTTTTGCTTGATTTGATTTGATGCGCTTGATATTTCGACATGTTCTTCAGTCTCTTTTATTTACTAAGTTTCTTCAGTACCCTACAAACAGCTGCTGTGTAATGGAATTAGAGCTCTTCTACTTTCATTGTTTTTCAGATTTATTAAATCTTCGTTAACATATTGGTGAAACTAAACCTAATCTGATAATCTTGATAAATCAATTTATTGTTGATGTTTTAAATACATAAAACACGAAACATTTTCCCTAAGTAAATTATGAATATGCATTATTTTATTTCGGTAAAAATAAACAACTATAACTATTGTTTAAAAACGATGAATCGTCATTCTTAGTATCCTTGATTGGTTTCTAAATGATCTTAAAACTATATCATATCATTGTTTTTAAGATATTCATCAGTTAAATAAACAACTAATATAAATTGAACTCATTGTTGACTCAAAATAAATAACAAGTTTGGTTAACTTATTTGATATAAAAATTGTCAGTAAAAAACTTGGTAATTTTACCTTTTATTCTTGATAATGGGGTAGCATGAAATTTACATTTACAATGTCATAAGATCATGTTATATTTATGTGTTTATAATCATGTTTATGGTCTTCCTTTGATATTTATTTGTTTTGTAAATTTTAATTATTTGTTTTGATGGTAGTACTTTGAAAGACTTCCGCGTGAAACATCTAATAAAACATGAATTAAGATTTCATCATAAATTATATATTCAATATTCCTTCAAATTATCGGGTACTGTTGTGTAGGATCCCTATACGACTTAGTAGAAGTATTGTAACATCACGGACTTGATCAATGTCTGAAGTTCAGACAATTTATACTATGCAATGGAATCTTCTAATCAAAAGCACTGTGATTTTGTGGAGACCTTTCATGACGAAATTTTTTAAGACCTACTGGTGAATAAAAAATAAATACCCATTTTTTATATATATTCTTCTAAACTAAATGAAATGTTGAAAATATGTCATATTTATCATGTATGATTGTATAAGTCTCTTGAGTAAAATTCGCAAAATGGCAAGTGTATACAGCATAGAAGATAGAGCTAAGAGTTTCTCTTGGCTGAATAGGCATGGAAGCAGTCTTAGTACTTTGAGTATGGGCTGTAAGGTACAATAATATAAATTAAAACTAAGGGATTTTATCAGTTTTTGACAAAATATCAAAGAGATGTTGGCGTATATTTGAGAATGAATGTTACGAAGAGCTTGTGGAGTTTGTGCTCATAGAGATTCATATAATTTGTGGAAAATATAGGTATATACGCCAAAATATATTGTAACAACCAAATAAACATCCTGATGATACACTCAATAGCATTAAAAGTTTGCACGGTATGTACTTTCAACATTACACATTATTACAAATAGGTATTCACAATCACTTTCTAGATATTTTCAACGGTGCTCATATTATGGGATTTAGGTAATTAATTGAAGTGTCTGAAATCAGAAGGGTTCACGACATATTCGGAAACGATGCGTTTTCATATGAGTATCGCACTTTCTTCCTGAAATATTCTAAAACCTTTGGAACGCATGGTAACATCAATTGGAGTGGGTGGTCAGATACCAGATAAATATGTACTGGTCATTAATTTGTCTCTAGACATTTTAGGAATCCCATATCATACTAATAGAATACGCTCGGATCCTGTTACCTGACTACATCAATTTAAATCTTGTTGATCTACTACAGACTACAGATTCATGAGTTTTTTCTATGCCTTTATACATTAAAAAAAGCCGATAATTATAAAAAAAAAATAAAAAAAAAAAACTTTTTAGACAAGACAGCGTGTTACCATTTCTCTGCAGATCAGTAAAAGTTTTGACAGGCGCATACGATTTATATCCAGCATTTAACAAAGGTACACGTGTTAGCCTTTGGCTCCGAAATAAACATGATCCACTGAGTAATTAACATGCTACCATTTGTTTATGTCCTAGAATTGAAATTTGCAACAATCTAAAGAAATGCTTCCCATATATACCACTTTAAAAATTATAATCAGACATCTGCGATTGTGATCATTGAAGGTTTTCTATGGAGCGCAGCACTTTGTTAGGATTAAGATTTTATTAAATAGTCGATATTTATATATATATACGGATTATTCAGTAAATAGTCTACAGCGAAAATCCAAATTCCATCACTATATCAGACTTTGGAGTTGTTGCTATTTGATCGGGAGCTACAATTTAAAAAAGATTCTTGGCCACTACAAGTTATGTGAATAAAATTCTCGAACTAGTGAATCGAAAACCAGAACTCTAATTTTTCGATTGACAGAATCACTATTCTATCTCTCATGCTCTAACTATTACACAACGATTAAAGTAGTTTAGTTCTTAACATCTTGCCACTATAACAATAATAATCAACCTAAAAGCTTTGCCAGATACCTATCGTCTCATATGATCAATGTCTACCCAATCACTTATCATATTGGTTGCATATCTTCATTATTTAAACAAGTCTGTACCAATTTTATAGCATTTGAACTAAATATATCTTTTACTCAATATTTGGAGATTAAAATTTGTGAAGTATATTCGAGAAAAATTTAAGCGCTATAATAAATTATCCCTATTTTGTTTGGCTCATAATTAAATGAATGTTTCATATTTAAATTAGATATTTCAAATATTATTTCATTCTTATAACGATACTTTTCATTCACGATACATCTTATGTTATAGCATTAGAATAAATTATTCAATAACGTTCTCTCCGATGACCATGATTTATCTACGAACATGGTCTTGATAACTGGAAGGTTGGACTGTCACGCTGATAAAATTTAACCATGTTTACTTATTGAGATTTATAGGATCTCTTTAGGGAGATATCAACTTGGATGTTCGGTTATAAGTTATTTGATGTTTCGATCACGGCACTTTATGAATTTCATAATATTCAGCCATATTTCTAGTATTATAATGATTGAAAAATAAACTATTCGTGTTTCATTAGCAAGATAAAATACTAACCATTATTTTTGTTGCTTTGATAACAAATTCACCAATATGTTTTTTAAGGGAGCATATCAGAAAAAATGAGTTTTTTTTGGCTTATAATTAAGGAACTATAACGAGGAAGTTATAGTAAATGATCAAATGAAGAGGTTAAGTAATAATGCTCATTGTTTCATTAAAAAACCAAGAATTCTTCTAGACTTTAATGATATATTATGATATCTGTTTTACAGCAAATATGTCTCAATTCATTACCAGTAATGGAGCTTTTCATTTCCGGATCAATGAAACTATCTAGAAACATTGTTTCAACAGATGTTTTGAAAACTTATTGAAGAATGTGCCAACTTAATTAAAAATTCCTTTAATTGAATTTGAGTCAAAATGATTAGGAATTAATTCGAAATTCTTTTTAGTGTGTGCACTTGAAAGATACTTTGATGTAAGTGCGTAAATTTTCAAATATAAGGATCATGCAGCTTAAGAATAAAATGTAGGAAAAAACAATTTTGCTTTGACATTTAACTGTTTATGAAAAACCTGAGTACTTAGAAATAATTAAAAGGAAAAGTCATTAACGCAACGTATAATCCTATAAATTAGGAGAAAATTGTTTTTGAATTCAACAGTAAATTTTGTTTTATTCGGAATGAATATTTATTATATTGTAATTTTTACCTTTCTATTTTACATTTTTTTCTCAGATTTTGGGACTTTCTCATTTATAATTTTTTATTAATAGTAAATATTTTAAAGATATTGCAATTGTTGTTGAAAATTTCTATAAGCAATATTTTGAAAATCTATTTGATGAATGTGCTTGTTGTATTCAGCTTATAACGAACATTTTAGAAATAAAATATTTCTTTATGAATTAGATATAGCAAATTCAGTTGTGTTAAATTTCTTTTGACTTACACAATGATTCTTCTTAGTGTTATTAGTTACAAAATTTAAATCCTTTTTAAAGAAATACTAATTGATTAGGTTTACTAAGGAAATATTTCTAATGTAAATTTTAAAATTTTAAATCTTCCTAACAACTCAGAAATATATTTATTATTCGGCGTTAATTGTATTTTATTAAAATGTACAATTTTTAGCCTAAACTGTGCCTAACATTATATTTTATTAAGAAATAGATGATTGTTTTATCTTTCCTAATTTACTCATTTTCTTTTTGCTAAAAAAATTATTCCTTTTCCCTCAATTATTTCGTAAAGTTTTTATGTGAAAGTAAAATTAGTTATGCATTTCATCCTACCATTCTAATCTTGAGAGATATCTAAATAGGAAGAGTTCCACGATAAATTGACAAAAAATTACAATAAATAAATAAAATAAAAATTGTACCTCATATTAATTCTATTCAAAGATATTGAAAAATAAGTTATAATGTAAACTTAAGCTGTTTTCAAATATATATTTTTTAACATTTCTTAAAATTTATAAAAATTTATTTGATAAAATAGTATATTGTAAATAGGTAACTATTAATAAAAATTATAGATAATGTATAAAAATATGCTTGATAAAATTCAAAATGTGAATAATTTATAATAATAGCAAAGAAGAGTATTTTCACAATAGGCAAGGTTAAAGAAAATATTGTATTTAACTATCGGAAAAACTATTGATAAATATTTAAAAGTTTCTTATACTTAACACATACACAAGTTATAATGAAAAAATTTTTGAAAATATATACTCTTACTAATATGTTACCCAAATCTGTTTTTCTTTAGAACATAGCCAAAGGCATTGTTTTGCGCTCTAGAATTGTCTAACAAATAATTGAGCCATGTGAAAGTAAACCTCTTTTCTGAAGAATGCTTTTGAAGTCAAAAACTTTGTTATTCAATATATGTTGTATAGTTTGTAGACAATAAAATAATTTTATATACAAAATATTATTCATGTATGAAATATTTCTCAATTTATATTTATTTTTATATTTGACTTTCTTACATGAGATTTTCTTTAATTTACTAAATAATTATTTGTTATAAACTTTGTTTCTTTCTAATTTTCATGCAACTTATTCTTTTTAAAAATCCAGTTTAAAAACTGTCTATATTACTGGTGTTTAAATTTAAGAGAATTTTAAGATATGGCCAATTATCTCCAGAACTAATGGATTGATTTTAATGAAATTTCATATGTACATACATTATAATACAAATAATTATTTATTATTCTCTTACATTAAAATTTGAACACGCGAGAGCATAATTGCATTCGATTTTATTGAAAAAAGTTCTCTTTTATATCATATTTGTCACATTTATTTGATTTAGAAAATATCATTTTTTCGAAATTATAACTTTATGTGAATTTTAATCATGTATTTTACACTCTATATATAATTTGTAATTTTGTAAAATGACTAATTTTAGGTAGTAATAGTGTAGGTTTAGCGCCAAAATACTAAAAATACATTATTATTGTATACATTTTATTGTATGCGGGGGGAGGAGAGGAAAATTATGATTGAAAAGTGGGCCGTTAACACTAAAAGTTTGAGAAGCATGTTAATGCATGGTCATTAAAACAGCTAATTATCATATTTAACTAATTATAATATTAGGTAAAAAATGTAATACAGCATTTATTGTTTAATTTATTTAGGAAGTATAGTATTAAAATGTTCAGAAATACATGATTGTTTAAGCTTTTATAGATTTAAAATTTGAAATCCTGTAGCAATTTGAGGTTCTCTACTTGTGGACAGCTTTATTTATATTATGCTGTATGTATGAACGAAATGTTATTCACATATACAATTAATGAAAATATGGCGATCATCTAAGGCCATCATGGCTCTTGGACGATCTTATTCAGACTTTCTCAAATTGATCCAATCTCCTGGAACTGTTTTTACAAATTGCACACAACGCTGGGCGCGTCTTCAAATCAGGTCTTGAGATTGGCTTGCTTCGAGCCTCTTATAACTCAATCCTTATTTCCACTTCTAAACGTTGGTGATTACTCATTGTTACTGTTGCAAAATAAATTCAATCATTTTCTACAGAAAAACATCAAGAAACGTGGCGATGAATGTTGCTGGCGAACAATAAAGGTCTTATGTAACTTGCGTTAGAGATTTTTCTCCACTGGCTTCGGCCATACGCTCACAGGGGTATACGCTAACATGTTCGGCGTACATGATTTGAATCTTTCCCTCGAAAAATTAGTTTTATATTTATAGTTCAATTTTTTTCAAGAATTTTTACAAAGTATGTAAATTTTCTTTACTTTGATAAACAGTGTAATTATCTGTGCATCTAAAATTAAACACAAATTTATCGAATAAAATTTATAAACTGTGTGAAGCATAAAATTTTATATTAAAAAATACAAATGTATGAAACAACAAAATAGTACAGGAAGAATAAGTAATTATATGATAAATAATCCCATTACCAAATAATTATTTATTATTCCTTTCCGAAAAAATTTATTGCAAAAAAAAAAAAAAAAAAAAAAAAAAACGAAATATTTCTAATAAATTTATATAAAACGAACAGAAAGTATTTTATTAAAAACTAAGCAAAAAAACGACACTATTGAGCATATAAAAGGAGAAATGTCTTTCAAATATATTTAACCTATATCTGCTTCTTCATCGATTTTACACAAGTTGAAATTAAATTTAGCATTAATCATTGCTAAATGTAATTGATTAAAGTAAAAATCATACAAATTAATGAGTTTTACTAAAATTTATGTAAATTGATTAGAGTAAAAATCATGCAAATTTATAAAATTAAGATTAAATTTAATATAAAATATTTATTATTAAAATAGAAAAAATTTATTATTAAAGTAGAAATCATACAAATTTATAAAGTTAAAATTAAATTTAGTTTTAATCATTTATTGTTAAAGAGTAAAATTCATGCAAATTTATAATGCTTAAATATCTATGATCGTAACGATATATTTTAATTTGTTAAGCCTAGCGAGTGGGATTTAAATTTATTAGTTTTGTACCCCACATCTAATAAATCGCTTCTTTTTGGGGTAAAGTGTATTTCTTCAAGAAGTAATATTTTCTCAAAGAAGATCATCATAAATGAGCTTATTTTCCGAAAGCCAAGCCAAGCAAATACCAAATGTGCATGTTTTCATGATTATATTGTAATATATAATTTATGCATTCATGTTTAGCCAGTGAATTCATGCATATATCCTTGATCACTTTCTAGATTTATTATAATAATCCATAATATACGATGTTCAGTATATATATATAAATGTTATCAATAATAATAACCAAAAACATTAATAGCATTCAAAATTCGCTAACTTGAGAAAAATTTCTTAAAAGTTGAAAATACGATATAAACTGTCTCCCTGAAAAAATAACATCTTAATTTAAAACTATAAATATTTTATAATTGTTCCTACATTAAAAAGTAAACCAAAAATAAAATCACCTGCCTTGAAAACAGAAGTCGCACCAGATTATGGTCCTTTTAAGCAGCTGCTGCGATTTGAAATAATTAACGACTGACTTTGTTGATTGCCTAGTTGATAGAAATAAGGACTTGAAAGCTAAGCGTAATAGGAAAACAGTTCAAAACTTCTTTTAAATTGTCTTTTTTAACAATAGAACTGCATAGATTAGTTAATCAACTTTTACTACTGCCTGCATCTTAATGTTTCCAATGCGAAATTATTTATACCTCTTTGTTATCCAGTATTCTTATGAAACAATTGGATACAATTCTGTGAATGGAGCCTTCTATGTATGAATTAATTAGAAATCATTAATAGAATTTTATATGAAAAATTTTACAAGTAATTCATTAGCTAAATTTAGAAAACATTGAAGAGAAAATGAAAAATCTTAAACTGTTAATATTAAATTGAAAATTTTCAAATATTAATTATTTTCATAAAATTATCGAAAATTTTCAAATTACTGTATTTATTATAAATATTAAGTATTTATAATATTGAATTTTTAAATATCGCTTATATAAATATTTGAAAAAAATATTTGCAGTTTCTTGCTTATTTTTACTCTTGCATTGCTGATTATTTTAGTTTTAAAATTAATCTAGTTACTTTTTTCTTGATTTTGATAGGTTAATTAAGTTTTAACAGTAGATGTGTGTTATAACAATGTTATTGAATTTATACTAGCATACTCATGTTTTGAATTTCAAATTCTGAAATGGGTTTTATTTTTGAGTCACTAGTTAAAACTCGTATAAGCAATAGTAAATTTTTAAAATAAAATATTTGATATAACAGCTTTTTATTAATGTCCTGTTATATTTACTGAAACTTTCTTGAAAATTATATAGTTGCATAAATTCATAAAAATCCTTATTACTTATTAGATATCGATTAATGGCGGGAAAAGGAGAAACCACTGCTCTATTTCCAATAAAATATAATCTTTTCTAAATGTATATAAAATGAAGGAATTCTTAGCATTATTCAAATAAATTGAAAAAAAAAAAGATTGTGTTTTATATCGATGCATTTATTTAAAGAATTGAATTCACAAAGAAAACAATTAAGTATAATTGGGACCAAAATTGTTTGGTTTTCTTCTTAAGACGGGCGCGCACACGGTATCATGAATTTGTAGATTCTGCATTTACAGATAACGTTTCATTGAACAAAGATCATTATAAAAATGTTACGTATTTTGGTTTATTGCCTCCAAGAATGTATATTTAGTACATCATCAACCATATTTATTTAAAAATGATCAATGAAGTCAATTCATCACTAGGTGGCGATTCTACTCTTGGTATTTGTCACGTGACAAATTCCAAAGGTAGAATATTTACATTATATTTTTGTGTGCATTTTCACATTTAATTTTGTAAATATGCAATTCAATTTTATTCAGTAAAAATTTTTAATTTTTACACACATTTATTAATAAAGAAATGTTAAATACTTGTTCAAATTCTTCTACGTTTAATAATCTGAATATTTTCCACAAATGAATGTAAAAGGTAGTATTTTGACAAAGAATGATATATTTATAATGGTAAGAGAAATTTGTAATTAGAATTAATTTATAAGAAATGATAGATGATAACAAAGCAATTTTTATGCCATTGATAACTTCCAATTTTTCTTTGGCAAAACAACCGCTTGAATGTAAGCATCATTTTACTTTACCAACTGTGGCGTTACGAATTGGTTGCGTGTTATTTTGATTCATTAATAACTATTTATATGCCTTTAATATTTTATTCTAACAATAACAATTAACAAATAACAATTTTTCATGCTTACATTCATAAAATCATTTCCACACCACAATACAGAGTGGTGCCAATGCGGCCTTCATACGACCGCATCCTAATATCAACTGAACTAGATTCCCTATCGGATAGGGAAGATGCGCTTCTCTTTCCCTTTTAGGGATTCACTGTGGCTGAGTTGCCACATCCTCCCGCCCCGACAAAGAATCAGCCAAAATAAACAATTTCACATATTAAAATATACACATAGATATAAGAAAACTAAAATTTTGCATAAATTGAATTGAATACTTAAGAAATATACATAAATTGAATTGAATATTTAAAAAACAAAATAAATTGAATACTTAAAAAATATGAATTCGAAACAAAATATACACAATTGTATAACACTAACTATTAATCATCACAATTCACTAACAATAATAAAGATTCTTCACCCCTTTTAAACAAAATTTTTAACTTACTCTTGGACTTCTAAATTATACAAGAGTTGTACGGGACGTTTTATGACCCCTGATGGAGTCTTTAATGTCACCGCTCTTACTTGGTTGTCCCTGCCTCTATGGACTTCCAGTACCTTGGCCAGCTTCCACATCTGTCTCGGAACCTTATCTTCACCTACTAAAACTACATCATTCACATTAAATACATGTTTTACATTGACAGGTTTGGGGAAATTTGCACCTCTTAATAGAAGAAGATATTCACCTTTCCATCTTTTCCAAAAATTATTTAAGATTTTTTCTCTATAAAGAAATCTTTTAATTAAATCTCTTTTACCGATAAACAATTTGCAATTTTGATTATCTGACCAATTTGGTAAGGTAGTTAATCTTCTTCCAATTAAGAAGTTTGCAGGTGTGAGAGGGAATGGCTCATCAGGTTCATTATAAATATAAGTTAAAGGACGAGAATTTATTATAGCTTCAATTTCTGCCAAAATAGTTTGTAATTCTTCAAAGGAAACTAATGCCCTTCCCAAAATTTTCCTTAATGCAATTTTCGTTATTCGAACCATTCTCTCCCAATAACCACCCCACCATGCAGCACGTTCAACAATGTACTGCCATGTAATTCCTTTCTTTCCAAAATAATTCTGAATATCAGATTCAGTTATGTTCGCATAGAGTTTTTTAAGTTCAGTCTCAGCAATTTTAAATGTCATTGCATTGTCAGAATGAACAATGCGACAAATACCTCTTCTGGAGATGAAACGTCTAAATGCCAAAAGAAAATGTTCTGTACTTAATCCGGAAACAACTTCGAGGTGAACGGCACGTGTTACAGCACATGTAAATAAGGCGATATAAACCTTATCTTGGTCCTTTGAGTATAAGGGACCCGCAAAATCAATACCCACCACTTCAAAAGGATCAGCTTCACTGGTTCTGTCTGCAGGTAGTGGGGCTACAATTTGATTTCCATGCTTGATTTGAAATCGTTTACACTTAAAACACTTGTTTAGACAATTTTTCACAGCTTGTCTACCACGGATGATCCAGAATCGTTCTCTCAATTGGGTAAGAGTATCGGAGACACCTGAATGGTACAAGATTTTATGCTCCATATCTATTAAAAGATTTGTGAATCTTGATTTATAGGGGATGATAATTGGATGTTTGGATCGATGATTGAATTCGGAGTTCTGGAGTCTTCCTTTTAAAACGATTAAATCATTGGAGTCCAAAACTGGGTTTAGAGTAAAAAGTTTGGAACTAGAGGGAACTGGGAGGTTGTTTTTAAGGCAAATGTATTCTTTCTCGAATTCATTTTGCTGCACAGTTCGAATCCAATATCGTTCAGCGTCAGCTAGTTCACTCGTAGAGATAGCTCCAGTCTCTCGTTCATGGGTTGCTTTACAATTTTTTATGTATCTTAATACGTAACTAGTAATTCTAAAAACCTTGTTCAAATCACTGAAGTCCTCCAAATTCAGTAGAGGCTGTAAAGTTTCAATATTTGTTTGAAAAGACACTGCTACACCTCTTCTTTCTTCTTCTACACGATGCAAAGTATCCAGTCTAGAGTCTGCCTCAGAGCATGGGAAGTCACCTTTCAGAAGCCACGAAGGTCCATGGAACCAAACACTATCATTCACAAGAATTTGAGCCTTAATTCCTCTTGTGAGTTTATCAGCAGGGTTGGTCTTTCCTTGACAGTGATGCCAACTGCTCGGATCTGTTTTATCCTTAATCTCCATGACACGATTGCGGACGAATTGCTTCCACTCGTCACTGTTTCCTTTGATCCAATGAAGACAAATTTGAGAGTCAGTCCAATAATGCATATTACCGTTGCGTAACTGGGGAAAAGTGTCTCGCAGATAATGTCCCATACGTGCTGAAATTAAGGTTCCTAATAGCTCCAACCGAGGGAGTGTAAGCTTCTTTAATGGAGCTAAACGTGATTTCGACAAAACGAATCTCGTTTCATACCCATCTTCGTTTTTCATTCGAAAATAACATACTGATCCATAACACTTAGGGCTGGCGTCAGAAAATATATGAACCTCTAAAGATTCCCAATTGATTTCCTGAAAATATAATCTTGGAATTTCAAAGTTTTTCACAATTCCCATTTCGTTTAACCAGTCCAAAAATTCTATTTCAATTTCTGGGGGAACACATTCATCCCATTGCAGGCCTAGTTCCCAAATCTTTTGTAATTGCAACTTCATTCTTATAGTGAATGGGTTCATTAAGCCTATGGGATCAAATAACATACCACATGCCGCGAGAATAATTCGCTTCGTTACTATTTTTGGCCTATTAAACTTCTCAAATTGATCAATATCGAAGCTAATGACATCGTTTCGATTGTCCCAAATTAGACCTAAAACTTTTAATGGCACACCTTGACCAGCTGATGTTTCTCGACAATCAATATCAGCACACTTGAAGTATTCATCAAGAATAGAGGAATTCGTCGCCCATCGACGAAGGTTCATACTAGCTTCACTAAGTATTGAAATCATTTCTTTAACTAATTTCAAAGCATCTTTAACATTAGAGGTTCCATTTATTAAATCATCAACATAAAGCTCTTTAAGCATTTCACATGCTTCATTATTTTTTCTTTGGTACTTTTGTAAATGTAGTCTTATGGTTGCAGTAAGTAAAAAGGCACTGCATTTGATTCCAAAAGTAACTCTCTTATACTTAAATGTTGCAATATTCTGAGGGCTGAGATTGAGATCAGGACCCTTATCTTTTAACCATAAAAATTTTAAAAATTCGCTATCTTGTTCAGCGATTCCTACTTCTAAATATGCACGTTGAATATCTGCGCAAAATGCTACTTTGTGTAACCTAAATCTCAAAATTATTTTTAATAAATCGGGATTTAAATTTGGCCCGCTTTCTAAGCAATCATTTAACGACAACTCGCCTTTTTCCTTTAGATGAAGCATCAAATACTATCCTAACCTTAGAACTATATTTTTTCTCGCGCACGACTGCGTGATGCGGGAGGAAATAACCAGTTTTCCGGTTTTGATGTGAATTCGAATCAACTATTTCAATAATGCCATCCCTTAAATGTTCGTTAATGATTGCATCGTATCTAGCATATAAGTCCTCGTTTTTGACTAATGAACAAGTTAAACTGGACAAACGACGTTTTGCGATTTCATAATTACTGCTTAATTCTTTACTACTAACCTTCCGTAACAATTTTGTTTCATATCTTTTATCTGCATATGTGGTATTTTTCTTAAAGGTTTCTAAAATATCCTCGTCTGATGGAGATATTTCCTTATCCCCATTAATTCCAATGGTTTCCAATAGCCATAAATTTTTTATCCTATCACAATCTAACTCTTCATTCTCAACAATTAAATGATTCACAGATACCCCTTGGCTATTAGAATCTTCATCCCTACCTTGAATTAAGTATCCAAATATGCTCTCTTGAGCAATTAATCTCTTAGTAAGTCTTATAATATTATCGCCTAATATTTCTGAGATATAATCCGAACCTATCAAAATGTGAATCTTTTCATCAATATTAATATCAGCTAATTCAATTCCCTTTTCAAAAGCAATGTTCCTCACGAATTTTGACGGAATTCTTATTTTTGCCAAAGTTATTGAATCAATCACTATGGTTTGTATTTTTACGCATTGGTTAGGATACTTAACACTATGCAAAGTTAATTCAACCAAATTATACATTCGCTTTTCAGCAGTTTTAGATCCAAACGTATGGATTATTAAAGGTTCCTTCTTAATAACCTTTAAATTTAACGCGTCGGCTACTTCCTTTAAAATAAATGACTTATTCGCTCCACCGTCTACCATGCAGCGTAACTGTAAGCTGCTTTCTTTCGATTTCACTAAAGCCGAAAAAGTTTGTAGCAAAACAGAATTATGCGAAGTTCTGTTTACATTAAGTTCCCTGGCGGAAAATGAAACCATTGACGAGACCGCTTCCTGTTTCGAATCGCCTTCCCCGACTGAAACCGAAACATCTTGAGCAAAACATTCACCCTTCTCTCCGCATAGCAGGGAGTTGTGACCTTGAGAACCGCACATTTTACATTTTAAATAATTACGGTCGCAAAATTTTCTTATATGATTTTGAAAACAAATGAAACAAAGACCCTTTGACATTAAAGCTTTCCTTTATCATTAACACTTAGTGAGCAATCATGATTCATGTGATTTTGTGTACAAAAAATACATTTTTGGTTATTTTCTTTTCTATAAAAATTGCGCTTGCACGTAGCGTTCGGTTCGTATTTCCGAGGTCCGTCGGGATATTTATTACCCACTTGAGTGCTCAAGACCGCCCCACTGCTAAATTTATTGCTCGCGTCGCTTCTCTTAGAGTTCAAGAAATGAGGCTTATTCGGGTAACTTTGATCTGTTACTTTATTTCGAAAGGGAAATTCCTTAGCGTTAAAATTTCTTGGATTAGCTAATATTAATGACGCTTCTCTACATTCAACTTCTTTTCTTATAAATTCTACTAAATTTACGATATCGAATAATTCATCTGTTTTACGCTGACGATTAAAATTTAAATTTAATTCTTCAGGCAATTTTTGCAGAATTACAGGACACAATAAATTACTGAATGTGTCAGCGGCTATTCCCAAGGATTGCAAGGACCTAATTTGTACTTCGATTGCGTCATACATTTTTCTTAAGCCAGTAATATTAGAGCAAGACTTGACTGGTTCTATTATTAAAAGTTTGTGCATATGTGCTGACATAATTATATCTGTTCGACCGAATCTATCTTTTATTAATTGTATTGACGCATCGTAATTTTGATCTGTGAGGGAAAATCCTTTAACTGCACTTAGCGCAACTCCTCCGAGATAAGATTTTAAATAAGTAAATTTTTCAATTTTCGTAAGAGAAGGATTATTGTGTATTGCGACTTCATATGAATTCCAAAAATCTAAAAATTGACTACAATCGCCATAAAATGTTTGTATGTTTAATTTTGGAAGTTTTACACTTTTTGTTTCCGTTCTTATGGGATAATCATACATTTGCGCGAGTTGCATCGAACCATTATTATCTGTAATTTGATCGCTTGTTCTGCTTACATTTATTTCGCTTGGCGGTTTATAGCGCATAGTTTCTAAATGTCTTTCGATTTTGGTTTTCGCTGCGATACCTTTATCTTTATATTCTTCGCTTGCTATAATCTCATTCGAAAAATCTTTTATTTCAATTTTTAATTGTATATCCTCATCTGCCTTAGTTAAATCATTTAATTTTTCTACTAATTGAGATTTTAAACTGCAAAGTTCTTCAAGTTTTGCTTCATTAGAATATTCATTTGAAATTTCCTTAACCAAGGTAGTTTCGATTTTATTTAAATGTTTTGTAAATGAAGTTCTTAAAATTTTTCGTTTTTCTTTTAACCGTTCTAAATCCATTATGTTAAAATATTAAATTTTAATAAGGGAAAATGGGCCTACCTCAAATCTCAGCTCTCTAGTGCCTTGAAATTAATGTCCAAAGTGCTCCTTCAAAATGGTAATCCAAAACTATCGAGTCCGTGGTCACCATATTGTGGCGTTACGAATTGGTTGCGTGTTATTTTGATTCATTAATAACTATTTATATGCCTTTAATATTTTATTCTAACAATAACAATCAACAAATAACAATTTTTCATGCTTACATTCATAAAATCATTTCCACACCACAATACAGAGTGGTGCCAATGCGGCCTTCATACGACCGCATCCTAATATCAACTGAACTAGATTCCCTATCGGATAGGGAAGATGCGCTTCTCTTTCCCTTTTAGGGATTCACTGTGGCTGAGTTGCCACACCAACATTTAAAAAAAAATAATTTCACTAAAATTTTTGTCATTGAAGAAAAAATAGTGATAAATTGGATACAAACTTTTAAAATAGTGAAATAAATATCAGTCTAGAACTACTTGTAACTATCTATAAATTTGACATTTGTAACCTATGTCAAATTTATATTTAATTAAAACAAACAAAAAAATGGCCAAGTATACTTGACATGTGACTTTGTAGTTATATGAAGTGAGTAAATTTCATCAATAAAAGGATTATACTCTAATATTTGAATCATTTTTTTTTATCTCAATTATACACTTTAAAATAAAAATATGTCTTAGTGAAATTTTACACAAAAGGACGTTACTTTAGTTCTTTGAAGTGTTTGCGCAATTTAGAGTATCTTAAAAAAGCTTTAATTAGCATAATTATAAGTCTATAATAATGCACCATATAAAAGCTCTCAATACACAATGAACATTAATATGCATTAAATACAATGAAAAATAGCTGTATACTTTCTAACGTTAAAATTTAAAGATTAAAATTTTCTCGAATATTTACCTGTGTTCAATTTACCTTGCAAGACAATTTATAAAATATCAATTGTTTATTTATTTTAAAAATGCTTTTTCATAAGTTTGTTTCTGATAAAAAGCTTAAATATTCTTCAATTTATGAAATAAAGCGAAATGATTTTTAACATTATATTTTTTTATTTAATTGCTTTTAAAAACTAATTGAATTGATAGTGTATACATTTATTTCATAATAATGAAGTAGTTGTATGCTATCCAAAAAATTACGATATAATATTCCCATAGTAACAAAAAATATTTCATTAAAACCAAACTTGGGATGTAATTTACAATTTTAATTTTTTAATTATTTTTATTTAGAAAATAAAATAATTCATTTATGAAACATAATAATTCATAGATATATATATAGAAAGATAGATATAGATATGATAACACATATGTATTACTGAATTAGTAAAAAATTAATTTAAATCGAAATTTTAAAAATTAATCAAAATAATCGTAAAAGTATCTGTAACTGTTATCTTGAATTCAGAAATACCAGATATATAAAAAACGTATATAATGAATCATGTTTTATTTCAAATACATACTAGGATTAAACAAAATTAATGTTTTGAATAATATAAATTTATAAAGAATTTATGTTGTGAATATAATATTGTTAAAAATTTATATTTCATATGAATTGCATGACTTTTATATTAAAAAGAAAATTTTATTTAATAAACTGAGAAAACATTTTGTCAAAATTTGAATTAACTATGTTAATTTACAGCAATAGTAATGCATAAGATATTTTGTAACTCAAAGTGGCAAGGGGATGTACCTGGGCGGAACGGGCGAAGTACGTCTGGAGATTTTCTCCTGGCAGGGTCACCCAAGGCGTGAAGGCCGTTCCATTTTGCTCCGCTAACGATTACAGGCAAACAAGTCCAACCTCCTTAGGCTCTGGAAACCCATTTCCATGAATAGTCGAACATTAAAACCATAACTAGGCTGAGAACCGGACACCACAGACATATGAAGATCGATGGAGAGGGCAAAGAGATCTATAGAAGTTGTGATCATTGTCCTGATACAAAGCTTAAGCCAACTCACATCTATGAGTGTCCGGCTATGAGAAAGATTGGAGTACTGCCGACCATGATAGATCCGTATGGAGACAACATCAAGCAAGTCGCAGAGGATACTTTCAAAATTCACGGACACATATAGTTCGACTCTCATGGACACGACCAAAAAAAAAAAAAAAAAAAAAAAAAAAAATATTGTAGAATTTTAGTATTTCTTATTAAAATTCTTTTTAAATTTATTTAAATCATCAACATTAAAATGTTGTCTAGTGTTACATTTTATCATCAAGATGATTAGAGAATTTTGTTTAGAATTTGTTGAAATAAAATTAACTGTGATATTTTAAATTTATTGAAATCTACACTAAAAAAGAACAACAATTGCAATCTAAACTGTTAAGAATAATATAAATCATTTAAAAAAAGGCTAAGGTAATTAGTAATTTGTAATCATAATTATATTAATTGTAGAAAATATGCCTTTTGATGCCCATGGTATATCTTTAAAACACTCATAATGCTAAATTGTTCTAATTTTATGTCGAAAACTACAAAATTTTTAAAAGCAATTGTTTTACCAAATTGAATTGTTGACTTTGCATCGAATTAATATTAAAAGCCGTTAGAAAATACCTTTTATTATTCAAAAACATTGTGCTGTATAAATTTTTGTCGTAAGCTGATGCATAATAAATTGTATGCTTTCCTGCAAAACAAATGTTTGTGCATACATTAACAAAAATTTCTTCATACGTGTTTCTTATGCCGATTTCTGCAGATGGCAACAACCAACGTTTAAACCATTAAAACAGTATACAAATTACTTCTATCGAATATTAAAAACGGTGATTTCTTAAAATAAACACTAAAAATTTCACAGTAGGAAAATATGTAGTTAATTAAAGAGTTAATAAATTTGAATTGCTTTTAAGCATTCCATCCCCCCATTTGTAATGTTTTCTGAATTCATTAAATAATGCTTATACTCCCCCGCCTGTAATGATTTTGAATACATCTTTAAGCGAGGTTCATATTCCCATATCTGTAGCGCGGTTTTGAATTCGTTTTAAATAATAGGTCAGTGTTGAATCTATCATCTGTTGTATTCGTTAATCGATAGTAAAAGACAACGAAGCAAAATCAACGATATTTTTTTAATCATTTGTTTTCTCATATTAAATGTTTCTTATTTTTTATGTAAAAGCAAATGTTAGATGTATTTTAAGTTTTATGCGGTATTTTGATCTGCAGATTTATTGTAATCAGAGTATTAAATTTTTTTACTCATATAAACTTTAATTTTTGAAAATTATTTGCAGAATATATAATATATTAATCTATAATAATTTAAAACACTTCAAAATGAACGAAAATTATTAAAAATGTAAAAATAATAACAGAAAATAACGAATATTTAAGTTAAAGATAAGATCTTTATTATTTGAGCATAAATTTAAAACTGAATATTTCAATAGATGAAATCAAAAATAACAACTGAAAGTTGTTGTGAATAATAAAAAAAAATAGAAATTTAAAAAAATTTACATACTATTCACAAGTGAATAAGTAGATAAAATTAAAAGTTTTGGGTAAGCTTATAATTCATAAAAATATAATTTATATGAAAAAAAAAATATTATTGTGTTATATTGTAAAATAGAAAATATTAAATTTTAATGATAATATCGTGTACAGTATTCAATAAATAGTTATGAAAATTATTAAGGGGTTTACATCAAATAATGGTTAAAAAATAAAAATAGCTAAATTTATTCTATGTCATAGAATGACCCTCATTACACATGCAGTTCGATAGAACTGAAACTAAAATTTATGTAAATTAAAATTTAAGCTATATTTATACCGTTTGATCAGCTAATAACATATTTAAATAGTTTTAGCATCAAACCTAGTTATGAAAAAATTAAGTCATTGATTAATTTCTGAATCAGAAGAGACTCACTTGTAGTATTGTGACTACCCATTACAATAGAGTACAAATAAATATGTAAAATTTTAACAATTATTATGAGCTTTTAAGTTCAGTACAAAGCTTGTATCATCAACGGATGAACTAATGAAGATTTGTAAGAGGAATTATTTGAATACCACATCTAAGAGTATTATGATTATAAATAAGCTCTTCATTAATTGTACAGTAAGATTATGGCAGGATGCATTTTTAGGAAATTTTATTAATTGAAACTTCTTTTTTTCAAGAACAAGATGTATCTTATTGTTGAATTAAATTTTTTTAAAGTTTTAAAATTCTTTACTAATTTTAGTTTTAAAATTCAAAACATTTTACAAAAATGGTTTCAAAAATTTGCAGTGGTAAATTCCAATTTTTTTAAAAAATGAATCAATCTAGGACTAAACTAATTATAAATATTTTAACTGTTTTTAGTGGTTTTAACTTTACTAAATATTATACATAAAATAAATCCACTTTAAATTAAAATAAGATGTTAATTACACAAATTTGATATATTTGCCCTGATCAAAATAGTTAAGGTTAATGTAAATATTTTAATTTATACCATTTTTTGCTATATAATAGATAGTTTCGTATATTACACTCAACAATAACTTCAGTATAAGAATTGCTTGATTATAAACTTAGTATATTACACATGCTGTTTATTATTACAATATCTTTGTTGTTTCAAGTATTGGAGTCAATAAAATTAGAAAGACAAAGCCACTTTGTGCAAATCAATGGATTCATCAAGGAACCTGCATTCTTCAATGGAAACCGTTGACAGCAATGGTTATGAGAAAGCTGACATCCTCGCCAAATAGTAAATCTGGGATAGCCCTCTATTTTTCAGCAACAGCAACCTTACGCCGATGCAACAGCCAGCCAAACACGACTTCATGCTTTTCTCAGAAACATTCCATCCGTGCTCTAAACTATAACCGTGTTATCTCCACAATCGTAACCATATTACGGACAAAACACCTCAAGGGAATAAAAATATCTCTTGGTGTTCATCGAAGCTACTGGAGATGTCCTCACTGCACAGCCACTGAACTCTCTCCTTGCAATCAATATCTTTGATTGACCAGCTATATTAACAAAGATTTTCAGGATCAATCTCGATATCCAGCATCTCCTCTATTCCTCGGAAATTAGATATCTGGCAGGAGTTACAGATCTTATTTAGGTATTTGGCTTAGTGGTTGCGATGCATTTCAGGTTGCCTATTTGTGACAAGCGAAGGCCTGAAACACAATTGGCTACCTTGCTATTTTGAGCCATGATTAAATCAAAAAACGCATGCATGAGCTAGTCCTTCGAGATAAGACATACGACCCTATGGTACTGTTTAGGAAGAAAAACCCTCTCAGCATTATAATCTTCTCCTGATTCTGGTACTGAGCTCCCAAAATGCTTATCAAAAAAGGATACCTTTTTTATACATCCGAATACTTCAGAAAAATTTCATTATTTTAAAAATGCATCTTAGAGTAACACTATTAAACTAATTTCAAGAGGTTATTCTGAAATAAAAAAATCATGGTATTTATTCAAATAATTTTTTTTTAAAATTTTGTGACAGAATATATTTAAGATTATTTTTGGAGTGAATTTTGTGGATTATTTCAATAAAAATATTGTAAAATATTAAAAAATACATCCTTCTAAAGCGTAAACTTAGATCTGAGGTGTACACGTTTTTTTTAAAATGCATAAATATTATCAGATTTATTTTCAGTCCTTATAAAAAAAAAAAAAAAAAAACTAAACGCAAGCCATATTTTCATAAATTAACGAATTATCCTACATTCATATTCATCGTTACATGGTATTCATGTACAAGAAAATTTTTTTTATAAGTCTTCAACAAACTTGCATTCCCTCTTTAATTAAAGTACTTAAATTTTGCCTGAAAATTCGTATAACTCTATTTGAGTTTATACATAAATGTTGCTAATATATTGATGACATTTTAGTAATTTCCAAATTTATATTGAGATAAACCTTTGTGGTACAACATTGCGAATTACTATTGTTAAACTTACAATATATCTTTACCAGAAATGCAATTTGGTCACGTACTTTCCACAGGATTTCAAAATTACGGCTAAATTCTTCTGAGTTCATTAAAGAGTCTTGGGTAATTGACACACTCCTGAGTTTATTTATTGAAAGACTGAGATGGCGCTTCATTAATGTGCAAAATCACTTCCGTGTTGTTAATTTGTTTTTCTAATTAAAACGCTGAACTGAAACCGATAAAGAAGAATGATGCAGCGCCCTCATACGGTATAAAAGATACTTAGGAGACTGTCAATAAGGTGTGTTCATCCTATTCTCGTAGACTAAATATTTTGAATTTCGTTGTGAATTACTTTAGTGAGTCATGAAAGAGAGGCATTCTGGTTTCTTATTTCATGAGTTGTCATTTAAAACTTAGTACAAAAGTCTCTTAATATATTCTTGCAAATTATAAGCGATTTTTAGAACTATGAAAGCAAAATTTAAAGAATAACGAATGCTTAATAACTATATAATTACTATCTATTATTTAAAAACTATATTCTGGGATATGGTTGAAACACTTTTTATTGTACTGTTTGCTTAAAAGAGAAAAAAATATTTTTTGAAAAAAGGAAAAGTTAAATATGTCTTCTATATTTGATTGCATCAAGTCAAGTAAGCAAGAATGTATGAAAGTGTTTCAGAATTTGATAACCATACAGTTATCACTTTTATAATTATCTTGAACAATAAAGTTACGTACAGGATATTCAATTATATAGCACTCTGTGTGTGTGAAATTACAAAACCAAAATATTACCACATATACTTAGAGAATATATATATATATATATACATATATAATTAATCGTGAGTATTTTATAAAATGAATCAAATGCTAAATGAAGAATAGTAAAGTGAAAACACGAAATATAGTGAACAGATGGAATATATATTCAGTAGGTAGTTCGAAACTTAAAAGAAACATAGAATGAAAGGAAAATGAAGCGAAATACCAATACGGCCAACATCTTCAGAGGGGCCACATTAGCACAAGTATTAGGCTTTTCTTCAGAATCTCCAAACTAAAGTATTAATGAAGCAACTGTGCTCCGAAGCTTTTATCCTATGTTTCCTTTAAATTTTGAACTATCTATTGAATATATGTTTAATTTATTTCTTGTTTTCCTTTATTATTCTTCATATAGCATTTAATTAATTTTATAAATATACGATTATAATTATATTTTAGTTATTTTCTTTAAGCTGTTTTCGTGTTGAATATTCTGAGCAATAATTTTTGTATTTATTGTGAATTTTTCAATATATGCTTATGATATTTCTAATCATGCTTTATATATACAATGTCTCACAAAAGTGATGGGACACTTGTGCTTTACAAAAGGAAATTGTAATACAATTAATTAAAAATACATGGAGAAATATTTTTGTGGGTGTTTTTCATATTTATAGTTATAGTAACAATTATTACATAACATACATTTTGTCAAAATATTAATATATTAATTTAATAAAAATATAATTATTTAGAACGGAGCGAAAAATAGCTCACATAAGTGATGAGAGACCATTAGACATACAAGAAAAATCTTCGGAAATAAGTAATAGAAATATTTTTTGGGTGTTTTATTTTTACTCAAAAGCAATTGGCAATAGTTTAGAAAATCGCCTGCAGTATTTCTTTCCAGATTGTTTTGGAATTTTTGTGTATTTTAGCAATGTGCAGCCATGAATGTTAAACGAAAAGAAACTTCGCCTGAAAATTCGAAAATTAGTTATTAGCTTGCATATTAAAAGTGGAAAATGTATTAGAGAAACTACTGAAACAGTTATCTTGAGTCATTCAACAGTTTTCAGTATTTATAAACGATACAAAACTAATCATATGATTCAGAATAAAAGAAGACATGGCCGACCACCAAAGCTATCTAATGGAATAAAGCGAATTGTCGTTTGAATTATTAAAAAAATCCAAGAATGAGTGCTCCTAAAGCTGCTGCTTATTTACAAGCATTATATGGAGTAATTGTTAATTCTGAGACTATTATAAGAGTAATCCGATTTATGCTGGATATCGCGGTAGAGTAGCCAGGAAAAAATTCTTCGTAAGGGAAAAGAATAGAAAACTCAGACTGGCTTTCGCAAAATCCAACATAAATAAAAATTGCTGGAATAAAGTTATATTTGCTGATGAAAGTAAATTTAATATATTTGGATCTTACGGTAGAATCTTGGTGTGGAGAAAACCGAGGGAAGAATTTCGTAAACAGAACTTGGTGCCCACTGTAAAACATGGTAGAGGAGGAGTTATGGTATGGGGGTATATGTCGTCTGCTGGAGTAGGTAATCTTGTTTTTATTGACAGTGAAGGGATCAGTACAAGTATATTTACATTCTAAAGCAAAATTTGAAATGTTCATCACGTAAATTAAAATTGAACCTTCATAACGATTTTAAATTCTAGCAGGACAATGACCCCAAACACACTGCGTTGAATGTTAGACTCTAGCTGTTGTATAACTCTCCTGAAATAATAAAAACACCATCACAATCTCCAGACTTAAATACCCAAGAGAATATTTCTGAAGAATGTGAATAAAGACTTCGCAAACAAATTATTTCTTCAAAACACCAATTAAAATCAGTGCTTCAAGAAGAATGGGGTAAAAGTTTCTCCAGAAATCACAAAAAAATGAGTCAAATCTATTCCAAAAAGATTAAATCATGTTTTAAAAGTAAAAGAAAATGCAACAAAATATTAAAACCTTTTAAAAAGTAAAACTTTTGGATAAATATTTGATGGAAAAGTAAGTGTCCCATCACTTATGTGAGCTTTTTTTTTGCCCCATTATAAGCAATTGCATTTTTATTCAATTAATATTTTTATATTTTGACAAAATGTATGTTATGTAATAATTGTTACTAACTTTAAATATGAAACACACCCCACAAAAATATTTGTCCATGTATTTTTAATTAATTTCATTACAGTTTCCTTTTGTAAAGTACAAGTGTCCAATCATTTTGTGAGACACTGTATACATACATACATATATATATATATATATATATATATATATATATATATATATATATATATATATATATATATATATATATATATATATATATATATATATATATATGATCTCTTGATGGAGAGAAACAATTTTTATTTCTATTGTTTCTCAATATTTTTTTTCAGAATATTTAAATTTTAAATTTCAATTTTTATTTATTCATTATTATTCTAATTACTTTTCTTTATTTCCTAAATGATTTATCTAGTTCATATCAAAAACGCTTATTTAATTTCTTAAAATGCTCTTTAATATGGGCATTCACAATTTATTTTATTTTATTACTTATAATGTTAAAAAATGTTTAAGAGAATTTTAATTACATTTTAATTAATATAAGTATTATTTAATTGTTTTTTAACTACTATATATACATTTAAACTTAAAAGTTTCCATATATAAATTCAAAACTCTGTCATACAAATTTTTAAAATTAAGTTAAAAAGGACTAAGCAAATTGTATTGGAGAGAAAGCATTTTTTAAAATGATATGTTTGAAGTGTTTTTTTACCGATCGGAAAATAATTGCTTTTTAATTTAATCACTCTCAAACTGGAAAGAAAGTAGATAAAGAAATGAAGCAGAAATGTAAAGGAAAATACAAGGAATACCTCGATTTCCCGCTAATGAAAACTCAAGCCAAAATAAAAATGGGCTCCCTTTGATTGCAACGAACCTCTTTTCTGGAAGAATTCTTCCCCCTGGTAACCATAGAGATTTGAAATTTGAGGCATCACTTTTCTTCATTTAATTAAAGCAGTTGTATGTTGGATTTTTTTCTTTAAAGAATTTGTCATTATAGGAGACAATTTTGGCAG
This sequence comes from Latrodectus elegans, assembly GCA_030067965.1. Classification (NCBI taxonomy): domain Eukaryota; kingdom Metazoa; phylum Arthropoda; class Arachnida; order Araneae; family Theridiidae; genus Latrodectus; species Latrodectus elegans. Next base: position 103,613,685 of record CM057810.1, read on the forward strand.
AGGTTGATTTTTCGTTGAAGAAATAAATTCAATTTGTAACTTCACTCTCAAACTAAATAACAATTTAACGACTGGATTTGTTTTTAAGTATAGTGTTTCTTTAAAAACTTGTGAACATGGCAATATTTAATAAATGGGATTTACTTTATGATGATAATCAAATAATTGTTTTTAAACACTTATTGGGATAAAAGTGTTTTATCTTTTTCTTTTTAACTAAATGCATTTTTTATATATTTTTTATGCGCAAAAATTTTACCCTTAAAGAAATCAATTGGTAAAGTTTTTTTTGATGGTACTTTTGAAATACATTTTTGCAGAATTTAGAACAGAATGACATAAATATATTTGAACTAAATGCTAATAATAAGATTCCAGTTATATTAATCACGTAAAATATTAAACATTTGTTGCATTAAATTAGCAAATATAAATCAAATTTTGGTAAAAGTTTACAATCAGGTACAAATCGATTTTTTGAAGCCAAAATAGGTGGCAAGACTTGACTAACAAGATTGCCGCTGAAGCTAAACAAAAGCTGAAATTATATAGGATTACAAAGGTTACCAGAAATTATATTTTATTGCCAAGATTTATCGCCAAATAATTTACCAAAACCTAGGGATACTCAATTCTACACAGAAGCCCAAATTTTTATTAATTGTATTTTAAAAATTCAAATATATTTCACATTATGTGCTTTAGATTTCGGTATCATTTTTTTTACATAGTGTAGCTAACAGCCCATCAGTTGAAGCCTTCCAAGATTTCAGCCCCACCTTCTTAGCCTCCCAAGATAAATTAACTTATGAAAGGAATTTTTCTTAAAAGGTCGACCGTATTCTCATGTCATAAAAGTCTGTACTTGGAAAACTCCTAATCAGCCATCTTGACAAACATACATTCAGAAGTTGAAATGTAATATCTATCTACCGTTGCTGAACTGTTTGTCCATTTTTGGACATTGTGTCACAAAACCGAAGCAACCAGAAAAGTGTTGTTATACTGTGGTTGAGACTATACCTCGGATGGTACGCTCCGAGGCGCTATGTCTGATCACTAACCCACGTTTAGCCTTTCTATACCTATTTCTAATTAGATTTAAAGCCAAAAATAATGTTTAATAAAACAGCATTTCTATAAAAGATAGTTATTTAAAATTTTTGTAAAATAAGCCTCTTGCAAATGAATTACCTTATAGGTCTATTTGATCTGCAAACAGTTGAGTCTTTTTGAAGTCTCAATTTGAATTCGAGATATATATGACGACTCCATAACTATATGGTGGGACTTTGAATTAAGCAAAAATTGGTAACTTGTTTAAATCCTAACATGTTCAAATGCATCATTATGTTTGACTACAAGAATCTTGAAAGTTAGCTAGTGAAGTTAACAAGTGAGCAAAAATTTCCTCTTTGCATCATAACCAGGAAAAGATATTAAAACCTAAAAAATTTTTGTCAATGTTTTCAAATATAAATGCCTATTTAAGAATCAGAAAGGGAAAAGCAAGTAAAACGTTCAGTTGCTAATTCACAAATTTTCTTGTTGTTATTGTCTTGTGCAATAAAGTAGTGCAATAGAGCGAGGCAAACTGATTCCAAAAGTACCCACGACAGCTTTGTATATATCTGTAACTTCCGGGGAACATAGTTGTTGATGCGAGAGATTCAAATGGTTACTGAGAAGTTTTGCCAATATGGCAAAGGAATCAAATGCAATCGTGTCCATAAGTTAAGGATAATGAAAGTTATGGCAAATAAAGAGACAGAAGCAAAACAAATGTGACTCATTTATAAAGTCTATTTATTAAACAAAAGTTAAAGAGCAAAAAATTGCTATATGTTTGACATCAATAATAAAAAATGTGATTTTTACTCTCTGGAGCAAATTTAAAAAAGAATCTATTTACAAAAACCAATATAACATGGTTTTGATGATGGTTAATACATAGTATGCCCCCAGACGATGCAATACTGACAGTACAAAGCCTATGCACCAGAGTATCAAATTATCGATCTGATCTTGGGGAATATTACACCACTCATCAAGCAATGCCCTTCGAAATTCCGGTAGACATGTGGGGGGGTTTGACGGGCTGCATTTCGTCGGCCAAGCATGTCCCACACATGCTCTATTAAGTTCTAGTCTAATAAGTATGCTGGCCAGTCCATGCAGCTGGTATCCTCCGACTGAAGGCATTCGTCTACAATTTTTGCAAGCTGAGGGCGGGCGCTGTCATTCATAGAAAAGAAATTCTGCACCTATGGCGCCCCGAAAAAACCATACATGTTGTTCCATAACGACATCTCGGTAGATGTGGAATGTCATGGTTACATTCTGAACATGCAGGTTAGTACTGGAACCCAGAAAATGTCCTCCCAGACGAGCAATCCTGCACAATCATAACGGTGTCGTTTAATGGTGATCTTTTGGTGGTAACGGGTATTTGACCCTCCATATGAAAGTCCGGTGACATTCAGACTGAAGGCTAAACCTGGACTCGTCGGGAAACATGACACAAGATCACAATTGTGGTGTTCACAATGCATGCTCTGTACTCCAGGCTAACCGCAAGTGTCAGTGAGGCCCAGTATCTGACAGGCCTACGAGCATATATAGACCAATGTGCCCCAAGAGTTTGTAAGCAGTTTGCCTGGAAATTGTCATACTGGTTGCTGAAGAGAGCTGAGGAGACATGTCTGATGCTGTGCTCTATCTGTTTCTTTTGGAACTAATTTCCAAATAATATTCCGCATTCGGTGTTGTAACTCGAGGGCGATCTGTGCTGTAACATATACTCACATTACCATCATCTTGGAACCGTTGCAAAAGCTTCGAGATGACACTCTGGGCGATTGCAAGTTCCTCGGATACTTCCAGTTTGGTACGTCCACATTCCTGATGGCCGATAATTCTACCATAAAAACATTATCAAAATGCTACCTTCATAACTATGCGGTTATTGCACTGAAAGGCTTTTAAAGCACTTGTAAACAATATTACCTTCTTGGCATCATTCCTTATATACTCCTCTCTTACACTCTCGTCATTGTGACGTACAATCGGCGTCATCTGGTGACTTCCTGTAATTTGCATATTATTCTTTAAGATGTATGTGATAATTCTACATGTGAATTTTTTATTTTAGTGTTCAATTTCTGTGTGATTCTGAATTATCCTTAATTTATGGACATCAGTGCATATGATCCGGAGAGAGTTCAAGTAAAGACAGCTCTTGCATCTTCTATGACCATCGGGTTATATTTTCATTTCCTTGCCGTGTTTAGTTCTCAATCTATACAGATGTAGCACTACTCATTTAAGAAAATAGTTGATTGAACTTGATGCTTTTTGGTCAGTGGAAGGTATTTTATTGCCCTTCTTTCACCAAAGGATAATCCAGTGGAAGTCTTCTTCTTCTTAATTGAATGTGGAAGTCAAAGCAGCTCTGGTAAAGCATTTTGCATCAAGCAATACTCAAACCATTGCAAAATACGAAACAAAAATTCATTCATATTTTCTTATAAGTAAAAAGTAATAGCAAAATTTAGATTGCGAATTTCTTTAGCCTTGGAAAGGTTAAACCATTCAATTAAAATAAACTTCGTGTTGTTTTACTCAGTTAAGGTGTGAAAAATTAACAATTATTTTACTCATTCTTGTTTAATAATATAAGTTTTATTTGTTTCGTAATTTAAATTTATGTTTTTATACTAAAGAGAATAATAAAATTACTTAAAATTTTATTTCACTTAGAAGAATGAATGTAGCTGTACTCAAATAACTACCATAGTAATTATTTAACTTCAGCGAAAAATGACCGTGTAATTATATTCTTATAATGGTATAGTTACAAGGTCATTTAAAACTGATGCTATAAAGTATTAGCAAAAAACGAAACTGTGTTTTTTACGTTATAAAATATGTGCCGGTTTTTTGAAGAATAATCTAAGGACATTTAACTTAAATTTTCTGTTTTATAAACATAAAAAATTATTGATTATTTTTTTTTTACAGTAGATTATTTTTTCTTTATAAATGATATATATTTGTTTCACAAAAATACAATTTTTCTAACATTTTCAATGTATTTATGAAGAAATACTTTACGATTTCGCAATTTAAATAGTCTTATATGGATTTAAATTTCCATAAAACAAAAATCCAAATAAGAAGATTACAAATGAAACTTTCCTTGAAATTAAAATCACTATTATTTTACAATATATAATTACTTCACTTTGCAAAGATAAAATGCTTTTTTTACAATAATTAAGAATCAATAAAATAATGAAATATATTGTTTATCATTTTTCGGGTTTGGTAGTTAATTGTAATGAATGGAGCATTTAAAATTAACATTTATTATTAAACAATAGATTTAATTATACATTTATCCATAAGATATAAACTTTAAAAATTAAGATTTTTACAATTGTATTTAAAGTATGGATAAAGAAAAAATTTTGAGCAAAATATTAAATAAATGTTTTCGAAATTTAATAAATATTCTCCCTTTAATTGCCAAATCTAATTTTACTAGTCACTTGTATTTGTGACTAGTAAAATTAATGATTAATCACAAATCACAAATGTTAATCACAAATTAATCACAAATGTTGTTTGTTTCCCAGCGTTTGATTTTCGGACACGAGAGCTAATTTAATCAAGACTTGCAATTTAAGGAAGACAAACATCTAGGGACAAAGTGACATTAAACTGCTTAACTCTTAAAATATGGCCAAAATGTTGAAAAATCATATGTTTATTTGCACTGCATTTATTTCATGGAGATACTTTGCAAGTTATTGGAGAGTTGTCGATGTAAGATGAGAGGATATCGACTCCGTAAAATAGAAGATAAGTGTTCACGTATATCGGGTGACTGTGTGGACCAAAATAAATGTTTAACATCATCTTTGTGTTCATAAAGTTATAACTTAACAACTCCCACTACATTGGTGAGTTGAATTTCTAGAGATTTTTATCCCTTACAGAAAACGAAGTTTATATTTAGGATAGACATAGTTAACTAAATTTTCTTTAGTTCTCGCTACATTGTTGCTTCTTTCAGCGTGATGAATGAAGCATAAAAAATTATGATATGGTTAGTCATATCATGACTAATCAATCTTAATTCTTGACAGATGGAATGCGACAATCACGACTATGCATTTGTGCAGATGTCTTCCCAATGTGCACCTGTCTTGTTTTAGATAAAACTCAGAGAGACAATTTGTCAGAATATTTTTTTCCTCTACTTAACAAGCAATCAAGTTTTGTGAGTGTGGCACCATTAAAGACGAATTTTGGTTTTAATATCTATGACAAGTGTCTTGGAAATGCCGTAAATGTTTAGCATTAGCAAATCATTTACGGTATTTCCAAGGTATTGTGTAACTATAATCAATGACATTGGATAATCCAGATTCTGATTCTACTCTATAGTAAGTTTTGCTGCAAATGTTTACTTTTATTACCACAATTCACTTCGATACCTTTCGGTCTCTTTCTCTAAGTTTCTCTTACCGTTCATCATTTCACTTTCAAAGGTTGTCTTGCATATCTTTGTGTATGTTGTCATGACTCTACACACATCTAGAAATGCTTAAAAGTTGGATATTCCTGTCACACTTGTTCTATCTATCCATGAAAATGTCATTCACCACTGAATACTACCTGTCGCCACTCAGTGGACGTACATTTGCTGTACTCGTAAGGAAATTGCAGCTTTCATCTCCGATGAACAGTAATCAGTGTAAGTGCATAAACCAGGTATCTGCTTCATAGGCCAACAACGCTTAAGGTTAATAGTAGTTTGCAAGTAGTAAGTAGCCTTTTGGTTCATCTGGTCACTCAGTTGATCAACGGTAGCTCGTCTATTCACCCGAACGCCTCTCCGTAGCTGTCGTACATCTGTCTCATTTAGAGCTCGTGGTGTATTACATTTGCCACGGCTCTGATTTTGAACTGTCCCACTTTGTCATGTACGGTATAGTTTTTCTACGGCATCACGCGATCAATTGACAAACTTAGTGCTTCGGAAATGCAAATTCGGGCAAAAGGTGCAAACCTTTTGCTTCGAAAGTCAGTGATCATATTCTTTTTGGACGTCGGATAAATCTCACAATTTCTGCATTACGCCAACGATTACATTGTGTTTTCCGAACCCCTCAAACTCTCTTCATATATGCTCAACTCCACTGTGCAACTAATTTCCTTCTGTGATTGGTTATTTAAAATCTATGTCGGAATAACGTGATGGTCACATTAATGTGACTAGATTTTACTAACATGCATAATTTGAATATTTATTTTTCTGTTGAATATAGTAAAGAATTTTTTTTAAAATGGGATGAATGATATTTTGATGAGTGGAAAAATATATATTTTAAATACGATATTTAGTTAAAATAAAAATTGCTTCATATTTATTTAGTAAAGTTATTTAATTTTGCCTGAGAAACTAATATTAAATTAAATAATATTAATTTTTTTCGCTTGAATTCTGTAGAAGAAATTTTTATTTTTTCACAGAAGCAATTAATTTATGGAAGACTTTCTCTTATTCTTAAGATGTAGCAATAAATTTTATACATATTTTAGTGATGTGAATCTGCAATTGAGATTTGGAAATAATACGTTTATTTATTAAAATATTTACATTACTACCTTGAGAAATCTTCTGATTTTACCACTGCTGATCAACCACCTGATCAGCAGGGTGTCTGATGAATATCAGAAACGTAAAATGATTATATTTTTGGCACCATGAATTGAACTTTATTTTCATGCATCGTCAATTTTTTGTAAGTGTGCAGAAGTTAATCCATTATGTATCAATAGAAATAAAAGCACTAATCGCTATGGTCTTATATTGCTAAATAAGATTTGATGATTTTGATTAAGTAAATACATGTGATATAGTAAAATATTTTTGATTGACCTTAATGCCTTTAGACATGAATGCAGTTGTCATCTGTAAAGATAGAAAAGTGAAACTTACTAATAAATATTGCGTTACTGTAATCAGAGGCCTTTAAGTGTATCACAAATAAAACCCATTAAAGAAAATATCTACCTTTATTAAAAGAATATGAGAATTTGATTTAGTGGCGACAGAGATAAAACATCAATTGGTACTCTCAAATCCATGCAAATTAATGTATCAAACTGAAGACGACAGGAATCTTCTAATATCATAGAAGCTGGGTCTCTTCTGATAGCTTGATTCCCATACAGATTTTGACCCCTGAGATATTTTAAGCTATTCTGTCATCTACCCTTTTTTATGTGGTCTTCTGCTGCCAAAACTCATGTCATTATAGAGTAGTTTCGCCAAATGTGTTCAATGTAACGTATCAAACGGAATATTTGCCGACACGCATTCATTTCTCTGGTGTTCAATTGAAAAACTCTCTGCAAAAGTTATCATTATTTATGGAAAAGAAATGCTGATTATTCTAACGACTCATTAAAACACATCAGCATTCCAAATTTTGTGCTTTTTTTGTAGTGGAGAATAAAAATAAATTCTCGCGAATATCAATTTATGGTGAGCCAAATGTTTTAGAAAACTGCAATAATAGAAATACTAAGCAAAATACATCATATGATTAAATATAAAGATGATTGCAATTCAGAATCATTATATTTTTACTTGAATCTGTAGAACCTACAATTCAGTTTATCATATGATGTATCGTTAAGTGTTGAAAAAATTAATTTTACAAATTAGTCCATCGTTTATTGTAAAGACTCCCAGACTTTTCTTGTTGATCTTTCTTCATACATAGAAAAATGCTGACTAAATAGCATAAAGTTATTATGCTTAGATCTATATTTAAAGTTTTTATAAGAAAATAAAAATATCACAAACATTTTTAAATTCTCACTTTGACAAATTATTGCAATGTAATTATACTAATTATATTTATATTTTAATAAAATCAATAGACTTAAAAGAAAAAAAAACTGATAAAAATAATCTGAATCAGTGCTTTTATGTATGTTTCTTACAATTATGATATTACATTAATATAAAAACTAATTTAAAAAAGTAATATGTGTCACTTACAGATAAAGTATAAATAAAAATAATGTAATGTTTGATGTTCTTTAGAAACGAATAACAAATATTTGAATTTAAGAAATAAAAAAAAAAGCTATTTTGTCACGCAGTTGTTCTCTGCATTACAAACTCGAGCCATAACTGAAAACAAGCAGAGACGCAGGTGACAGATAAAAACAATTCTTCGAATGACACGACGTTTATTTTGTTCTTTTTTCGCACATAGCAGGATGCATTATTATGTTATCTCTCACATTGGCAGGGTTGGTCCATTTTATTTCGAAAAGTAAACACCAAATGGCGTGTTCATGTAGCTCCGAGGCAGGCTTCTTGACTGCTGTGGAAATTAAACTCGCCAAGTTGCTCCTTTTTTTTTTTTATAAAATTCATTTCGCTAAAGCAGTCACTAGGGATTTTTAATGTTACGTAACTGATAAAATGGTAAAAAAAAGTTTCCCTTCGTTTTGTTTATTACCTTTTTAATTATAGCAAACTGCATTTCTCTGTTTTCGAACACAAGAGAATAAAAAATAAAAATATATGAAGTCTTTTGGGGAATGGAGTGTTTTATTAGTTTCTACATTTGTATTTTGTTTTTAGGCAGTCAATTTTTGGAAAATATTTACAGTGTCAATTTTTGTTTTTAGTGTTATCTTTGTTTTGAGAATATGGAGAAAAAGAAAGGAATTTATGACCTTTTCTGGAAAAATTTGTTTAATTCTGAAACCTGCAAAGTTACATATTTCTCTTCTCTAATAATTGCTTGTTAGAGTTTGGGGGATTATAAGGAAAGAGTAATTTAGAATGGTTGTCCTTGGAGAATCGATTAATGGTGGTTTTAAAAGATACGACGTTACTTTTAATGAAACGACATTTATATAAAGGCTATCGATCATCATAAATAAAAAAATCATCTATGCATTATTAATTTGTGATAGCTTATTTAATATTTAGAAAATTGAAAATAAGCAAAAATTCTATCCAGGTATTAAAATAATACGAGCGAAACTTTCAGAATGATGTCACCCCCATTAAAATTTCGACTATGTTTGAATTGTGAAATGTTTTACAAATGTAAGCAGGCACTCTGTTTCCCACTTTAATTTGCACCTTTGCTAAATCAGGGCCAACTAAAGTGAGACATAGCAGACACGGATAGATACTAACATACCTTCTTCTCAAAAGTGAACACAAAGCGACTGGTCGACTCGCAGTAATGTGCCCAATTTTCATATGACATGGCGAATTCTTCATCTTTGTTCATAGGATGGGAAAAACCACAACAGCAGACTGCATATCTGGGGAAAAAGAAAATCCAAAGCATTACGCGTTTGACTTTGTACTCACATCATCCTTGGATCTTAATAAACCCTCAGGCGTAAAACTCTTCTAGTGGAAGAACTTAATATTAACAAATAAGGCAGTGCAAAATAAATTAATCTCGATGATTAAGAAATTAGAAAATTTAAAGTCACCAAGATAACGATTTATCGTTATCAAAATATTATCTATTATTATTATAAATATTATCAAAATATTTAATCTTATTAAAATATTTCTGTTGACCAAGATAACGATTTATCGTTTTCCTGTGTTCGTGGACACAACACACACAAGCAACAAGACATACCTTACCTAATTAAAGATTACAAGGATAACAAAACACATTATACAAACAAAATGGCAGCCCTCACCATCTTGATGAATAGGCAGGACTTACCTACTTGGAGAAACTTCACCAAGCAGTGGAGAAAGTGACAAAGCTATTGAGCCCTGCTGCCGAGGGCAGCTGAGAAACACAAGGAAAATTAATCTCGTACAATCAGGGACTTATTACAATATTGAATGTGACAAATTCAAACAAAGAAGAAAATGATCGAGCTTGAATGGTGACGACAGCCTTGAATTGGTCCCTCACGAACTTTAGTGCATTGTTTGTTCCGGTTAAAGTGATCGCCTAGAGATTCTTGTAAAGGGAACTTCCATCAGTAAGCATACTAATATATAGCGTAGTAATTTCTCAGACCGCTAATGATTACCATACTTGTGAAAATTTATCCAACAAATGAGTGCCTGCTTAGCTCCAAATTACATGAACATTTGTACAAGAGGAGAGGAGCACCATCGCGCGTGGACTATAGAGTCTGAGAGTATGATTGCAAACCATGTAGATAACCAACTTTACTACTTCATGGACTGGCATCTACAAATTGTGGCCACCAAACGCAAAGCTACAGAGACATGCTGAAGACTTGACTTTTCTTGGTTCTCCAGACAAGAAGAGGATCCGACAAACACTTTGATTAGAAACTAGTAGCCAAAGTGCGAACTGTGGCTCTCCCTGCAACAGCAGTCGGGCTGCGAGTCATCTCGGGGTAGGTGCTAGAAGTTCTCTTGGTTTCCCTCTAGCTGCATGTGCCCACTTTCCCACAAAGTCCCCCTTGAGGACACGTGGTTCCAGCCCGCATTTGCGAAAGTGACGCTCACTGCACGGGCCTCACTTCACTACCAGGCTTTGTGATGTGATTTTAATTGACTTAGTAAACATGGAAAATGTGTCATACACGTTGGTTTTTGGAGAGATTCACCTGGTCGGTTCCGGTGGCGAACTCACAGTCTGTAGAAGGACATACCATGTAATCGACCATGCAGTTCTGTAACCCGTCTGTTCTAAACACGGCTACTGGAAAGATTGTGTATTCCCGGTCCGACAGGGGTTACAGTTATATCACTGTAATGTTTTCTTCACGCAGAGGAAGGTTTCATAGCCATACACTGGCTTCGCAAATAGGCTGTCAACCTGCAGTACCAAAATGTAAGCATACATTCTTGCATACGACCATGTACTACAACCGACAGAATCAAAATAATGTAAGAAAACATTTTTACATCACATACTACAAATGTTTAAGCAATGTAATCTAATATTTCACGATTCAAAATGTGATAGTTATTGAACGACACCGAATGTTTCATTAGATCTACAATTAATTTTGCATAAATTTTTAATTTTCTTTTATCAAGAACTTTATTTTATTCGTCCGAAATTAAAATTTTTTTATTCTAAGCTAGGTTTCAGTTGCTTTATTAATGATGCACAATATTCGTATTCTGAGGATTATATAAATTAGTCATTAAATCAAATACAACACTAAACACACAAATGATAGAAAATCTAATATTATAACCTAATATTGAGTAGTACCTCACAAGCATACATATATTTTAAGTGGTTAGAGAGACCACAATTTGGTTAAAATTTCACCTGGAGATGTTATAGGTCAGGATTGCTTTCTTCTAGGTCACTATCCATCTGGTATCTGGGCATGACAAGTGCCTGGAAGCAGTTAATGGGCAAACCATGATGTAATGGAGAAGATCGCCAATATCCCTACCTCATTATTTTCTGTTCACTTTTAGGTGGATGGATAAGATGTTGGATAATTTAATTTAAATGGAGTGGACTATAGGGCTGGTTGATGTCAGGCTGCAGAAAGCTTTAAGGGCTGCCTGCCTATCTGACCAAATAGTTGCCTACTGCATCGTCTTATTGATTAGTTGCGCTTATCCATTATTTGCATTTACATTCTTGTATAATTTTTCTTACAATTAAGTGGAATTAAAATTCATCTCCTGATATATAGTACAATTCTTGAAATATTTTGAGAAATATCATTTTGAAGTAAATATATTTATGACAGTGAAAAATAACAATAGTCAAATTAAATGATTTCAAATTATATGCATCTATTCGTTTTATGGAATTATAATAAAAATTTCTAAAAGTTATTTTATTTTAATCTCGTAAAAGACGCTCGTAAAAAAATTAAAGTTTTATAAACAATGAACAAATACTTGTATTTAAACTTTGAAAGTACGAAAAATGTTAGATAAACATATATTAATACTAATGAAAAAATATGTCTTCGAAAATTCACTAACTATATAAGTTTGGTTTAAAAAAATTTTTTAAAACAACTTTTTTCAAGATATCAGTCAGCATATTATTATCCATTCTTATAAAACCAATTTTCTTATATAGTTTTTGAAAATATATCGATTCCGCTTAGAGCTTACTGAGCAGATGTGATAGATAGTTAGTGCTCTCTTTACAACTTAGACTTGCCTATTTGCCTTTGTAAGAAAAGTGAACATACAGATAGTAATATTTTATTCTTCATGTAAAGCATCTATAAGCATTTATCATGTTAGTTTACTATTAATTCACTCTAATGTTGCTATTCGCAATATAATATTATACTCGCAATTTTATATTTGTGAGAAAAGGGAAGTACTATTTTATCTGAAACTGAAAGTATTATTTTATCCTTATTTGAAACATGTATCAACATTTATCATGTTAATCTATACTATTAATTCACTCCATGTTGTCATTCACCGTGTATATTTAATAAATGGTATTTTAATAAAGAATCTATATTCTGTTAAAATCTAACATTTCAGACTTGAACCAAAGTAATGTAAAATTCAAAATATTTTATTTCCGATAAGCAATTTAGGTAAACCGATTTTCAAAATAAATAATGAGTAAATGACTTATTAGCAAGTATTCATGCAACATTAAATATCAATTTTGGTGGGAAATGCATTATAGTGATTTCCTTAACTTGACAGATAGAATTAAGGATATTTTTATTAACTTGATTTGCTAATAGATAATTAAGATTTTAAACTAGTACTAAATGTGTGTAATATATATTTCGGATTTACTAGTATAACACCTAGGTATTTTATATACTTAGTATTAATAATTAAAGGAATGTTAGATTAAAATTCCAAAATTATACTGATCTACGAAAATAAATAACCTTCTTTCTATACACTGGATACAGCTTTTATAATATTATTTCATTAATTTCTATCAAATAAATTGTTGAAAAAATTTGCGAAGATAATAAATAAATTATATATAATGAGAGAATGGACAAAGTTTTCGCGATGAATTATTCTTTTATATAACTAGATATGATTATTTATTTTTTATTGAGTTACATTTGGAGAAACAAATTAATTAACATTATTTTTCAATGATAAAGTTATAATTTTAAAACCGTAACTTTCCCAATAGATCGTAAAGGAAATTTGTGTGTATAGAAAAATGAAATTTGTGAAAAGTCTTCTTTTTGTTAGTTACGTCTGCTATCAGTTAATTATGTCTATTTTCAGTTAGTTTCAATTACCCTCAGATGAAGTTATGATTATAATGAAGCACAGATTTACTTTTTATATTTTTTAAAATGAAATGTATGTTTTAACTAAAGATTGTGGGAATTTAAGTATTTGGCAGTGGAACTGTTATAAAGGTGAAAAAAATCTTTGAGAAAAACCAAGGATGTATTATTTTAAAAATGCCTGCTTCATTATTTTCAATGATTCATTATCAACAATAGATCTATTGATTAAAAGGCATTTTTTTTTGATTAAAATATATCAGATTTGATATTATTAATACTGCTAATAAATTTAATGTTGCATTTATGCAGGCAAATCTGCTTTTTCAGCTGAATGGAAACTCATCAAGTTTTTAATCTTGAGTCACCTACTTGGATTTCCACCTTTCAGGACTATCAATTATCTAAGAAATATCCCGCTGGAGGTCTTCCAACAATGGACAAGACAACTTGAACTTGTAATCTATAAAAACTTGCATTATATTGTTTGTCCTATAAATCTCGGCTACTAGGATTTCCATCTTTCAGTACTAAAATGGGCATAAATGATGACGGAGTATATTTTGGACTCTGTTGGCAGGCCATCAAATCCCGAAAGTAGTTCTTCGTACTTTAAAATGCAAGGACCAAGGTGAAGACCCCCGGAATCGGCCTGCCCCCGGTCGAGCTGTCATTTTTACATGGAGGGCATATTGACCACGACATATTTAACGTGTCTCAGCTGCCATAACGATCCACTGGGTTCGTCATTAGCAAACAGGTCGTATTTTCTACCATTAGATAACGAGAACGAGCACCATGACTTACCAGGCCATTGAGGATCAAATAATTAATAATTGCACTATTTGATGTCAAATAGGGTGGGGAATACTTGAGTACGACTTTGCCTCTTTCTCTATTTTTATACTGTCATCATTCTTACAAAATTGATAAAAAAACTCAATACTTTTTGAAATTTCAGTGAACAAAATACTGTAGTGAAAGGGCTGGAGATCTTATATTAAGGCAGTTTAATACGAGTTTTAAATAAATCAGCCGATTAAAAACTTATTTAAATAAAATAAAATATTAAAATCATTTAGTAATATATTTGATTATTATTATTACTTTTTAATAAAGGTAAATTTTATTTATAAATTACTAATATTCATGCGATATTTTTTTGATGTTACTAAACCAGATTAATAAAGAAATGACATTTTTTTCTTTTTTTAGATTATTATAAAACATAATTAAAAAATACTTTCTGTTATTGATGTTATTACTTATGAAAGCTAGCCAAGCTTGCTACACCATTGACTATGCGAATTTAAGTCAGTAGGGTGCGCCTTTCGTTTAACCAGAGCACCACGAAGGAGAAAGTACAACTTTGCTTTAAACTTCTCCGATAGATGAAACCACCAAAGGATCAAGACCCTCAATTTTAGTTATAATTTAAAATATTCCAATTGAGAGTAAATCTTATAATTACAAAGAAACCCATATACATGGAAAAATTATGATTTGTTCATTAATCAAGAAAATAAAAATGATAACGAAAATTATAAAAATCTAACATTGAATGCTACTATTTAGTTACCATTTTAAAAGAAAACATGCTCCTAATATTTGATATGTCTCTAGTTTGATCCATCAAGCGTAATTTGATGAAGGGGTAAATGGAATTTATTTTAAAAACCAGGATCAGTCTAGAAACTTCCTGGATTCTTATTTAGGCACTCGAGTTAAATAATGATAAACAACGTTATTATTTAAAAAATTAATCCATTTCTACTAATTTTGAATGAACTCTTAGCTGCTTTATTTATCAAACATGAATCGCGATAATCTGGATGTGTGTGTGTGTTTAATTTAGTAAAAAATAATCATGTTTAAACAATTCCATGGCTTCCAATGAACAATAAATTAATTCTTCTAATTCAATGAGATGAAGAAATATTGCGACAGAGGTATCATTTCGTCAGTATCAATACATGGTTTAAATGAATATATAAATATTATTTACAAGACAATCTAAAAAGCAAGCTTCTTTCCGTCCATTTATTTTATAATTCTAGTGTGATATTATTATACGAATAAAAGCTCAATGCCGTTTAATATAAATAACGAAATTAATCCCATAAAATTATTATTGTTTTTATTTTACTTACAATGAAGACATAATCTAAATAATCTATTTCACATATTATATTACACAAATATGTTTTGAACATAAATTATAAAATTGAATTGCGCATAAAAAATGCTTCATCACAAATTACCGATAAACATGCTTATAAATGCCTCCACTTTTTAAGTATAATTATTTTTGCATTCCAATGCACATAAATAATTAAATCATTTAAAAATGAAAAGTAAGTGCTTGTATGCAAATCATGCATTAATTTGAACTTGCCAATAATATTTTTATTGATAATATATATTCCGCACCTTAAGTAAAATTTATTAATTATATATTGAGCCAAGAAAATATTGTATTCCTTTATATAAACAGAAATGTTATACAAGTCAAAATTCAATTACTATATTTTAAAATAAATTCTGAATGTGCAAAAATGAGGATTCTTCCTTTTTGTAAAAAATGACACGTTACAGATTGCTTTTTAAATAAATGTTTAAAAGTACTAGTAATTCTCAAAATAATAATGTTTAATTTATATATATTGAAATTTTTTTGGAATAGTTAAGTAACCAAATGTTAATGTTATGCTTGCAATTATTTTCTTTTAAATGATTTTGAGGAAAATTTTCTTTTTCTATATAATTTTATGTTAACGTGTGGGTTATTTAGATAAATTCAAGAAATTGTCGAATTCTAGTAACGATGCATCATGCACCATAAAATTCCTATTAATTTTTGCATAAAACAAACATTTTACATTAAGTCACGAAGGGCAGAATTTTTAATTTTATTTATCTAGCAACTTTCATCTTATTTTAAAATTATTTTCAGGACATATGCTTCAACATGAAATTTAATCAACTAATTTAAGAAAACTAATGAGCATATACCTCTTTAGCATATATTTGAATTACAGAAGTTTAAGAATCATATTTAAAATATATAATTTTTTTTTGGGGTGGGGTTGCCAAATAAATTAAAATTGTTCATAAAATTAAAAGTTAGATTCATTGCTAAAGACTGTCTTATTTGAACGTCTGGTTACATAATTTTCTGCCTGAAAATTATTTAAGTCAGAAAATATTTAATTATTTCTTACTTATACTATATTTATCATTATTATAAGTTAGAAAATTAATAGGCTATTATATCTTTAGTTTAAATAAGTTCTAGAAAAATATTAAGAAGCCACATCAGTGTTTGTGTGTATTTTGAGATAGTAATATTTTTTCATTTCTTATTCCAATAAATATCTTTACTAAAAGTTTATAGAATAATGAAGCAGGATGAATTCTATCTATTTGTAATATTACTTTTTTAATGAGCCCTTACGCTATTTATCTGTCATTTTCGAAATATTTAAATTTTTTGTCCATTACTAAGGAGAGAGTTTCTTTTTAATATAAGAATAAAAACAATATGAGTGGATCAAATAAAAAAGCAAACTCTAGTAAAAACGTTATTTTGTTCACTTTAAAATTTTTTCAAGGTTTCGGCTGCTTAACAAGAAGATAATTGTTTTTCATCAGAAATTTGTTCTTTTATGAAGAGATTAAATAACTGATCCATACACTTATAAAGAAATCAAATCGCTTTGAAGATAGCTCGTTCTGTATGCAAAATAACCATGTATTGGTGGGCTATTTTATTTTAATCTCATAAAAATTAATAGAGGGAGATTAAAGTGCAAAGAAAAATATTTTTTTGATTTATATAACTGAGTAATTAGTAATACTCATTTATCCGAAAGAAAAAGAACTTGAAAGAATTTGGGATATACATTATTTTTGAATGGTAATTTACACATTTTTCACATAAGATTGAATTCAGATGATGAGAAATTATATACAGTTCTTTAATCTATAGAAGAAGGAAGGCCTATCAACACAGTTAACCAATTTTTGGCCAAAAGTACGCTAACGCACCATTTCAAATTAATAAATTTTTGTTAACACACAATGAAAGACTTACATTTTTTTTATCAATTTTATATTCCTGCAATTTTTAAGGCTCTGAAGTCATTTATAAAATATTAATAATTCAATGGGTATGAACAATTTCTGTTGAGAAAATTTCAAAATACTTAATTTTTTTTATTATGAAACGATTACTGACAAATTTCAAATTTTTGAAAATATATAATTATTCCATTTGAGATTATTTACATGTTTTTATAACGGATTAAGTATTACATCTCTATAAATGAAGTTAAAAAAATGGATACAAAATTTAAAATTTCATATTTAAAATTAATCTTGCTTTTACCCACCATTGTCCAAATGCCAATGGAAATGAAAGATTGGTAGATATTGAATATACAATTTATAATTAAAATAACAGAAATGTATTGCAAATTGCAATTTCTTTTATAAATTTACAAATTCACTATTTACAATGCTCTAGGCTCAACAGTTTGTGGCTTGAATCTCATCTTGAAATTGGATGTTTGTAGCTTTTTGGAATCCACTTTAAACTGCCCTTTTAAGTCTAACTAGACCTCGCGTGTAAGATAATGTTGTGGTACAAACAAATCAAGCTATTATTTATAAATATCAATGAGGTAGAATAGTATAGCCACGGAATCTGCATAGAATTTCTACTAACATAAAAAAAAATTTAAATTTGAATTTTAAATTTTAAATAGTGATTACTCAATAGAAAAATCTAAAGACAACAATAATCTATCAGGAGAAATCAATTGTAAAAAAAAATAGATTATGTCCTCTCTCATCAACAGCACTCTTAAAAGAAATACGAAGCGATAGAATTAGATATATTATAAGTAAACATGGAAAAAAATTGCGTAGATGATGTAAAAAGTGCAAAAATTACGCGATTTATTTGTACCTTAAATGCAAAGTCCATTTGCACCCAAAATATCTTCGAAGTTTTGAAAAATACTATGGAAATACGATTTTGTAATGCATTTGTCGAATTAATTAATTAGTTCATTCATTAAATAATTTGTGTGTTAATTTTTTTTGCAAATGGGTGCCCATATGCACTGTTTCATTATTTAAACAAATTATTATTTTTCCTACTCGAAATATGTTTTTTGTTTTAACAAATGCAGTAACGCATATTCATACAAAATTAATCGCATTTTATAAAATGTCTGTGATTTGTCTAAAAGGAATTAATCAAACTTTTGTTAAAAATAAATAAGTTTGGCAAAGTTTTTCTAAACCTCATAAATGCTCTTTACATTTTTATGTTTTCAACAATTTTATTCTTGGCAATTTCACGTTTTACATAGTTTTTCATAACCTCTTAGAGCCATTTATGAAATTTCGTATTATTTAGCCATTTCTTGAATGCAAACAGTTTTTTCCTTAATTATAATCTCTTTGAATTATAATAAGGTAAATATGATTTGAATGCAACTCATTTTTAACCAAATAAGTTGATGAAGGAAGTATATATATTAAAATTCCATTGAAATAGCATTTCTAAATTTCTTAACACTAAAAATGATAACAATAATAATTTAATGTGTTGAGCAAATACTTAGAGAAAAATGTGTTATTTAAATTTAAATTTGTTCACTATTATCAATTTTGACTCCTGCGGACTATGACGGATATAAAATAAAAAGGATATACATATAATCGTGCTTATTGTTGTGCATTTCTTTTGCAATAAATAAATATTATTTGTCAATAAAAAAAATACATAACTTGAAACGAATGATATAAACCACTTCATTAATTATTATTCGGAACTTGTTTAAATGACTCATTTCATCGAGAAAGAAGATAAAATGTATATTTTAAGAATTCAAATTACTACTTAATCGAGAAAATAGCAAAATTCATCAGAAACAATTTTCCTAAGTATTTAATAATTAATTGAGAGGTAATTATCATATAAGGCTATCATTATGTCGAGATAATTATCATATCGTAGTAGATTCCTGGCTTTTTTAGAAATTATCGTTTCTTTTCGAATGGAGTTGGAAGAAAATTAGAAATTAATGTTTCCATTTCAGCAGATTCATTGCAGAATTACATAGTCATTATAATATTTGTTTCGAAACAAGCGAAATTCTTAAACAGTAGCTGATAGAAAAATGATGATTTAACTTAAAACACTTATAAAATTTCAAACAAATATTATATAATGAATATATTCTTGTATTTCTCTTTCGGTTATGCATTAAAAATTAATAGTGATTTTTGTTGTACCATGGTATTTTTTAAAAAAAAAGCTGAATACCTCACTTAAAAACTTTTTTTCAAAGTGCTAAATTTACTTGATACTTTCTAAAAATTATCAGATAATTTGTGCTTAATATATTCTGTATTAATTTAAATCTAAGAATAAGGAACATCTAAGCCTTTAACACATGCATTTGAAGTGGTTTTGTACGCCGGGGTAATGTTGCAGAAAACATGAAGGTTCTACATGCCTGGAACAGAAAAGAGAATTCTTCCAAAACATTTGACTAAATTAGGCTTTCGGGGTAATTTTCGCACCCTACAAATCGATGCTGGCTATGAGCCCTGAATACACACGGGAAATCTGATCTTTCCCTCTTCATGCTTCCAGCATGAACAAAAAAGAAAGAAAATTGGGCGATCTCCCCCTTGGATAATCTGTGCACGCTGGAACGAGGATTGAAAAGAAAAGAGAAAGTTACTGAGAAACTAATGGAAACATTTATTCATGAAGGGCACAAGGGTTGCAATCCAATCGGATTCACTTGGCGAGAAATTTTAATTTGAGGTACTTAATAAGGAAAAAGTGTATTCTTTAAATCCAAGAATTCTTCGCCAAATTGTAATTAGCATAACAAAAGTGTATTCGTAACATAAAGAAGAATATTTAGAAAAAATCTAATTCTATTTCTGTGGTTATTTTTTAAAAGAATGAATGATTTTAGAAAAATAATATAAAGTCATATGTGTAGGTTATATGAAAACATATATGTAGCCATATATAGAGTAAGTATTGTTAGGTGATGACATATTCAAAGAAGAATTGATAATTTCGCAACCATTATTTCCATAAAATCTTTTTGAATTTTCATGAGATTTGTATTGCTTACAGTAAAGTAAAAAATTCATCTCAGGCAAAATAAAAAAAAAAAAGGATTCGTTAGCATTTTTGAGTAATAGGTTTTCATATTTTTCGATGTGGATTATTAAGACAAGAACTGCTTGTATGAATTGAGTATTTAATGCAGCGATAATTCGTCACCTTACACTACACGATTGAATTTGTTATAGTATGTTATAATGAAAACTACTATAAAAAAACTCACTCGTGATTGACAGTTGTTTCAGAAGAATTCTATGAAGATTGTACAAAATCAGTTCTTTTGCCAGAAAATATCATTATTGTCAGTCAGTTGCTATAGCAAAATCGATATATGGTCTGCCATGAAATTAATTCATCTTTGGGCATTGATAGGATAAACATCAATAAAATATTACATGAGTGAACATTTTGCAGTAAAGAAAATTAATTCACGTTGGATCAAAAACTGACATCAGATAAATTCGAAAAAAAAAAAATCAGAAGAAAAGATAAAGTATTCTTCATTACGACAACGCGAACTCCTACACATCTGCTCAAATAAAGGAATTTTTGACTCACCAAACCTTGAAATGTTGATTCATCCCCAGTACAGTCCTTATTTTGCATATAATCGCAATTCTTAGTCTCGTACGTCAAATATAAACTATGAGATCACTTTTTAAAATGCCAGAAACATTAATGGAGGTGAGGCAACGATTTTTGACTGTAGAAAAAGAAGATGTTAAATAGACTTCAAATGAATGTCATATTAAACATTAATTTGAAAGTTGTACTTTTATATTCGTGATGCTCTGGTTAAGCGAAAGACGCACTTAACAGACGTAAATTCGCATTGCTAAAGGTATTGCGAACTTGGTTTTTTTTAGTGTCATAAGTAACAACAACATATTAATTTGCATAAGTATTATCTAAAGAAAGTAGCATACAATTAGACTATTCTGCATTTTTTATAACCACACCTCTTCAGTCAGAAATACACATAGATGCTAAATTTCCCTTTTTCTGTACAAGAGTGAATAGAATTTAAAAGTGTTTTGGGTAACATATACAAATACTTTCATGAAATACTTTTTGAAGATAAAGTTATTTTGTCAATAGTGAATATCGAGTTCGTGAAAATGAGTTTACTTCCATTAAATGATGAGAAGCATTTTAGATATTAATTTTACTGAATGGAACTGAGAAAAGATCTGCTCTTTGCCTTTTACTTAGAAATGTTTGCAATTCAAGATTTACCAAACGATTTTTTTTTTCGGAATAGAAAATCCAAGATTCAATCTTTTTTATACAAAGATGTGGATTACCTAGCAGAAAAAAGCCTGTTTATTAAGTATTATTGTTATTTGGGAAGTTTTTTCATTTGTATTTTGTCATATTCATATCCAGCAAGAGAAAGAAAGCCAAGAGAACTCACCAAGATCCCAACCCAACATGAGAAAAGTCGAAGCTCAACAACCAACTCTCTTCAACAGCAGTTGGTATCCAACACAGAATCATAGATCAAAGAAGGCAGTTCTACGATTAAACATGGTTTATTTTTAATTCATAAACAAACATATTATTTCATAACTACTACTAACTAACACATTAAATAAATTAATTTAAGAAGATATTTTCAGTGATCATAAAAATTTACATGACTTATGTGTGTGTGTGTGTGTTTCCTGTCTTTAATTTAACTTCTTAAGACACGTTTCCAATGCATGTATTGAAAAAAATATTTAAAATGATTCTACTTTTTTCACTGTCTAGTTCTAATCTTGTATAATCCATTATTCTGCATTCATATAAATTTTCACAATACGCAAAAACTTTTCAACTTCTCAAAAGGAGGTCTTTAATACAACACTGAATCACGAAATATATTTTGCTTTATCATTATTATTACAAAAAGAATGCTTAATAATTATATTAAGAATATGATAATAGATTAATGTACGATTGTTTTGAACACATGATTCTAATTTCATGTGGTTGTATATTGAAAAAAATTCGTGAAATACACATAAAGTTATTTTGTTGAACTAAATGCACCTTTCTGCGCTTAAAATTAACTAGATATTGCAATTAATAACTAAATAACCGTCTAAAATTGATCACTGTTATTAAATTTGCGTTCTTTTTGCGAGTGATCAAGTTGAGAACACACATAGTGCTAAAAACTTCGTTTCACTTGTAAATTGCTTTACAATTTGAAAAATTATACATTTTACATTAATTATACGTTATGTTCCAATTTAAAAAAGAAAAATCAATTTAATATATTAAAGTAATGAGGATTTAATTTAAAAAGAAAAAGTGTTTTTAATTTTAAGTTAAATTTAAATTTTTTTTTTTTTTTTTTTTTTTTTTTTTTTTTTGAAAATTTGCAAGAACACTCTTCATTTTTTATAAAAAATATTTACTGTGTGAAAACATATATATAAGAAATCTAATTCAAGAGTTCAAATGTACCATAAAATTTGTAACTACATTTAATTTCATTGAACTGAAATTTTAAACAATCATAAAACTATTAACATATAATGTGTTTTGGTGATAATAAACTGCTCAAACTTATTTTAAGGTTGCAAACTGTGTTTTGCAGTTGATGAATTTCTAAAATTTTAAAATTAATATTTTTATACACTCGTTCTTAGTTAAATTTTGGGGGAATGTCATGTAATTACTGTACTTTTCAATATGATATATATCATTGAAAGAGTTTTTTTATAATTAAAAAAAAATTAAGAGCTTAGTTAAAAGAAAACAATTTACACTATACCAGTATTAAAAAGTAAATACTTTTAATTAATTTCACATAGTATTTGGAATATTCTGATTCAAAAATGTAATTATTTTACATTTTATTCAATTCTTATTGAAACATTGCAGTTTAATAAGTATTCATATGAACTAATAGTTCTTGTAAAATTTCTCAGTTTCGTTAGAATAAGAAACTGATTTAAAGAAACAGAATGACCAACCATTCATTATAGTATGAATGGTTGGTTATTTCATATTTAGGTAACCACTTCTTTGAGCTCTAAGAATCGTTTTTATGAATTATAATTTTTTGTAAACTACAAATAAAATGCATCATTTGTGTTAACTTTGTAAGATTAATAATTGAAAGATTTATCCAGAAGAATTACTTACAATCCCTCGAATATTATCTTGTAAATTATTTTTGATTAATTCTTAAAAAATTAATATTCTGAACGAAGACATAATAAAATACATTAAAAAACTTACACAAACTTCCCTAGCAATAACTATATTTATAATTTATTTTGTACCTTAAATGAAAGGAGAATTGATTTTCTTGCATTATGAATTTATTTTTCTTAAACATGTTTTGCACATACACATTATATATATTATCTTTCATCTGATGATGTAAAATAAATTAGCATGGATATTTTTAGGAACCTTAACAAAAAAACTTAATATCCTTTGCGTAAGATTAAGGCCGTTCAATGAGATATGAAATATGATTGTGTAAGTACAATTTTAAATACACACATGGAAACAAGATTGAGAATGCTCTGAATAGTGCCAATCATTTAATTCACTTGAGATTAACAGCATGTTGACAATAATTTTACATGTCAAGTACACTGTAAAACTCATGAATTAACCTCATACTTGCAAAAAGTAAATGTTCTTGTAAAACACAGAATATCGATAGGTATGCGTCAAATGTAATCTTCATTTATTTTGCTATAATGGCCAATTTAAACGTTTCCTTATCAGTTTAGTTCAAAATAAAATTTTAAACTAATTTATGCTTGGTTTATTATACTTGATTCTGCATTCATTTGTAATCTAGTAAAATAGAATGTATTCCAGGATTCAAAAAATCATTCTCCCATTCAGTCGTAAAGTCATTACGCAAAATTCTAGTTTTAATTGTTGAATAAATATCACAGGAATTTTATTAAAATGTCTTATTTGCTAAACAAAAAATATATATTGTAAGACCCTTTTTTTAGTAAATATTATTCGTAACTACTATATTTTTGGATCTATTGTCCTTCGAATTTGTTTAAAATTTTCATTTGTCTATTATAATAGCTAAAAATGCATTTTTTCTTTACATGTATTTGAAATTCACCACTTTAATCAATTTTTGTTAAGCATGCTTGCACTTAGGATACACCGATTGAGCACTACAATGGGCGAATGTGATGGCATATTATACACAGTGGAACAACAGTGGGTGCACCATTTCACTCCGAAAGGGAAGTGATAAAGAAACACACACACAGAGAAAGAAAAAAAGGAACACCCGTGCCTCAATCAGGATTCAAACCCGGGACGTACGGTTTTGAAGTTAAAAATTCTGGTCAGTCCGTCATCGGCCTGCAGCTTCATTCATAAATGTTGTTATAAATCAATATAACTCAGCTATCGATAAAAACAAGCAACATAATATAGTTAATTGGTGATGTCACAAGAAAATTTTTTTAAAATTTCAAAATGCTATTATAAATATATTTATAAAACATCTATTAAAATACTTTTGATATAATTTAGAAATAAAAATGTTGCTGTTATTATTACTTATGATACTTGGACAAACCAAGCTCGCCATGCCATTTGCTATGCGAGTTCAAGTCAGTGGGAGACATCTTTCGTTTAATCAGAGCACTACGAAGGTGAAAGTACGACTTTGCTCTAAACTACTGCCATAGAGGATCCACTCCCTCAATTTTGACATTGATATGGAGGAGAAGGAAAATTTCTCCTGATCATTACACCCATGGTAACTACTCTACACATGACTTTTGATTCCACAGATTTAACGAGTACGCATTTTACGTGTACTCGGTGGATCATTGGCGGTGTACGAATCGAACACCACCGTTCTGCAAAGAAGGCCTATGCCTTAACTACTTAGATACCACGGTTCCATAAACAAATCTGGTAAAACCCTTTCAGGGTACAGGTACCTCTGCTGATGTTTACTTTACAGTTCCATAAATAGTAAATAATTTATTGAAAGATTTTGCTTTCTAATCAGTAAGCAATTTCAAGGTCAGCTCATTTACTGATGCAGTAATTCCCATTTCTCTATAGATATTATGTAATTCTGAAATAGTCACAATACATTTCTCATAATATTATTTATTTTATACGTATTATCATAAATCTAAAATAATATTAACATATAATCATTAAAAATTTTTAATAGTGTTTCCTATATCATTCAAATTTCAGGGTATGAAAGGAATAAATTGCGATATATTTGTTGCTTTTTCAGAAGAAAGGAAGACCGTACCACAGTGAAAATAGCATTTCGTTTTCCTGGTACCCACAAGGTTCAATGTAAGTTAATTTATAGCTATGTCATTCACTCGTGCTCCCATAGGAAAAGAATGTTGGGAGTGAATGAGATTCCGGATATGGGATGATTTCCTCGAGAGAATAGAAGGGGCATTACCTAATGAAGATAGCATTATGAGTCTTTTCCGTCAGATTATTCATGGTGTTAACGGGGGAAAAAGTTGAGAGCACTCAGACCAAATTCATTTGAAGAGTAGGTTTTGTACTGCAGCCTTTAAAGATTCTGGAAAAAAGTAGACTTTAATATTTCACAATACACACACATACACACTATTGTGGGCGCATGATTAGTAGATAACCTACCACATGAAAATTATTGTAATATTTTTAATATTTCTAATGTATATCGATTTTGAAATGAGCAATGAGAATTTAATTTAACAAAAAATAGAAAGTATCTATAAAACCCACCAGAGTAATAAAATGGCTGAAAAATTCTTTTTTTCATTGTTTGGAAGCTCTTGAGATTAAATCTGGAACTTTCCAGACAATTTAAAGTGAACATCTCATTAAGCTATAATTTACACCATAATACAACATTAAAATAATTCAAAACAAAAACCAAGTAGCCATAATTACTCTGAATTGTGGAAAAAAGTAAGGAATTATCTCCGTGCTTATGATAATTGTCTGTGTTTTAAAAGCTTAGCTGAAGGATTTACAAAAGAAGCTAGAGTACAAGCTTTTACATAAGAAATTTAAATGCTTTAGACATTAATATTTTGATTAATAACTAAAGGTATTAATCAAAATATTAATGTCTAAAGTATTTAAACTTCTTTTGTAAAAATGTGTTTTTATTGTAGAAACTGTGTAAACGTAGTATATATATATTTGAGTATTTGAGTATATATATATATATATATATATATATATATATATATATATATATATATATATATATATATATATATATATATATATATATATATATATATATATATATATATATATATATATATTTGAGTAAAGGTATATATATTTCTAAACGTAAAGTGAAGTTGTAAGCTTTTTGTGAAACTAATTTTGATGTAAGTCAGAAATATTATATCCAAACTTTAGGATGGAAATGATATGGTCATTCGATGGTGTTTTCATCATGATGGTATTTTGAAGCTAATGTATATTATTTTATATTTTCATGCGATTCTATGAGAGCAGATAAAAAAAGTTTAATGGAATTATTTGTGCAGGAATTTTTTTTTTGTTCAAATTGAAAACTAATCCCCTCTAGAAGCCGTATGATTTGGAAAACTATACCTATTACTAAATTTATAAGAACCCGTACTTATAGATGAAATAAAATACACATTACGATAGGCAATTTTTTTGACATTATTGCGATATGTAGACACTCGTCACACGTTAAATATAAATATTTTAAAAGATTTTATAAATTTTTAATGATTTTCTGTCAGGTCATAAAATGGAAAAGTATTACACTGGAAATTATGTTCAAAACAGCATTCAGACATCACTAAATAGCGATATTCCCAGGCACTTGCTAGCATTTCTATGCATTCATTTTTATTAGCGCACCACTTAAAAATAAGTTGTACTGCAGAAAATTCAAATGAATCTAAGAACGAAAATCAGAACAATCAGTTACATATTTGATATACTTCATTCATAGATTATGCGTATACTACTAAACTACATATCATAAATTTCCTCCTCTGTCAGGTCAATGTAAAAATTGAATGGATCCTCTGGTGGCGTCATCTGTCAGAGAAGTTTTGAGCAAAGTCGTACTTTCCCTTTCGTGGTGCTCTGGTTTAACGGAAGACACTCTTTATTGACTTAAATTCGCATAACCAATGGTACAGCGAGGTTGACTTGTCCAAGTATCATAAGTAACAACAACACATATCATAACTTTATTACTTTTAAAGATTAGACGTTAATTTGTAATTAGCAATAAATTATGTTAGCCTGCATCTACTGATTTATTTACAAATCGGTCGTAACATAGTGTTAGTACTAAAAGATTTCTGATGAAACATCAGATTAAATTTTGTTCTCCATTAACTAATATGCCAGTATAAATTAGAATGTGAATTTTTAGAATATGAAAGACAGCAAAACAGTTAAGGAAACAATGGTTTAATTTTTAAATATCATTTTTAGATTAAAACTAATTAAAATATGAAATTTTATCTAGCAAATGATACATCAGAAATTCATATTATTTAACCAGCTTCAGTGTGTGTGTGATTAAGAGAAAAATACTAAATTCATCCATGATGCGATACTTAGAAAGCTCTGGATACTGCAAATAAAGAAATACTTAACTGATTATATATACTCTTGGGAATTTGAGAAACCTAGACTACTTTTATAATCATAAATATTGTCAATCACGAGATATCTGTGAAATCTCTTTTAGAGGGAATGCTTTGCCAGCAAATCATCAACTTATCTGCATTAAGTCAATACTGACATGTCGTCAGTCTTCTCATGGGACTATAAACTCAGTCATCTCTTGTAACTTCCTTAATTTTTTTAAATACAACTGCTATATATTTTTGGACGAAATGGAGTTTTGAAAAATAAATGTAATAATTTCTTGTTTGAATTAATATGTATTTTTATTCATTTCATTCGATAATCATCTCAATCTTGTGTTTTTTACCTTCATACCATATAAATTATCTATAGACAAGATAGACTTAGTTATTAAGTTTTTATTCTAATTAAAGCTGTTAATAGTCATTTGCTTGCCAAGAGAGCTTTATATAAGTCAGGATAGACTTAATCATTTCCTTTTTGTACTAAATAAAGATGTTAATAGTCACGTGCTTGCTGAGAGGACATTACATAAATTTTCTATAGTAAGGATAGACTTAGTTATTTCCTTTTTGTACTAATTAAAGCTGTTGTTGTCGCGTGCTTGCTAAGGCAGCATTATATAAATTGTCCATAATCAGGATGGATTTTGTTATTTCCTTTTTGTACAGCTTATATAGCTGTCAACAAGATTCGTGCTTGCTAGGAGAGCCTTATATAAATTATATATAGTCAGGATAGGCTTAGTTATGTAATTTTTCTACCTATTAAAACTGTTTACAGCTTCGTGCTTGTTAAAAGGGCGTTTACTTAAATGAATTTGATCTTGTTTTTTATTAAAAAGTCTTTCTTTCTTAGCTTATATTTCTTTCCAACGCATTTTTATTCTTCAGAATAAAAATATTATCATTTTTATTTTGTTTGAGACTTTAATAGTTGTTAGGTTTCTGTTTGATAATTCATGAGTTTAAATTATATTTCAAGTGTGAATATTAATATATTGATTTAGCATTCAATATATCTTAGATCTTAAATGTGAATGGCTTCTCAAATAAAGAATATCTACATAGCAAGAAATGCAGCTCACCTAAAAATATATTATTTTACACATTTCCTTACAATTTGAATTTTGAATTTATTCATGTTCTTTGTGTCACAGCAATTAATATGCCTTGTTATTTGAAGGTAAAGTGAAGTCTACAAAAATGAAAATAAAGGTATTTTGGTTTCGTTGGAGGCTGC
This sequence comes from Latrodectus elegans, assembly GCA_030067965.1. Classification (NCBI taxonomy): domain Eukaryota; kingdom Metazoa; phylum Arthropoda; class Arachnida; order Araneae; family Theridiidae; genus Latrodectus; species Latrodectus elegans. The sequence continues at coordinate 103,642,969 of CM057810.1, forward strand.
AACTAGAAATAAATTATTAAAGAATGCAAAAGTATCTTAATAATAAATACCGTAATCAGCCATAGGTTCCTTCTTATTAAGAACAGTTTAATTTTTAATTCATTTTTTTATCATATCTATGAAGAATAACAAAATTTAAAAATAAAGAAATGTACTTTAATTACTTTTCTAACCTAAAATTACCTAAACTAAAACTATTTATTCTAACCTAAAATTTTAAATATTAATATATACGTATCTTTTAAGAATGAATAAAAAGATTTTGAAAAGAAATATTATTTATATAAAACAGTATTATATTTTCAATTGCTATTTATGTACAACTGGTGATAAAAGGAGACTTAATGTAGCACAACTTTAAAATGATTGAGAAAATACACACTCAAATTGTTACGACTGAAGTAGAAAATAAAGTGGGAAATATCACATCATAAACAATTTAAAGTGAATTATTATACTTAACTACACTTCCCACTCTCTTTCATTTTTAAGATAAAAAGAAATTTGATAAATTTTTAAATGCTGTAAAATTGTTTCTTTAAACTTCAGTGAAGGACTAGAAAATCATCTTGCATTAATATATGAATTATAGATAGGTTTCAAATTCTCTCATACAAAAAGCTTTAACAAACACATTACAACAATAAATTATCATATTTCATTTATGAGAATATTTATTTTACATTATTTGAAGTAATTGTTTATAGAAAATAAGCATTTTGCGTATGAAAATGTTTATTTGTATGCTTCTGGGTAACTGTAATTATTTTCACCCATTATACATCAAATTAGATTACTAAATAATATTAAATATAATAAAAACATAAAGTAACATTTCAATTTGTATTCGGAAATTTTCAGATTAAGCTTTCAAATTATCAGCACGGTAAAAAAAAATGCATAAGTCAAAAAAATTTAAAATGTTAGTTTTTTGTAAAGGAAATAAGAAACTTTTGATTTAAGACGCATAAACGTAAAAAAAAAACAAAATAAATTGGTAAATATTGAATTAATATTCATAGGCATATTTATATTTTTTCTATAATGATGTTCACAAGGATTCAATGCATAAATAAATGAAAAATTCATAGCATATCCCGGAATTAATAACTAAAGTTCATATAGTGAATAGAGTCAAAACTTAAACTTGATGTTATGTCATGTGTGTGAAGAATAATTTAACACACGGCTAGCTTATTTCTATATTTATTTAACATTAAAAAAATACACAGGTAAATCACACACGCTACACAGAAAATGAAAACAGAAGAATATTAAAACAAGGAAAACTCCGACAATCATAATCGAGCAGCATTAGGCTCTAGGGTTAGAGCTCGTCTGGTACTCTCAGTTCGCTTATGATCGCTAGATGGCGTTGCTTTATTACAATGTTAGTTATTTAATTAGGATATCTTCTATGATAAATTACACACTAGACTAAGAAAATCCTACATTAGAAATTATTGAAATTTTAATAATGAAACGAAAGAAGGATGTATTTATTTTACATTAAGTAGTGTTCATTTTATTGTAGATTAATTTTATGATCAATAAAACTGCTCACGTCAATATTTTTCATTTTATTTAAGTAAACAATCTTAGTTAAGTAAATAATAAAATTAAATATGTGATGAATAATAAACATTCAACGTATTCAAAAGGTATGTAAGAAAAAAGAAGTGTCATCTTACTATTTAACAGCTTCCAAATTTATTTCATGATTTTCAGATACGAAAGTATTTTAATGCCTATTACATATATTGCACCATATTAGCATGTAAAAATTTATCATGAGAAATGTTTGGTGGTTTAATTGTAAATTTTCTTGGTAAAATGCATTTTTTAATTCCACTAAGAATCTCTTGTATTTTAATTAATGTATACGTGCAACATATAAATATTTTTCAGATAGTACCTTAGATCCTTTTACTTAATTTCATATTTTTAAGAAGTATAAATGAAACTTACAATTTCTGCAAACATTGCAGCTTTACATTTCCTCAAGTATTTAATTTTAATTTTTAAGCAGTTAGGAAATAAGATATCGCAACACAAGGGATAAATTGAAACAATATGTATATAAACCCAAAGAGTGTAAAAGGAAATACAGTAAAAACTGAATAGATATAAGGTAACAAGATGCAAATTGAATGTTAATTTAAAAAAACTTTAAATTCCTTTAAATACTATTATCAATAACTAAAATAACTTGAATAATAGAATTTTCTTATAATATTTAAATTGAAAATGATAAATTTCACATACATTCATTAAGAAAGAGAAATTGAAATAAAATTTCACTGTTTTGCTTTTTAAAATTTAGATAGATTAAAGTACACGTTAATTATTCGCATGTAAAATGAAGCGGACATATAGAAAATAAAATATCACTTTATTACAAAATGTATTTGATTATAAAATGTACACTACTGGACATTAAAATTGCTTCACCAAGAAGGCGACATGCTACAGACGTGAAGATTATACGAAAGGAAGAAAGTGCTGTGATATGCAAATGATTAGCTTTTCAGCGTATTCAGACAAAGCAGGTGGCAGTAGCGACACCTACATTGTGTTTAAATGAGGAAATTGTTCAACCGGTTCCTCTTACACAAATTGCATTTGAACGTTGTTGCCTGGTGAAAAGTTGTTGTGATGCCTCGTGTAAGAAGGAGAAATGCGTACCAGCACGTTTTCGACAGTGATAAAGGTCGAATTGTAGCGTACCGGGATTGCGGTTTATTTTATCGCAGTATTTCTGCTCGCGTCGGTCGAGATCCAATGACTGTTAGCAGAACATAGAATCGATGGGTTCTAGACGGTAATACGGAACGCCATGTGGGATCTCAACGGCCACCTATCACTAGCAGCCGAGAAGACAGGCATATTATCCGCATGGCTGTAATGGATCGTGCAACCACGTCACGAACCGTGAGTCAAGAAACGGGTCGTTTGGAAGACAACAAGTGTCTGCACGAACAGTTCGACAACGTTTGCAGCAGCATGGATTCTCAGCTCGGAGACCATGGCTGCGGCTTCCCTTGACACTGCGTCATAGACAAGAGCGCTTTCAATGGTGTGATCAACGACGAACCTGGGGGCACGAATGGCGAGACGTCATCTTTTCAGATGAATCCAGGTTCGGTGTATAGCATCATGATGGTCGCATCCATGTTTGGCGGCATCGTGGTGAACGCACACTGGCAGCGTGCATTCGTCATCGTCATACTGGCCCATCACCTGGCGCGATGGTATGTGGTGCCATTGGATACACGTCTTGGTCACCTCTTTTTCGCACTGACGGTGATTTGAACAGTACACGTTACATTTCTGGTGTGTTACGACCCGTGGCTGTACCTTTTATTCGAGCTCTGCGAAACCCTACGTTTAGCAGGATAATGCCCGACCGCATGTTGCAGGTATTGTACGGACCTTCCTTGATACGGAACATGTTCGGCTGTTGCCCTGGCCAGCACGTTCTCCAGATCTTTCACCAATAGAAAACGTCTGGTCAATGGTTGCCGAGCGAATGGCTCGTCACCAAACGCCAGTCACTAATGTTGAAGAACTGTGGCATCGTGTTGAAGCTGTATGGGCATCTGTACCTGTACTTGCAATACAATCTCTGTTTGACTCAATGCCCTGGCGTATAACTGCTGTTATTACTGCCAGAGGTGGTTGTTCTGGGTACTGATTTCTCAAGATCTATATAGCCAAATGTTTTGAAAATTTAATCACTTGTTATGTCTAGCATAATATATTTGTCCAATAAATATCATTTTGTTATCTGCATTTCTTCCTGGTGTAGCAATTTTATGGCCAGTAGTGTATTTGATTTTTGTTACTTTAGGATTTGTAAATTTAGATGTATTCCTTTTATTCAAGTGTAATGCTTCTATATGCTTTTATGCATGTATATGCTAATGCTTATTAAGTTTGATTAAAATTAAATAAATACGTTAAAATATAAACATAAGCATATTTAAAATTATGAAGTTCAGATTAATCTGAAGAATATATAAAAATAATCATTTTTTTATTAACATAATTTTTATTTAATTATCTATCTTCATTTTACTATGAATTATAAGCCTAAAAAGAAAAAAAAACGTAAATAAGAAATCTAATACATATCAATTATAAAATGCTTCTGCAGATGAAGAATAAAATTTCTATATTTTGACTTAGATAATTCAGTAAATTTTCATTAGAATAAGGATGCTGCAACTTACTTAAGAAATAAGAATGTACTTACTAAATCAATAATCCTATGATTTTGAAACTTACACTCTTAGAAATATGATTAATCAGAAAATACTTTGTAACATCTAAGAAATTTTATTGCTTAAAAATTTTAATTGGTACATTCATTCATTTTAATTCTTACTTTCGTGATATTAATTTTAATTTTCATTAAATAATTAATAATAAAATTTGTATAAAATTTTTACTATGAATTTTAATTGGTATATATTTTATTTTTTTAATTACCAATATAAAATATTAGAATTGTATTGAATATCTCTATGGTATGAGTAACTTATTATATTCTTCATTCAACGCAGCAAAGGGAAGAAGAAATTTACATTTTAATGTAGTTTTGTCATCAAACTGAAAAATTATTCAACATTAAAACGTCCTTAACAGTTAATGGGAAAATTTAGATGGATGTATATTTTTAATTTTACTGGGGATATTGAATTTCATAAACTACCTACCTAAGTTGAATTTTAATTTAAAGTCACCACTGCCAAGCTCGAGATGGAGGGCCAAATCTTTCCCTTCCAAATCTTCTTAGATGGGTATCTTAGAAATCTCCATTCAGCGTCTTAATCTCATTCTCACACCACGCTTGTAGGACGCGAGCAGCCTAGGAATCCCATATAAAGGGCTGGAATAAGATCTGTCTAGGACGGTAGAGAATGCATACAGAGAAACGTGACCAGCACTTCGGAAAACAAAAGAAATTGAAAACATTCCTTCGGTCAAGAACCTTTCGAAGAAATATGCATACAGATTCAAGCATAAAAGTCCACCGAAAAATAGCTTTCAAGATTTTCTTTTTTCTCTAGCTGAAATTTTGCGAATGTCAAATCGATTTCACCATTGTTTTTGAAAAGGGGAGAAAGAGAAATGTTGTGCATTGTGTTATAGTTACAGAAGAAAGAAAGTATATATATATATATATATATATATATCACAGCTTTAAAAAAGTTTAGTTATTTGGAATTTGTATCTTTTATCATTAATAGTTTTATATTTGAAAAATGTGAAGGATTTTATGTTATATATTTACCGTTTTTCCTGAAAAATGGAATAGGATAATTTAATATTTTTGTTACTTTTCTATGGAAAATAAATTTAAACATACTTGTTAGATACGTTAAGCATTTAAAATATTTTATCTGAAGTATAATTTTTCATGCTTGTATTTTTTTTCAAATACTATAGTTGAATAGATTGAAAATATCATAGAAATCATGTTTATAAAAATACTATCTTATTCATATACAAAAATTATAGTTCTCAAAGAGTTATTACAAGTTTATTCAAATAGTTAATTTATGGTTACTTTTATGAATATAGCATGATATAGCGATGAAACAACGAATTGTTAACCAAAAATTAGTTGTTTCTTTCATTACAGTTAAGATCCTGAGTAAGCCACTTTATTATTTTTCTTATTGGTTTAAAGTATAAATGATGTCAGATAACGTTTCATCCACGTCAAATAATACTGAGAAAGGGTTGTAAATCCGATTTGTTGACGAATTTGCAGCTTGCCTTCAAATCATATTTTTCTAGCGGCAGAAAACAAGGCGTAGTTCACCATTGAATGTCTGTGAATAGTATCGAAGCTTATTTTGTTAATAAAACGATTTCTTATACAAAGAGCAAAGCATTGGTTTGAGAAGTTGTTTTCCACTGATTTATAAGCTATTAATATATGGACAGTAGAATAGCAGAAAAAGCAAAATGAAAACAACATGACAAAACATTTCCCTTATTGTTAATTTAAATAGGCAATGACGATATTAATTTTTAAAAATTTCGTTAACTAATAGAATTTTAAATTAATAATTGCAATATATTTTGTGTTGGTTTTAAGAAACAAACTTAGAATTTTACGAAAAGGATTTATCATTAAGTTAGACCTCAAAACTTTTAATTTAAAGAAGAAAAATACTAAGATTTGAATTTTTCAATCTAAATTTTCTAAGGATTTTGATACATGAGTATTTTGTTTTTAATTAAAATAACCGAAAGTAATTTAGCATGTTAATCCCTTTATATAGTCAGCGATCTTCCTGCAGAGAGTATTTGCATTAAAAAGTATTTTACAAAAACGTTTTCAAACACATATTTCAATCTGTAATTATTTTTTTCAATGATTCAATATATGGTGTTTATTAAACATATTGCATATCTGGATAACAATATTAAATATTTTTTAAGTAAAATATCATTAAATCATTTTGATGCAAAGATATTGATGAACAATTTAATTAAATACTTAAAATATTGAGCCAGCTCTACTTAGTTATCACTTGAAACATGATGACATTTTAGGTCCACACTTACAGCAAAAAATATTCATGGAATAAATTAGGTAGCTAAAAGATACGAATAATGACAAAGATATGATGTCATTTGTGACGAAGATAACAGGATTGATGTTAATGGATTTATAAAATTAATAAACATTACTCTCTATTGAAATAAATAAAAATTATTAGTATTAAAACATCTTTTAGTAAGGATGTAGTTGACACGCAAAGTGATTACATTTAATTGAAATTGAGCTAAAACAACGTAATTACTTTTATTTGTGATAAATAAATGTCATTTTAGAAATTTCGATCAAGTATGTTAATACATTATGTATAGAAATTCTTCATAGCAATGATTAAGTATTTCACCCAGTAAATAATAATTAATTTATCTTTTCAAAATATTATTTAAGAATAAAATTTATTAATTTTTTAAAACACCGTGATTGGATTTTTTTTCGTAGCGTATTTTATAAATAGTCATTCCGTTATTATAATCCATTTTATCATATTTGTGGTTGCTTTAATTTTACGGAGTCTTATTGTTTACTAAAAGTGTAAATTATTTAAAAATGATTCTATCAAGTTTTATTAAACTGAAAATTTAGTTAATGACAATTCAGTTTAATATATATATATATATATATATATATATATATATATATATATATATATATATATATATATATATATATATATATATATATATATATATATATATATTACTCTGAAATTTTTGAGATACATGCAGAGGAGAATTTACAAAATAAAAAAATAACGGTTTAATTTTAAAACACAAAGTATTTTTACACAAAAGATGATTTTTTACTGATTTACTTCAACTTGTTTAGCGTAGAATAAATTTTAAATAGAAGAGAAAATGGAGTTGACGCGAGAACATTTTCGCGCCATGATTTCTACGATTTTAAAGCAGGATTAAATCGAGAAGAATGCGTTCAACGGTTGCAATTAGCATTTGGTGATGAATCTCCTGCTTTTGCTACAGTATTCAGATGGTTTAGAGAATTTAGAAGAGGTCTCAATTTTCTTCAGGATGAAGAAAACACAGGAAGGCCACCGTTGGGAGTAATCCCGGATAATGTGTTTGCCACACGAAAAATGTTAATGGATGATAATCGCTGTACCTATCAAATGATACAGAAGGAACTTAACATTGGATCCACAGCCATACACAAAATCATTCATGGAGAATTACATATGAAAAAAGTAGGTTACCGTTAGGTACCCCATAATCTAACTGAGCACCAGAAAGCGGAGCGTGTCAGAATCAGTAAAGAAACTGTTAAATTGCTAAATGATGGTGGCCACTGCATCTTTTCTAAAATTGTAGCAGGTGATGAAACACACATACCGTTTTTTGACGTTCCAACACGTCAAGAAAGCAAAGTATGGGTCTTTGAAGATGATCCCACGCCAACAATAATGGAAAAAAAATGCCCTGAAAAAAGTGATGAATGTCGTTTTCTTCAGAAGTACGGGATTGGTCAACGCCATTAAGTTGCAAGAGCAGAAGATAGTAATAGCAAACTGGTATACCACTAAATGTCTTCCAGAAATTCTACAAGAATTGAATGTTAGGGGACTAATGCTTCACAATGACAATGCATCTTCACATACTGCCGGATTAACAGTTGAGTTTCTTAAACAAAAACAAATTAAAGTGATCGAACATCCACCGTATTTACCTGATCTAGCTACGTGCGACTTTTAGTTATTTTTTAATCTAATTAAGTACGTACGTGAACGTCGTTTTCATTCAGAAGAAGAGATTGATGTGGCTATAAATGCATGTTTTTCAACTATTCTTAGAAATGAATGGCTTGAGGCATTTAATTTGTGGAAAATTCGTCTACAAAAGTGCATTGGTGCTGTAGGAGACTACTTTGAACACACCTAAAATTTTGTAAGTATAACTTTGAAAGCCTAGTTGTATCTGAAAAATCTCAGAGTGACCCTCGTATATATATATATATATATATATATATATATATATATATAAGATGAGATGAGATATATCTAAATTCTGATGCAAAACAATACAATTCTATACAAAACCAGTTGTACACTATTAAAATATTGTACGACAGGTTTTGTATGGCATTGTATTGTTTTGCATTAAAATTTAGGTATATCTCATTTTATAAAAATAGCCAGTTTCAAAGATGATTGGTATAAAAAATATGGAAACATTTTATCTAGCTTAATTGGCGTATAATGTCGTTGCATTACCTTTTAGAAATATCTTCGTAAAATCAAGTTTGATAGATAATTTAAAAAAGAATTAAGTTTTACTCTATATTAAAAACATGAAATTAATAATCAAATGTGTTTATTTATCAATTTGAGATTATCTTCCATTAAATTCACAAAAAAGCATTTTTTTTAAAAAAAATGCATTACAATGTACAATATTTAGTTACATAAACATGGAAAAAATCCAAATTTCATTAAAAAATTACATAAAATTACGGGAAAGAAATTTTGATCCCCGCCCCATTTTAATATCTTAATACAGTATATTTGAATTTGTATATTGTAAGACATTAAATATAAAAAAATATACAAACAAATTCCATTAAATAATAAGTGTAAAACAAACACAAATTAACTTTCAATTTAAAAATTATACCTATATAATAATAAATTTCGATAATTATCACTGTAAATGAAACTGCAGCTCAAATATTGCTTAAATTTGTTAATGCTGTTGTAGATGGAGAATTAGATTTTTGCTTAGATATGCAAATTATTCTCAATTTTTAATAAAAATTGATAGTTTGCAAGATTTGGCAATTATTAGTTTAAAATGTACAAATTATAATACACCGTATTATAAATTAAAATTCTGCTAATTTAGCAATTTACCATACTTTAATAATGAAGAGGTATAACGGCACTAACGTATTATCGATCATTTCACTAAAAAGTGTTGCCTAATAAAGCGATTTGATAGCAAAAATCTTAGACGTTATTAATGAAAAAAAAACTTGTTTATGAAATAACTCAGGCGATATTGTCACTAAATTACAATTCTGAAGAAATATACTTTTGTTCCTTATGGAAATGGTTAACAGGAAAAGATATGCATGAAGCAATGAAGCTTAATATAATTTATATAATTTGCATATAAAAATATCTTTCAGAACACAGAACATTTCAAGATTTTGCATTCAAGATAATGTACTGTGATATGTATCATAATTTTTCCTGATTTATTAGACTGAAAACTATGAAAAAATTAATGTAATGAAATTTTGAATTTATAAAGTGTAAAAACTTCCTATTCTCAAACGCTGAATTAAATAATTCATAAGATAATTACTTTAAATGGCCAGGCATTTAGAAGCTAGTTTTCTCTTTTTGCACTTCCATATATCTATTTGCCAAATTTCAGAAATCTGTTAAAAACAGAAATACAAAATATGAATAGAATGATTTCAAAAATAGCTCACATTTCATCAAATAAAATTTCTTAGCATAATTATGGATATCAAAACAATAGAGTTTTTGATAAATGATTTTGAACTTACATTATTGTATGAACGATCAAAGAAAATTATTTATTTTTGCTTAGATAATATATATATTTAAAGTATAACAATCTCAATTTATCAAAAAAAATATTAATCAAGGTGCAGAAAATTGAATATCAATTAGTAATACAATTGACAGTAAATTTTATATTATTCATTCGCTCTGTAAAATTAAAAGCTTACTATTCACATGAAGTTAATGTTTTGTATTTAAAATAATGATGTAAATTTAAATTAATGTATATACATTGCATTATTGAAGATTAGATTTGGGGTAATAGCTAAAGTGCATGTTTAATCAGGAACTAAATTTTGAGTTTTAAAAAAATAATCACACATAAATGAAATGAGAATTAAATTTGTTCTTCCATTATAACCCAGCAAAAATTTGGCGTTTGAATAGGTTTTGTTAATAAATGCTAATTATTTAGTTTATGAAATTTAAATAAAATGTTTATATTATTTTTTAGTAATTTCTAAAAATTAAACCTTTGTAAACAACATTCAATGCAAATATTTATGGCATGAATTGCGATTATTTTTCTTCGCGTTGGTGTATTAGAAATGTACCTAAATCGTTGTGGTCAATATTTATCGATATCATTTAGTTATTTCAAAATCAAGCTAGATGTTTTTAAAATGAAAATTGTAGTGTTAACTGTGGAAATATAGATTTTACATTTTAATTGGTGAAAATTAACATATAAATAATGATATTCAAAACATTTAATTAGAGATCTATGATATGCATCTTGTTTATTTCAGTTATAAATCGATAAATTTACTGAGTAAATTTTTCAAAAAATGATACACAATTAGTTAATTTTGTACTTCCTTCGAGTTAGGCAACTAAATTTTCCACAAAAAACTAAAAAAAAAAAGGATAATTCTATGATTTTTATTTAAACTAACTTCGCATCGTCCACCTCATTCATGGACAAAAACTCGGGGTTAACTCTCCGAAATAGTTAGGTTACCTCACTTTTTTGCTGAATAAGGTTTCATGATACCAGCTGCGGTTGTGAGTACACACGTGAGTTATTTACGATAGTAGAATTCAGCCGTTAGTCATATATCTTTAAAATATTTATTTAAAAAATTTAACTTTTTGTTTCTTTCAAATAAATATTAAATTTAAGAAAGTTTATTTTATTAGGTTTTAGTACTGAAGAACAGCGCTTTGACTTTTATTCGTCAGTATTTAGTATATATTTATCAGTACTCATAATATGTTGGAATAATTTCTAGGCTATTGGAAAATTAAAAAAAAAAGTATCTTGACATTTTGGAAAAATGTCTAAACAGTGAATTGATTTCCATATAATTTAAGAACAATTTATGAATCTTCATTTAATCAATTCAGAATATGTAACTTTTTTCAGTTTTATTTCCTTATTTTTTGATGCATTTTCAATAGCTCAGTTTTCCTACTTTCCTTTGTTTAAGTTTCATACATACAGACAAAAAACGTAAATTAGATAGGCTAAAAGGATTAACATTGATTTAAATTTTTTTTTATATATAATGTTTGATTAAAACAACACTTAATGAAACCGTGAATTTTCTTCCACATTGCCATGATACATCTTAATTGTATTTTGATGTATAGTTAAGGCAAAAGGAACACTTACTACATTCAAATTGTTTCAAAAGAAACTTTAATTTTCTAGTAAACTTTAATGACCTTATATTTTTACATAAAATAATAATGACTATGCATTTTCTATTATTAACACAACATTGTAATAAAACTTTAAATTTTGTTTTAATTTTTAATAAATTCATTAATATATATATATATATGTATGTATGTATATATATGTATGTATATATATGTAAAATTAATTAGAGTAATATAATGGAAATATTCTATCTTCAAAGATCTATTAGCAAAGGTTAATTTCTTTACATTCAGTTGTTGATAATTTAGTAAATGAAGAGTTAAATACTGTGAAATACGTTGTAGGTAGATTAATACCATGCTAATATTCAATATTTTTTCTCTACATTTAAGGAATTATACGTTACTATCATTCTCATTACTTACAATCACTCAATATTTAATAATTGAAGAGTTAATATCTGTAATTCGTTGTTGGTAGGTTAATATGATTAAGTTTTGTTTACAATCAAGGATTTGTAAGGTACTATTAATATAGCAAAGTACATTATTTTTTGATTGGATGCTTTATAAATACTCTATTAGTTATTATATGTTTTATATGCTGCACAACAGAGGTTTCATTCATAAGAACAGCCCAATGAAAATATTAAAATTATGATGCTCTATAATTATTCTATTAGTAATTATACGTTATACAACATACAGATGTTTGAAGATGTTTGATGTTGCACAACAGATTTTCCTTCTTAACAGCTCAATGAAAAAGTTAAAATTATTATTTTAAATTGTACTGGATAAGTTTTAAGTTTGCAAATTAAAAACTCTCTGTAAATAACAGAGATTTCCTAAAAATGCATCATGTAAAGTAAGGAAAAAAGTTTTGATTACCTTCTAAGAAAAAGATTTTGCTTTCAAAAGAAACATTATAAACTGCAAGTAAAAATATATACCATTATCTTCTGAATGGTATGTATTTTTTTCTTTTTTAGAAAGAGACTGTCTAAAAAGAATTTCATTGATGTTCGTTTTTAAGAAAGCCAAAAAAAAATCTTTTTTTCTTTATTTGTGATTTTTTTTTGGAGTCGAATAACTCCGTCTTGCATTTCTTCATTCTTAAGAAGCAAATATTTTTGAAGGAAAAAAAAAAGGATTGCACAAAAGTTTAAAATGTTTGAAGAGAATATCACGAAACGAATAAATTTTCTAAGTTAAAAATGGTTTCTATTTATAAAATCAGATTTTTATCTCTTGATTGAAAACAAATAACTGTGTTTTAAATTTAAAAAAAATAAATGCTTAAAAAGTTAATTTGTTTGCAATTTTTTTTAGATAAGAGATATAGCGCTTTTATGTTTACTTAGTTTTAAATAAGTTCTGTGCTCGTTAAAAATTATAAAAGCAGCACATTTATTTAAGGAAGCGTTTGTGATATTTTACGAATTCAGTAGCATAATCATCGGAGGTAGATAATTAAATTTTTAAATCCTGCAAACGGCCATCATATAATTAATTAATGATTCAGAAGTATTTTCACTTCAAAAACATATTAGAAAATTACAAAATAAAATCAATTTATTCAAATATATTAGAAAAAATGAAATTTTATAATTTAGAAACATTTGTAGTATTATAAAAATAAGTGCTTGCTAAAAACAAATGTTTTAATCAGCAAAATATTTTGTAAAATTATCATTTTATTTAACTTTTATATATAGCTTTAAATTGTTTCCTTTATCTAGCTATAGTTTAGGAATTATACAATCTTTTAACAATATCTTTAATTCATCGCAATTTAGCAATCATTTAATATCTAAATGATTTGTAGGCTGTTCTTTATTATGCTTTTAACTGATGTATGATTTTTTGAAGCAGCAGAAATTTGGAATCGATTTCAGTTATAAATATTTTATATAAAACATTTTTATTTTTGTAATGATTTTGTGAAAATTAAATCTCAGCGGAACTCTTAATCTTATGATTATAGTTGAAAAAAAAACTACTTTATTTTTGAAATTAAAATATATTTTAATTTGAATAAGCAGAGAATCAGGAATTCATAAATTTAGCCATTATGTAATAAATAGCTAAATGGGGATAGAATATTGTCAGTATATATATATATATATATATATATATATATATATATATATATATATATATAAATACATATATATCTTCTAGGAGGTGTTTTCATTAAAATTAGCGATATTTGCATTTCATAAGGGATGTAACCCGAAAACACAGAAGAGCTATCTCGAGAGATGCACTTGTAGAAAATAGAATCTGAATACCAATTTCTTTGTGTTCAACATATGCTTGCATCGAACTCAGTACTTTCTACTTTGAAAAATATACCCTATCATTAGACTATTGTTGGAAGTGATGCGTATGCAATTTATTTCATTATTGTGACTATATCATTACATAAGCATTCAATTTTAATACTGTTTACCGTTTGATATATGTTAAAAGTTTATATTTCTTTGTTTGTTGCAAGAATTGGCTTTTCCCTTTCTTTTTTTTTAACACAAATATATATATATATATATATATATATATATATATTATCAAATTTGGAATTGGGAATTTCTCGAAGAAAAAAACTGCTTTCAAAAAAAAAAAAGCAATCCAAAGATGTTCAAATATTTAAAAGTTTATATTTTATTAGTATCAAAAGACGTACAAATATCTGACGAACATTTGTCTGATATTCAATATATAATTACGTTTTTTTTTTTTATCTAGATTGATTCTTTTCTGTTTTTGAAAGAGAAACATTGGCTGCAGTGAAGTTTGCAGACATAGAAATTACATCATTCAGAATAGCAAATTTAAGTTCTGTGCTTCAAAATACTATTGATAATAAATATTTAATTCATTTTATTAGAGCTTCATTTTACTCTCTCTCTCTCTTTTTTTTTTGTAATTTCTGCTTACATAAATTATTTTTTGCTTAAAAATTTTAAATTTTCTTATTTCTGTGGAATAATTTTTATTTAAATTAAAAACATCCACAAATAAGTTTAAATGATATTATGTATTCATGTTGTTTAATTATGCTATTTATTTTTGTTAAGCTTGAATAAGATGCAAATTATTTATGATATCCACACACACATCCTTTTTTACATAAATACTATTATATTAATTGATTATTTTATTGCTTTAAAATTATAAGATGAGTCTAGCTGAATCCATATATAAAAAAAAAAAAAAAAAAAAAAAAAAAAATTATTGATTACTATAAAGCAGGGTTTAATACAATTTACAAATTTAAACCTCAATTTATGTCCATTATATAAGAAAAAAAAGTTTAAATATAAATATAGCTGTACTGATTCTATAGTACTTATTGCATATTTCTAAAATGATTAATAATGTGCATCTGGTGGTTGATAAAGTGCCCAATAACAATCTCCTTAATCATGACGTCATTAATCTAAAATAGCGCAGTTAATCAGAAAGTTACTGAATTTATGTCACTAACATTAGATGTCAAAGGATTTTCCTCAAATTTAGGTTCTGCATGATGTGACATTTTGACTAAACTTTTCCGATAGTTAATAGCTTCATTTCTCATGATTATTATATTTGATTTCCAATTTTTGGTTCATCATTGGTCCCAAAGATATAACCGTTTTACTGTCATATATATATATATTATATATATATATATATCCGTACATTGCTTTTTGATGCTTTTTGTTTCATCATGATATATAAGATTGTTATATGATGTATAAAAATTAATAAAAAATAACATTTGATTTCAATCCTTTGAAAAGTTTTAGAATTAACTCCTTATTGTTTGAAAATAGCTTATGATAAATAAATAAAGTGTACAAGTTAATTTGATGCTAGTGTTAATTTGAAAAAAAAAAGCACACGGAAAATTGTAAGTAAAATTAATGCATAAAAAATTGCACTTTTTTAAAAATGCAGTTTATTTTAAAATATTAAGAATTTGTGTTAATTCTTTTAGAAAAATATTTTAGAAAGAATCTATTTATTTTCCATTTGTCATTTCATTAAAATTTAACGGATTTATAAAAATTCATCGTTTTTTTTGAATTGCTGAATTAATTATAATAATAATCAGCTGTAAATAGTCTTCAGTCTACATGTAAATGTTTAATTCTCAATAACTTCAACGTTTAACGATATAAATAGATAGATTAGTATGGATAAATAATTAATTAATACTTTGCTGATACTTAGAAAAAAATGTGTGACATTTTCAATAAAATCAATATTCACTGTTCAATAAAAGAGAAAATTAGAGCACTATTTTATTAAAAACATTATTGAACTACACAAAGCAAAATATAAAATAATATTATGATTAATTTTTAAATCAGAGCATTTCAATTTCCCACGTGGAATGTTGAGTCGTCAATATTTTACTTTTATCCCCCATTGCGTTCTATTTTAAAACTGCTTTTTGAAATAAAATAATGCTCAAATTCAGATTTATTGTATTACATTTAAAGGTATTAGAATAAATGTGCATAAGAATATCATATTATGATACACTCTTGCTGAATTGAGATACATCTGATTTATTTCCATTGAAATATCATTAGATATTGAAAATGAACAAAATTCATTTGTTTTAAAATGTTTAAATAGCTAATGTTTAAAATAGTTTAAAATGTTTAAATAGTTTGGAATGTTTTTTACACTTTTTGGACAAAAAATAACAGCGCTGTCTAAAATTTAAAAAACCAATATATTTTTTTAAGCATTTGTTATTTTATTGAGTAATTTACCTAGAAAGAAGAAAAAATCCTATATAAGCTTACCATTTATTACCATATTAATACTTTTTTCCCTTACGCTAAAATACTTTTCTATGAACAAGAATTTTAATAATAAAAAAAATTAAGCGAACATTTTCTTAAAGTTGGCATAAGCAAGGCAATATTCTTAAGATTAAAAGAGATTGTTTACAAATATTGCAATTATTAGTTTAGAATTCCATTAATAAGTGGAATTTTAAGAAATTTATATCGTCCTTGCTGATTTGAACTAATTATACAGGGGACATTTTAACTTGTTTTTTTATTTTGGTTTTTCTACTGTTCTATTGTACATGTGTTAATGCCTTAATTCAATGGAAAACAGCTTCTTAGACAGATACTTTGGTTTTTATATTAGAAAAGTTTTCTATTAACGAAATGAAATTCAACGATATTCTCAGACATTGGATGGTGAACTTCGCCTTGTTTGCTGCAGCTTGAATTTGAAGGCAGGCAGCAAATTCTTTGACAAGTCGCATTTACGACCCCGTTTCAAAACGATGTGACGTGCATGAAATGTGATCTGAAATCATGGATATTTTAAATCAATGAGAATCGTAATAAAATGTCATAGTCAGGATCTCAAATGTAACGAACGAAACAACCACTTTATAGTTAAAAATGAAAAATGTTGTCATACAAATATATTAAAGAATTATTCAATTTATATAATTTAAAATCATCGAAAAATTTAAACACTAAAAATTTAAGAATTAATTCATGCATTTAAACTTATGTAATGGCTCGTATATACATAACTGGAAAAATAAAAAGAAAAAAATTTTGTTTATTTAACTTTATATGGAAATTTGTTCTCTCTCTTAAAATATTTCTTTTAATTGCAATAGTTTAATAACAAGTATCATAAATATGAATTAACCACTTTTTTACCTATAAGATGAATATTTTTGATATTTAAATGCTTATTGATTCATCTTAAGTTTCATTAAAAATGCATAAATTTAAGCCTATACAATTTCTAATTGCATAGAATGAAATCAAATAAAGAAAAATTTATTTATTTTACATCAATATGTTCCTGCTTATCCTAAAATCTCTTTCTTTAGTTGACAATAATAATTGTGGTTGCTGTTGTCGTGTTCTAGTTAGGCTGGCATTATAGGGTAAACTGCTCTAATTTTCCAACTGAACCGTATTTAAATGTAAAGTTCGACTTCCTCTGTACACACATGCAATAAACACCTGTTTATAGGTGAGGTAACCATTCACAACTCATTCATACAATGAAAGGACAGAGACAGGATAGATAGAGAGAGAAAGTATACTCAAGCCCAAACTGGGACTCGAACCCAGGACCTCCTTATCCGCAATCAGGCACTCTGACTACTAGACAAGTCGGGTGGCAACAACAATAATTAAAGTCATCATAATAAATGTTATTCATATATATATTTTATTTTTTAAATATTTCACTTAAAATACTATGAAAATTAGTATAACGATAACATTCAAATAAATTTTAATATATATAAGCGATGAGAAATACATTAGACGAGTATTATAAAATGCTGAAAATTGAATTCCAAGCTAAGCATTAGAACAAACTAAGACTCGATAAAATAAGTTATTCTGATAAAAACGACACAATTTAAAAGGGAAAAGCTAAACTTTCCCAAGCGCCTTAATACAATTTTCATAAGATCTAAATTGCAAAGACTTAGTATAAAATTTGTCCACAAAGATTAATATTTGTTCCCTGAATATATACTTACCCGTTAATACGCTACTAAATATTGACTTTAGGAAAGTGAATTTAAGATAAAGTTTCACATCATCTCTCTTCATGCATAAAGTATTAAGAGGAATTCCGCCCTGAAAATCTGAAAAATGTTGCAGAGCTTACAGCTTAGATCATTTCAAGGGTTTTAAAACCATCAGCATTAACAATTTTTCATGCCGAAGAATGCGACACCATAAAACTTCGAGACATCAAAACCTGCACACGTACCACGGCAGTCTTTAAGGAACGGAAGGAAAAAAAATGTCTAAAGAGTTCCCTTATTTTGGATTAAAACAAGTTGAATAACTCCTTTTCAAAGAAAATGATGGTAAATTTTCTTCTGACTCAAGGTTCTATTATTTTTTTTATATTTGCTTTTTAATCCTGCTTCGTACTTTCTGCTATGCTATTGCTTTCCTTAAAACTCTGATTCTGTTTAGATAAGACTCTGGTAACGTTTTACAGTTTTTCATTTTTTTTTTTAGAATAAATTGTTATAGCAATTGAGAAACATTGAGAAAAACATTTTTCTAATTTATAAAATTAAAATACTTTACTTTTGGTTTTATATGTGATGCACATTTGGTAACTTTATTTATATGTAGATGATAAACTGTTATAAACTGATAAACTGTTATATGTAGTATAAACTTTATAAATTATAGATTTGTAAGACCTTTAAAAGAATGCATTTTTAAACACATTTATTATTTTGTTTCTAAACCTACATATCTGATAGGAAAACAATAAAAATTACAGCTAAAAAGTTTGTATGAAATAATAAAACTGTAAACATCCTTTTGGTAATCAATGAATTTTAAAATTCCAAAAGTTATTGTTTGATTACATTGAGAGTGGGACTACACCTTGCGATCTGAAATGGAGATTCAGTTTTTATAAAATAATTCATCTTTGATTTTCAGTTTCATTGTGCGCTAAGAAAAATCATTGTAAATTTTATGTTTTGAATATATGTCATAATTAACTCTACAATGATGGCATTTATATAGGTATTTTTGAAAACATGTCTGGGCAAATAACAAACAATCATTGTATTTGAATATTATTCAAGTTGATTTCAAACGTCTGAATTTGTTATGTAATAATAGTAAATTTATTCAAGAAGAGTTCATATAAATTTTGAGAAAATCAGGCTTTTCAATTGGGAATTTTAATTTAATAGCAGATATAGTTTAGAAATGTGACAAAACATCATTACATAGTGAGGTCCAAACATAGTTATTGAGGGTTGTAACTGGTAAAATGATGTATATGTATTTAAGTAATGTTTGAATTATCAAGGAGTGTAGCATAGTATGCTTTCTTGAGAAGCCCCCTGGTTAAAGCAAAATATAATACAGCTTCGCCTTATTATTCTTTTTTGATTATGGTCTCATGACTTCTTGCAGAACCATTTCTATAGAGTTAGAGTGGTGGATTCCTCAAACTGTGTTTTTTGGTGACTCTAATCAAGCAATGATTTTTTAATATTTAATAATAACAAATATTTATACAGTATGAGGACATTGTGAAGATATACTGGATGTCCCGTGAGGTAACGGCTTAAGTGCTAATGTTTGTCATTTCTAAGATAAATAAAACTATGCACTGAGATTACACAGTAAATAACTACACTCTAGTAAGCAAAAGCTAGCTTTTTCATCAAAAGGAACCATGAAAATGAAGTCCCTAATATGGCAATTAGACTTGTCTAATTGGATAAACTATGTTCGCGAATGATTCTTGAAGATTTCACTCCTACTTCAATGGCAAGCCTGTAAAATTTGCAAAGAACAACTTTCACAACATAATATCATCCAATATTTTGCTTCTTGAAAGTATCGAGATATGTCCACCTTTTGATGTGATTTCAAGTTGCAGATCTATACCCAGTATTCTGTAGTGTCTTCAATTATCGCGATGTAATCATAACTCAACTTCAGTAGTTGGTTTAATTTTATTTTTAATGAATCTGGACTGTAAAGGAATTGATCAAATGGAGTAAGCTGCATATTTAAATTATTTGAATCCCATTAAAAATTCTTCGTAAGCATTCAACTTATTGTGCTGTAACATTTACCATCTCTAAAACTTTCCAAAGAGTTGGAAACTGCTTAGTAGAAGTGGTGATTACTTTTATCCTCAGTCGCATGCCAAAGGAAAGATGCAACGACATAAAGGCTTTTTGACTGACTTTAAATAAATAAAGAAGAATTTAAGGGAATACAGGATTTCAAATTTGGTATTTTTTCATTATTTAGCTAAATATATTTCTTCTTGGCATGGAAAGCATGTAACTAAAGTAGTGGATGCAAATTGGAAATGTACAATTTTTTTTTTATCTCTCAGGCATTTTATATAATATTTTATTATACCTCACATGTAGTTTAACATTGACTGTGACCATGTTTATTCTTGTGCATCATTTAATAATCTCTATTGTTTAATACAGACGTTTGTGTATTTATTACACGTTTACTTAGAAAAAGTGTGTCTTCATGAGAAATTTATCACTGAGATTACCATTAAATAGGAAAATTATGTTCTTAAGTTTTCAAAAGAAAGAACGCAATTTGTGTTTAGAATAAAATTATTGATAAAAATTTCAACAATTTAAATTTGTTATAAAAATAGATGAAACGAGCATAAGCAACAAATTTTAAATGAAATTCAAAATCGTGAAAAAAAATTTTTTTTATGTGATTAAATATACATATTAAAAATGCCAGAATTAGGAAAAATTTAATATCAAATCGAGTTTTCAAAAATTATTACGTATTAAATATTTGTAATTATATGTACAGTGCTTTTACTTTATGTTTTTCTTTTATAAATTTTTAATTATTATTATAAATTTTTAATAGTTGGTACTAGGGGACTAACCCTTATCCACAACCAGGTCACACAAACTGCAACTGGTTTAATCTTAGCCGGTGCAGTACCCACGCCACTCCCCTACAAACCCAATCATAAGTTGGGCCATATTTATTCATCATCTCAGAAGAAATGACAGAAAAACACACACAAAGGAAAGAAACATCCATACCCGAAATGGGATTCTAACCCAAGACCAACAGATTAGGCTTCAGAAACGCTAGCCACTCATCCATTTCGGCGTTTTCATTATTATCTGAAAATATCATTTTCATTTGACCTCATAGAAATTATATATATATATATATATAATAGGGGTATTCTTTCAGTATTTAGTTATAACTTTGTTAATGAAAGTTGCACAGCATTTCTTCTTGCTTTATAATGTCCTAATTTAATAATATTTTAATGACTGCATTCTTGAATCCAAATTCTTAATATGATTCAAGAACAGTGTCATTCTTTCACATGCAAATATTTTACCTGTTGAAAGTGGTTGTAAAACGTATTTCAAAATCTCTCAATCTAAGGTCTTCAGAACAGGCCCGAAAATGAAAGCGAATATCACAATAGAAGAAATTCAGAAGAGCCTTACAACTATTATTTCTTGTCGTATAAGGAACTAAATACTCGTAAAGTATGATCCTGCTTCTGAGGTAGAGTTTTTTAATAATATTAATCTATTGTTTACCAAAGCAGAAATGACTGTATTACAAAACGTACCAAGAAACGTTGTATAGATACGCTGTTGTTATCTTACTGGTATTTTCTAAACCCATTAACTATAACAAGTTTATCACAGTTAGATTATTAAAACATTCAATGCGTGTTTAAATGTACATTTAAATGCATCAAGCATTTAAATTGTTTGATAACAGATCTTGATTAAACACTACTTGTGCAAATTCGATTTTAAAATTATATCCGTAATGAATGCTTGCAGAAGCTTTTAGCTTCTTGGTCAGTCTAGCTAATTTATGTTAAAAAATATGAAATTCTCTGAGAACCGCTTATGCAAATGTTGCTTTAGAAAGAAATATAGAAATAGTATGTTTTTAAATGGTAATTGTTATGAAACTGTGAAGTCTTTTCATGAAAAATATTTAAATCTTGACTTTTACTCCATAACAAGTACAATCATTTTCTCACATGTATGTATTGACGTGTACCTTACTTAGTATTTGCGCTGTATCAAAACTGATTAACATAAGCTGAAAATCTCTCTTTAAGCAACAATAATGTGCCATTAAAACTGTCAAATACTATTCTCAATAGTGTGTTAGTGTCAAAAGACATTTGTTTTTTTAAATACATTTATTTTTACCATCTGTTCATTTTTAATGAACTCCTGGTATGAGAAAAATTATTTAACTTATATGAATTATAAATTATTTACAGCACATATTCAAGATATAAATACTTATTTAAAGCTCTTCTATTTCGATTTATTATGTTTATAATTTAACAAGTTTGAAAATATAATTAAATGCTTTTTAATAGAAAAACAATTTATCATCAAAAGAGTTTTATTGATATCGAAACAAAATGTCGTACTTAATACATCAGATTATATTTTACTTGAGACGATACAGTTTCCTTTGAAATACATAAAACAAATCTCAGTTTTCAAACACATTTTAAAAAAATATAAATTTGACTTGTTAGATGATGTAAAAATTTCTTGTTTAATCTTTAAAGGAAAACTTTTTTCAGTAATCTACGACTTCGAAGAAATGTTATATTTTGCGAAGAAAACGAAAGAAAAAAATTACTTCAAGATCAAAACACGTTAAGAGCTTTTCAGAATTTATTTTGCTCGGGTAATCGAAAAATTCGCATCAGTAATATTGAAAGTTCTTGCTGCTCCGAAAACTTTTATAATAGCTTATCAAAATCTTAATCTCAGTATTTACTTGTTAAGTTTCGTATTTTGTCATGAAATATTAGCTGACATTATTATTATTAGTTTTCGGAATTCAGCCACTTTTGAAGAAAAATGGAAGGAAAATACGTGTTTGCATTAGATCATGAATCTCTTTCTGAACAGTTTCATAAGATAAAATAAGTTTTCTTAAGTAAAATAATATGTTATAAATGTAGAATATCCAATGCAATGAATACTTTTATGTAATATTTTCTTATTTCCAAGTACATTGCTAATATCTTTTACGAATATTATTAAATCTCTTAACCTGAAAAGTGTCAGAATATTCAACATATAAATTTAAATTATTGAGTATTTGTATTTAAATAAATATTAACAGGAGAACTTTTAATAAATTGATTTTTACATATATCGAAAAATGTGATTTTTTTCTTTATTACATGCATTTTAAGGAATTTAAAAGATTTCTGAAGAAAATTTAAACTATATTGTGAGACTTCTGGGAAAGTAAATACATTTTAAAATTTAATGAGGTAAAAGATTTATTCAAGATTTTTTGTTTCATTTATTACTAGTGGAAACTTTTAAATGAAAACCTTAAAAGAATTTGAAGAGTTTTCAACTTTGTTATATACTTACATTTTATTTTATTATTAATTTCTAAATTTATTTTTATTATTAAGTAAGAGAATTTTATATTTTCAACAGAATATTTAATTAAATAATTTTCCTAATTTATTAGTTTACTGTCAAAATAAAGTAGTAATTTATGAATATCGTTATAGATATTTGATTTGTAGAAAGCGTGATTTAGTATTTAAATAAAAGGGGAAAAGAACCATAAAAGTTTCATGTATATTTTTTTATTCAGGGTTCGAAATTTAAAAATGCATTAAAGAAAACATATGAAAATTTATTCTTTAAAAAATTTTTTTTTGAAACTTTTTTGAATACCTAAAATATTTTACATCCACACACACGTATGTATAGAAACATTTACAAAATTTTCCTGGAAATAAAAATATAAAATAATTTTTTTAAAAATTTTTTTTCTTAAATCCTTAATAATATTTGATCTTCAATATGTATAATTAATCTTGAGATTACAAATAATTTTCTTTACTTATATAAACACCTTAATTCAGTTCTTGAAAATATTTTCTTTATATCATTTGACTCAATTAAAAATACATTGTATATATTTTCAGAACTAATTTAGTAGTGTGTTTTTGTAGAAACAAATATATATTTGTGTAAAATCATTTCACATAAATTCACTAAAATGCAATTTCATTCAAAATATACCATATTTTTTATGTGAATTGATTCATCAAAAAAGAAATTTTCAGTTTTGTGTGAAATTAATTTAATTGTTCTATGAACATTTAACTCTTAATGAAGTAATTTTTCATGATATACAGTTGTAATATATAATACTAATTTATGTGTATTATACTTATAAAATTAATAGATTAAAGAATAATTTTTATAAAAAAAATATTTACTTTGATTTTAAAGATATTCACTATAAAGATGACTTACAAATTCTCAGATTTATTTGTAAATAATAGAATTACTTATAGGAGCCAACTACAAAATGTGGGCTAAGCAACATACTTAATATTAATAATTAATCCTTCATTGAAGTATTTTCCTCCTGAAATTTTATCAAACAGAAATCGTTATGCAAATACAAGAAAGTGCTATTTATTTTTAGTCATTTTGTTCCAAGGTCTAATGCTTACGTGGAGAGTAAAGTTATCGATTAAAGTTTCCATTATTAGCTGCAATAAGGAGGTATTGGAAATCAATCATTGATTGCCCATTTATTTTTTCTTTTTAAAATGAATGAGGCTTACTTATTCTGCGATCATCAGTTTGTTCTAATCAATAACGTACAACTGAATATATTCAACAGATATGTTATGGATTTCCCACTCATTATTTTTCCCAACCGTAATAAGAATGTGTGGATGTGTTTGAGTATGAGGCCAGAAAATATTATTTCCTTGAAAGACTTGCAGTAGCATTCAAGTTACATTTATTTAATTAAAATCAAATTCATAATAAAAATATCAAAATGCACTAAATTACTTATAAATTTTAAAAAGAAATCTATAAAATTTGTAATAAAAAAATTTCAAAATCTATCAGACGTATAATACACGGCTGGATTATAATTTCGAGTTAAGATTTCCCTTTTAAATATGCTATAATTTAAAAATATATTTTTGAATGGAGTTAATAGCATGCAATTTGTGTTTTTTATGATATTTCGAGCAATTTATCTCATTTTATTTTTGTGATATATTTCAAAACAAATTTTTAAGTTTGGATATAAAATTGTACAAATGTAACATTTGTGGAGGCATCAAAAAAAGGGATGATATCAAGTTCGTTCAATATTTTTTCTTTCAAGCGAACACAATTAATAAATAAATTTTACAATTCTTGTATTATGAACAATTCATTATAGCATGAATCGACTTAAGAATAGTGAATAAATTTTCAAATTTTTAGATTATTTTACAATTAAAAATAGTCCAAAATGGGATGAAATTCAAAAAAATTCATTGTTGTTAATTACTTTATTTCTTTTCCTTAAGTTCATAGACATTAATGTTTAATATACAAACACAAAACACACACACACATATATATGTGTGTCTAAATAGTGAAAAATAAAAAAATAATCTCTTAACTGCTGGTTTTCATTCAATACTTGAATTAATGTAATGTCCACGAAAATTTCCTTTTGAACAAAATCAGTGTGATTTAAAGCCAACAATATTAAACGAGCAGATTACAAAATTTTATGAAAAAATTGAGACACAGTAAATGTATTTTATTTACATAGCAGATAAAAACAAAGGATGTTAGATCCCATTTATCATATTACAGTCTATTTGATCGTCAAAAGTTTTGACGTAAGTGGGCAAAATTTTATCCTTGAAAATAAAATACATTTTTCAGCCTGAAAGTAGGTTAGGGTTGTAAGGATGAATTATAGCCATAAAGATCAGGGGTGGAAAGATTTCTACCCTCAAGTATATATATTTTCGTTCCTCCTCAATGTGTCCCCAGCGTCGAAGAGTGGAAAAAATACAAAATATGGAATGGTATAGATTCTAGGAAAAATGAGTTTGTCCAGCTCCGCTTTACATCAATATAAAATATCAGGGGACACTTTTATTGCCGATTGGCCGTTTAGTTGAAATAAAGACATGAGGGTGGGGGTAGAAGGAGGCTATTTTCTTAGTTTTATCAGGAAAGTATATGTAGAAAATAAATAGGTAAGTTAAGTTAAAGGAAAAGACAACTAATGACAATGGTTTCAAAAACACTTAATAAACATTTTTCTGTTTCATTTTTTATAAGAAACTTAATCGAAAATTTCTTGTTTCAGTGTAAAAACTAAAAGCCATAAAATGAAAAAAAAACATTCAAATAATTAACAATTTTATTAAATATACCAATAGACGCAGTTTAAATATTTAATGATGCTATTTTTATATCAATTATAATCCCATTTTTCACTTTAAAAATATAATGAGTAATTTTCCGATAATCAGTTAATCGCATTTATTTGAATAGTAGCGAATTATCAGGATAATATAGGCTTGAAAATAATGGTTTTTAATGACATTTTATTTTATTTTATTAATCGCTTTCTACAATATCTGTTATTCCTGAAAACACAAAATTAAAAAAATAAGGATAATTTAATAAAGGGAATTCCTTTTTGATTAAAAATTTTCTTTTTAGGGATTTATTTAAGATTTGTATATAAAAATGTGTATGTTAAAAAAAATTATTTTAGTGTTATTTTTAAACCTCATTTAAAATATTAAACTCTCGCTTATTATTTCAATTCATATATGGAAGTAGATTAGCTCAATAATTCTGAAATAGATTAGGTTCCATATTTTTTACTTAATATTATTTGAAATAAAGTTCTTTATATAAAGTAAATATTCTTATTGAAAGCTCATTTGCCAAATTTGAAAACTTAGTTACAGTGTCAAAGTAAATATTTGGTTGACAAATAAAATCTAATAGCATTAGGACTGTTTCAAAATACAAATTTCATGTTATTGAGTTCTTCATTATTAAAGATATATTTCTTAAAATTTATTTTAGTTTAAAACAATATTCCATTTTTTAGATCAGTATAACAATTAAAATTTAATTATTTAAAAAATCTTTAATTCTATTTATATATTAAGAATGAATAGTGCATAAAAATATTCTTCTTAATTGTTATTTTATTCGTTATTTAAATTTTTCATTTATGATAAGAATACTATTTTGAGATTAGTTTCGCTTTCGAGTAATTATTGCACAAATTAATCAAAAATGTTTAAGATAATCATTTATAAATAATTGTTACACTTTTTTCTTGTTATAACTTAATATATTTAACCCTAAAAACTTGATTAAGAATTTGTATAGTTTAAAATCTTCGTATGTATTGTTATTAAATTTGTTAAAAACATGATAGAAAACATAATTTTAAATTTTGCAAAATATAACTTTAACCTAAAATTGCTTAAAATATTGATAAATTAAAATATTAATGAAGCATACGCGCTTGCGTTTACAACTCGTAGGGATAGATAAAATAATTCTTAAAATAGAATAATAAAAGAATATTACAGCTTAAAAATAATTTATTTCATCAGAATATTCTTTTTTTATAAGAAATAATCGAAAAAAAACATTTAGTTACACTATGTGAGTAATACGTGCAAAGTACAATTCGTACTTTAAAAGTAATTCTCGCTTTCCTTTTATTGATGAAATATCAGGCAAAATGGTCTTACTTTGTTACTGTTTCATAACCTTTCATTTTACATTTCTGAAACAAAAAGCCTCTTATTAAAAAAAAAAAAAAGTAAGCGTGTGTTGGAAACAATCAAGGAATTAAGTCTCATTTCTTCTCATTTTCTATCAGAATGTTCTTATTTATTCTCCTTCATTATGTATGAGTGTGTATTTATATATTATTATTATTAAAAATGAATGATTTGTATGAAGGAAAGCATTTTACTGTTGTTTTTCTGAAAAAAGTATTTTAATCTTGTTGGCTGTTCTGCTTGTTTTGTAAAGCAGTCGTAGAACAAAGTCTCGTTTCTTCTCGTTTGATATCTGAATGCACTTTTTTATTCGCTTTAATTATATTCTCAATCAGTTAAACATTTGATATTTATATATGAAAATTACATATGAATCCATATACAAAAATTCCTAAAATGAAGATTCGGTCAGTAGTTTTCTTTGACGGATTTCTTGGATGAATTGTTAGATTTAAGCGACAAAGAAATGAATTTGGGTTTTTTCAGTTACGGTAGTGACTTTTATAAGCTTTACTGCAAAAATGAGCAAGAGATCGTATACTTTGTAACAACAATTCAAAGATAGATTGAGAAGTGCAATCTTGCCTAGAATGCAGGTTTCATAATGCAATACCATGCCAAGATCACTCCTTGAGAAAATACTTGTGATAATTTTTTGTGAAACTATTTATAATGATCTGATACACAGGCTCTAAAAAGGAAATTGGATTCGGAACGAGAAATTGCATATAAATTGCTCTAAAAATTTGGATCAACATGTGTATTTAATTATTCACACTTCGAAGGATTTTCGAAAGTACAGCAAAATATCAAATTTTTTAAGCAAAAACAAAATTAAATTGAAAATATTCAGATAAAACTTAAAGGAATTTCTTAATTTTAAAGGCTCAATGTCTGGAATTCCTAAACTTGTCACTTTGTTGTTCAAGAATGAATCATGTTCTCAGGTATTATATAAAAACAAATGAAAAAAGAATTTAAAAATCATCAAATAATAAAAATAAAAATAATAACAAAAACGAAAAAGAAAGCCATTTTTCAAAAACGAAATTTATCATAAATGAGATTTTTCAAAATTTTAGTTCGTAAATAGTAAGAAATATTATTATCACAATTATGGGCTCATGTTAGTGACCAGTCATTTGTATGTAAAATAATGACTATTCATAAATTAGAAGCTCGTAAAAATGAGATATTCAAATGTATAGTTTTAACTTATGTGATAATATATACCTTACCAATTTATAATAATTATTTGTATTTAAAAAAATAACACAAAAATACTAAACAATTTTTATATTATATCAGATTAAAATCAAATATATGAGAATGATTCTTATGATGATTATTTAATTATTTACACATGAAAATAATTCCAAATACTCATACTTTGCGTAATTATTCATGAAAATTTGCACCTACTATAGCCACGTTTGTTACTTTGACTTAGTACTAAACTCTAAATTAGGATAGTTTATTGCGTCACTGCGTCACTCTGTAAATTATAGTGAGTGTAACTAAATTGATATTTATGAAAAAACTAGAAATATTTCTTTTAAAACTACCGAAATCAGTTAAAGTTTTATGAAAAAAATATGATTTTGGCATTATTTGATTCTTTTTCAGTATATGTGGTATTGAAAAAAGAAAAACATAAATGAATTTAGTAATATATTTTAATTTGAAAACATAACAAAAATGTGAATCGCTAGAAAAATTCGTTTTGATTCACGGGAAGAGAGAACCAAGTTTGTAAGAAAACCACTATAAAATGGTTTCTTATTTGCTAAAATAAGTTATTTTAAAATATTTGTAGTCACATATCAAATATTTAAAATTTAGTAAAACATTACTGTTTCTAACTTAAAACATTACTATACGTCACTTGCAAAATGTTGGCACTCAGTACTATGTTCTTCGTTTGCTGTACTACTGAAGAATAAAATTCTTTTTTTTGTACCTCGCTGAAGTTTCTTCTGTTTTCAACTGTATACTAAATATTACATTTTAGCTGTGGCAATAGTAACTATTCAAAATGAGATACAATATTTTAAGTCACTATATTTAAAAATTAAGAGATAATATGGAGAAATGCTAATACGTATATGTTAGAAATACTTCCATGAAATAAATATGATAATTCTATAGGCATCATTTTTTAGTTTTTAGAAGTAATTCATTAAATTTAAATATTTAGTTTATAAATACACTATTCATATATTAAGCAGTTAATGTTCAGAATAGGAGTTTCTCAAAATTATTAAGATAAATTGAATGTTTTAAGGAAAAATGCTGTTAAATGTATCTATCAATCTTAAGTATCTATAAATCTATTATATATATATATATATATATATATATATATATATATATATATATATATATATATACATACATACATATATATATATACACACACATACATACATGTATATTATATGTCACCCAGGTGGGTAGTTGAAGCGCAATTATTTCTTTCCGAACATTTCTTTCGGGGGCAACACGACAGAAGAAGGAAACCTATCACGACTGTAATTTTCTGCTTTGATTGTCTCATTGTCTTTCTTCTATAGGAGAGAGTAACAAGATTTGAAAGCCATCGCAATATACCCTTTGCCTTGGAATGGGTCCCTTAAGATGACTTCAAAAGGCAGCTGAAATCTCGTTCTTGGCCTGACTTCTATGTCACATCGCGAATCCCCGAGGACAGATATCTCTTCGCCAGCCCCTGCTCTACCCGGCCATGTGAAGGGGCTTGCTGAGATTCTGCCCCTCGTGTGTTCTCTCCGCATGAAAGTAATGCCCCTTACACTTTACGCAAGAATGAGTCCGCCGGAAAATGGGTGGAAAGGAACACGAAATCGATGCCGAACACCCCTTTTTTGTTCTTCGGAATTTTGTCTTTTTTTTCCCTCCTATTTCTCCTATCTTTTAGTTACATTTACAGTCCAGTATATTGTTATTTTTTTCCCTCTTTTAATCTTAAATAAATGCTTATGCAAGATGTTCGTCACTTAAAATGTCGTCGTTCTTTTATGCATTTTTTCGAAAGAACTGTTATCTGAAATAAAGCATTAGTGTAAAAGTTGCAAAGATTATAAAGAAAGTTCAAGAAATGGATTGCTATTGGCGAATATTGAAAGAAATAAATCACTTTGAGGGGAAGCATTCGGTTTTATTAGGAACATTTCATTCGTTGCCGCTTGAGAAGACTTTCGTAATGGCGTAGGAATACATTTTAGGAGAAAAAATTCATTTTTAATTTACATAAAACCCTCAATTTTGCTAAACGTATGAAATGATTTATAGTACTATTATTTTAAATGTTGGGCGAATGTTTTAGTAATGAATTTTTTTTGAAATTGCAAAATTATTTTTTTATTGACTGTGTATTTATTTCAAAATAAGAATCGTAATTTAACAATTTTTGTACAAAATTAAAATATTAATTTTTTGAATTTGTGCATGAACAACCAAGTAATTAATATGTATATCATTTTTAAACTTTATATGGTTTTATCTAATGGTGTATGTATTTTAATAGGATACATTTTTATTCCCTTGGAAAAAATATATTTACTGTCTAATGCTTATCTAAAATACTCTTAAATTCTATAGGACTACTTTAATCAGTGTTATGTGAAATATCACTACTACAATTTATTAAAATCAGTTCTGCGTACAGAAAAAATTTAATTTTTGGTTTATTATTTATTTCCAAAAATGAAGGATATGTTGAAGATTTTGTTATTTTCAAGACATCAACAAAAAGTTTAAAAATTTCATGGGCCCAAATAATTATTTTTCATATAGATATTATTGAAAAAATTTCTCTTAATTTATAATTGTAATTGAGGAAACATTTGAATATCAGTATATATTTTATTAAATTTTCCTATATTAAAATGATTTCCTTTCATAAAATAACACGCAAATGGATATATTTTTTAAAATTATCTTAAATTTAAGAACTCTTTTGGATATAAGGAAAAAATTGAGGAGGTATAAGAGGAAAATACACATTGCTTTTCCTAATTAGTTCCCTGAAATTATTATTTCTTAATAAGTGTCTTTGCAGAGAAGGAGAAAAATTTTGATTATTTAATGTATAGAATTAATGATGAACTTTTTATTAAAATAACATTATTAAATCAAGAAACTAAAGCAAACATTTGTTAGGGAAAAAAGACGAAAAAACGAGGTATTTTTTGGTTTTATGCATAAAATTCAAGTTATAAAAAGTAGAGATTCGTAATTATATGAAGCTAACTTTAACTGTATAAGGAAAAGAAGAAGCTAATTGAGTTTACTTTAGGTCTATTAAACTCTGAATAATTTAAGGGAAAGAAAAAAAAGGAGAATGTTTTTCTTTTCATCTGTCTTTATGAAAATACCGAATATTAAATGCTAAAAAAACACAAAAAATAAAATTTACATAAAAATATTTTTGTTTTAATTGATAGTGGTTTAAATATTTATTCATAATAGGCTTAAGAGAAACATTTATGGAGAATAACAAAACCGTCTAGTAACAAAACGTTTGACGGAACAAGTTTGCAGGCAGAGTTGCCCGACATTCTGTTCATTGTTGATTAAGATTAAATTATTTTTTTTTAAAAAAGTATACCATAAATTCAAAAAGCAGAGTTATGTCAGTTAAGGAATAAGAAGTTTATACGTCATAATGTGACCTTTAAATATAACATATTTTTTCTCTAGAATGCAAAAGTAAATACTTTCCTTTATATTCTTAATCATATTTATTTATTAAACATAGTGTTACTTTCTTCAAAAGGAAAATCTGGTTTTTCAAAATATATTCTTAGAACAGATTTAAGAAAAGAGAAATACTGAGAGTTATGTTTTTGTAGTTTTACTCAAAACAAAAAACTTAAAAATGATATGTTCCTTCCCATTTTGAAATCAATTTAGCGGTGTATATATTTTGAAATTTTATGTAAGAGTACGTTTTTATGTTTTAAATTTGTTTGTATTTTTTCTCTATATATTTTTTTAAAAAAAGCACTATGTAGATCTGGATCTTAGCTAGCTTACTGAATAAATGTAGCAAAATATCATACTTGTAATTTAAAATGTATTTTCTTGATAGGAATAACGAATTTCAAAACAATATTTTTTCAACATAGTAATTTTAAATAATTTAATGTAAATTACGGCGATTAACGTAATTTCAAATATTGTCTAATACACAAAATAAGCAAATTTAAATAAAATAGAAAGGACAAATTAAAAAAAATGTGCAGATGCAAAGAAGATATATTTCTGATGAGATATTTCAATCTGAATTAATCAAAAAACATTTAAATAACATTATAAAACAGCTAAAGTAAATTGATAAAATTCTTTAAGCAAATTAATTGCAATCAACATAAGCAAATTTTAAGATCATTTAATAGGAAATATTAAGCAAAAATGTATTAATAAGTTTTGTACAGTTTTGCATCGTTTATTTTCGGAATATTTATTTTACAGAATGAAAAGCACTGCATCACTTATCGTAAAGGTAGAAACCTTGAAATTTCAAGCTTAATAATAACATCTAAATATTGTAAGATAATATATACAAATAGAACTACATAAAATATGTAAAGATACATATGTTATTTTATTTTAAATGTAATTACAAAAGTGCCTATGATTATACTAAATTCACTAAAAATCACATGTGTAAACGATGAGTTATCTTAAAGACAATAATATTCCTGACAATTTTATTTTAAGATGTATAGGAAATGAAGAATTGCTTGTAAGATTGATGTAATGCGTAGTTTTTACAACTACAAAAGGGATACAACATCATTAAAGTTTTTAAAAAAAATCCTAAAACCCTTACTTTTACTTTAAATCACTCTAAACATACTTTAACTTTGAATTTACGTCATAGATTTTATATTAGTTTAACTTTTTGAGTTTAACTTATAATTTTTCAAATTTTTTTTGATAACCAAATTTTTATCCCAAATTCATTCCTTGGTTTTGATTTGTTGGTATCGACATTTTTTTATGTATTACTTTGCTTCCTTCTTAGCTTACTTAAACTTTTGAAATCAATATTTTTGTGCATATTTCCTTTAAATTAGACACTCTCGAGAGAATTGCACCAAAATGTTCAGACATATGTCCTTCATGCCTGCCAGAATAGAGTATTTAATTTGCATATCTGACCTTCTATCTCCAGATGAAGACGTGGTCTCTGTGGAGGAGGCCAGGTAAAGACGTCATTTCATGCACTCCTACTATTCTTTGTATGGTATAATTTTGTTTTATTCCTGTCTGAGATTTTTAAAATTTTCCTATCTTGTTTTATTATTCTTGATGTTGTATCTTGTTTCATTTTTCTCCATGTTGTATCTTGTTTTATTGCTCTTCATGTTGTATCTTGTTTTATTGCTCTTCATGTTGCAGTTTGTTTCATTTATATGGCATATCTCTCTTTAGCTACGTTTACGCTGGCTAATTTACCAATAATATCTATTAATTGGTATTGTATTTTATTGATTATACTAAGTTTTATTAAGTGTATATTTTTGCATATTATATTTATTGCCATATACTGTATTTACTGCTTTATATATATATTGAATTACAACGCAATACTTTGTAATGTAATGATAAAAATGAAAATACAAGATTATACCATTCATTTAGACTATTCTGACTATTTCATTGTGTGAGTGTGTATATTAGGTTGGGAATAAGTTCGCCTTTTTACCAAAGACTTTTATTTAAACAAAAAACAATAAATACATCAATAAGGTAATCAACTATATATTCGCCGTTTGTATGTGTTTACAACCTCTTTCCACCTTTTAACCAATTTGTTGATGCTATTCTGTCAAAAACCGCCTGTTCTAATGTCAAAGAAGAAACCATGCACGAACGTATTCACCAACCAACCAAACAAATATATATATATATATATATATATATATATATATATATATATATATATATATATATATATATATATATATATATATATATATATATATATATATATATATATATATATATATATATATATATATATATATATATGCATTACTATTGAAAAATGAAGGCCATCAAGTTATTATTTTATACCAAGTGCAATTTACAAATCTAAACCACTCATTTATCTAATTACTCACATTTAGATATTTCCTTTTTAAGCGATTAGTACTTTTAGACTTTCCAATATCAGATTGCAAAATGAAAGGAAATCTAATGTCATTGAAGTAACATAAGTTTTTTCAGTCATTAATTATAGGAAATAATGACGCAACTTCTTGGGAAGTGACCTTTCCCACAAACATGATGCCATTCATCAAAATATGAGTCTTCTAATTCTATTCATTTCATTCCTAATGCATGTTTTCACTTCCACTTAAAGTTAGAACCGTATATCATTTTATCAGAATTTGATTAATAAATGTGTACTAGTTATGCATTCCTTTTAACAGTTAGAAAGAAATGGAGATGTACTTCGAATGCATTCATAACAATAAAAAGAACGAAAAAGAAACATTTGTTGCATAAATCAGCCATCTCCATTCAACACTTTCCTCCATTCTTCATAAACTTACTTCACTTCCCTCTTCATATCTTTTCAACATATTTTCTATTTTCCCCTTGTTTTCTTATTTCAGAAGGAGAATAAGGAATTGTTAAAGCAATACGTTTTTGGTTAAATAATATACAAAAATGAAATATCATTACAAAGATCTATCTAAAATGCTGTCAGATGATTTTGTACAAGAAATTTCTTTATAAAAAATTATTCTGAAAAAAAAATTCAAATTTTCGAAGAGAATAACTGATACTTATTCTCTTCCTATTTTTCATTTTACTTTAATAAAAGTGGCATTTATTTCATGTAAGTAGAATATAAAAAAAATACTTCAAAATACAAACAAAATTTGTGCAAATGGAAAATTAAAATTAAAGATATAAAAAGGTAATTAAAACATTTTTTGGAATCATAACTTTAAATAAAAATTTCTTTAAAGAAATATTAAAATAAACAATAGCAAGAATCAGGTGAAAAAAGCGTGAATTGTGCTGATTAACCTAAAAAAAAGCTGTAAATTTGTCTTTGCATTAGAGAATACCTATCTTAGTTTTCCTAACGTAATTTTCTAATGTAAATGATGGTATAAAATACTGTTTAAGAGATCAATATATTGAAAACTAATTACAAAATAAACTTGAGACTAAATATATCCTCTTTTTACCATTACAGATCTAATTACTTTATTATTATCAGTGCATTAATTGCAAAATAAACTATAGATCATATATATTTTAAGATATTATTAAGCTAAAGTGGTTCTCAATATTTAGAACTAGAATATATTTTAAGAAACTGAACCTAGATTTGTCATTTATAATGATAAGTTGTCTTTCCTATTGATTAGTCTGATAAGTTGCCTTTCATGCTATTCAGATTGAGTATGAACAAAAATGTTGTTGGTGGAAAGAAAAATTTACATGTAGTTAATTTTTAATTCAACAATAATCAATTATTAGTTGAGAAAATTAGATGTTAACACTCAGTTGTGGTTGTTGTTGCTAATGACACTTGAACAAGCCAAGATCTATATGCCTTGACTATGTGAATTAAAGTCAGTAAGGTGCGTTTATTTCGTTTAATTATTTGCAGAACAGTAACGCTCAGTAAAGTATCTAAGCAATAAACTCTTAATGTGGGAATTGCTTACTTTAAAATTAAAAAAGTTAAAAGGTAGCTAATTTCAGAAATTGATTTTATTAATAATTTGATATAATTTAATGCACATGTAAAGAAATTGCCTTTTAGAATCGTTTATGAGTTAATAAGCGATCTAGTAATTTTAAATAGGAAAAATGCTTCATATTTCAAAACATTAATGCATTAATTATTTTTAGAACCGTCTCTAAGTGACATTAATTTTATATGATTGACTGATTTGTAAATTATTCATAATTTTTAAAGCTTAATACTACTTTGTAATTGTTTATAATTTTTTACAGCCTATATTTGTAACTGTATCTGTGTTAAAGTTAAGTGTCAATACAATTAAAAGCATTTTGTAAAAAAATTATGAAATTGCATAAATTGGTTTTAAAATTAGAAATCAGGTAAACATGAATTATGAGTGACATTCCATTATAAAATTCATTATGAATTTACGAATTCCAATTATTTTCCTCAATTACAATTATTAAGAATTTTATTTTAATAAGAATATATATTAAATTTGAAATGAATAACAAATAAGCTGATGAGAAATAATAATTAATGATAGAAATAGATTATATTCATTTGCACAATTGGAATGCAGGAGTCAAGTAGTGTTTTACTCATAATTCTTATTTTTCATGCACACAACAATCAATGTTCTTAATAAAACATTTATAAATTATATATTATAATAAGTATCTTATAAATATATAAAATAAGTACATTATAATATAAATATTTTATAAATAATATATTAATATATGCTTAGAAAGCATTTTATTGACTACTGCAAAATTATTTTTAAAAATTTAAAAATATTTGCACTTGTATATTTTTTGAAAATAAAGTTTTTATAATTGATCATCATCATCATCTTTCATGGCGTACCAGCCCAGTATAGGCCAAGGCCTTCTGAAAAAGTTTCTTCCAGCCATTTCTGGTGGAAGCTAAACTTCACCATTTTTATTTGATCATGATACTGAATATTGATAGGAAAGGAATAGTAAAAATCTAAAAAAAATCGGAAAAAATAATAGATTTTTAAAAGGAAAATCCGAGGAAAAATTATGACGTGTTATTTATTTTTAATTGAACAAATAAGATGTAAATGCATATTTATATAAAAAATATATTATAAAAATACCTGCATCTGTACATTTTTTGAAAACAAAGTATTTTATTTGATCATGACACTGAATATTGAGAGGATAAAGACAATGAAAAATTAAGACACAAAAAACTACCAGATTTTTAAAATAAAAATACAAGCAGGAAAAATTAAGACACGATATTTACTTTCAATCTAAGAAATAGAATATTAAAAAAGAAAATATTGTTATGTATAAAAATGGAAAAATAGAAAGATAGAAGTAGGGAATATGAAAAGCTGAAAAACTGAGGCAATTTGCTAAAATCATCCAAAAAAGGTATACTACTTTGATTACATCTTGAGATGGAAAAGCAATCTAATTTTGTTGGAAAAAAATTGACGTATCTCATTTTATATAAATTACAAAGATTTTTAGATGTAACAAACTGTAATGTAATGATGTATTGTAATGTAATTGTAATGTAATGATTTAATGTAGATATTGAACTTTTTTTAGTAAATAAATATCTATTTTGTTAAAAAAATAAACACAATTGTCATACTGTGCAATATATATGAACAAGGTAAGATATTAAGGTATGTTTAAAGTTAAGAAAAAAGTAAATTTTCTTTTGGATTGAAAAAAATCAGTAAGCTGCTTGAGGTTAACTTATATCAAATATGCTTGAGGCGAATTTATTCAGATTCATTAAAATGCTACGAAAATGGAGGGATAATTACAAACACACATTCACACGCACATGTGAATATGAATATTATTTAAACACAACAACAGTAAAATTTGCTTAAATAATTCTAAATTTGAATGAGTTGCTGAAAAAATATTCTTATTTCTTTATAATAATTAAAATTTATTTTTATTATTAAATATCAGCCAAATTTTATCTAAGAATGTCCTAAAATTTCTTATTTGTAATAAAAAAAAACTGTGAGAAAATATAATTTCTCATGTGTTTCATAAATTACAATTCTAAACAATATATTTATTATTTATTTAGCCAGATTATCTCTTGATGATCTTCGTTATATTTACATTATTTAAAAATAAATTTTTATTGTATCGAACCTGTATAATGGTTCGTTTTCATAATTCTATAAAGACCCATGGAATAGCATAAAACATTTATTTTTAGGACATTATAATCAAAGATTGTATTTATTATTCATTATGTTTTAGCTATAGGTAAAATCTCTATTTATTTATATAAGAATTTTAACAAAACATTTCCAGGAGTTGCTAAATTCTCATCCGCTTGATAATATCCATAGTAAATAAGACATATGCAATTAATTAAATATAAAACTATCATTTTGTAATTTCAGAACATTGAATAAATCTTAATAATTCACTGTTTTACTTAATTTCAACATATTAACTTTTAAAATAAGGGTGGCATTTAAATAAAAATGTATTTCTTGATTTAAAGACACTTTTTTATACTTTGGATATTTACATTTCTTAATTTAATATAAAAAAATATCCTAGTAAAAATGTATTTAAAAATATTGTTAAACTTTTCCTAATATTTCTTATTTGTATATTTTCAGCACATTTATAAATTTAAAAGACAAAGTATTTATTTATTTTAGAACAAACATTCTTATTACATGAAATTTCTTTTAAGACATTCATTCGAAAATTATTTGTGCATATATTATGAAATATTGAAGTTGTAGAAGGGAGTGATGAATGACTTTATAAAATAGTAGATCTATAAGCCATACCAACAAAACAAATGCTGCCCAGCCTGTAGGGTATCAGTCACGATTATAATAAATATTACATAAAAGGTCGATTGAGACAATGATGCGTTTGGTTTTTGTATAATATATACATATATATTCTATATAAAACTCTGATATTTACTTTACATTAAAATACTATTTATTTATATAAAATGTTGAATCCTATATTTTCAGAAAATACGTAAAGATAGTTATAAAAGAAATGAATTTGGTGTTTAATTTGAGTGCTTTCGCAACTATAAATATACAAATGAAATCATTGCAAGATCTATAATAACTGATACATTTTAATTGCACAACACAGACAGATTTCTAATTGTTTATTCAATAATTCGAGAGATTCATTATACATTGGTTGCAAAAACGCTTGGCGCGAGTGATATTGTTTAAAATTATACTTTTTTTCCTTCCTTTTTAATTTACTCAAATCTTATAAATATTTTTTTTTAACTTCTAAAGATTTCCTTATTAACTTCTAAATTATACGTTATTAATTTCCTTTGACATTTCATATGTTTTAATTTTCAAAAATAAAAAGTTTTGTGGGATTAAGTTATTTTAAGAATTAAAATAAATTCATTATATATTATTATCAGTTATTTTGATTATTAATCGTTAATCATTAATACCGTTTACTTAGATGTTATCCATTATATAAAAATGCCGCATAACTATTATTCCTTTGAAATTAATTCAATAAAATAATAACTAAACTAGTTTATTTTATCAAAGAAATGTAAAAACCAATTTACATTTCTTTGATAAAATAATCAAGAGAATTTTATGCTTGCTGATTATATATTTTTTCCACACATCCAATAACATAACTCTAATGATGTAAATATAGAAATATATGCAGCAATAAAGAAGGTTTGTAAGTTTTTCAACGAATCAATTAATCTTATAAAATGTTGAAGAACATGAAAGATGCAAACGCATTCCTTTTTTCTTTCATCATTTCGCATACTGTGAAGTAAAAAATTAATGTTTTTAACAAAAAATGCATTATATATATTATAAGAAATTTAAACGTTTCTTTTGTAAAGGTTTATGTGAAGCATTTATAAATGCTTACTTCCATATTTTTTATTTATGTTTGATCATTAATTTTAAAATGCTGTGAAAGATACCTGATTTTTTTTTTTTTTTTTTTTTTTTTTTGCTTTTGTTTTATTCTCATTTTGAAAGTCAATTTGAAACTTATTTTAAAAAACATTATTTTCTAAGAATTAAATTCGTTGGAAGTATTTAAGTATTTAAATGGTTTACCAACCATTTTTATTATTTATAAATCAACATAAATTTTGTTAGTTAATAAAAATTATGCGCATACTACTAGCAACTACGTACAGATTAAAAAAATACTATATAGCTTTAAATTTTTTGATTTGCAGAATAAACATACATAATTGAAATTTTGATATCATTATGAAATGTTTTTTGAAACAATGGTGTGTACTTCGGTAACCAACCCTTAACCGCAACAAGGCCGGAAACTGGTAATCATTTGTCGCTACCCCGTGAGCACCAATTAACCAAGTTATGGAGGTGAGTAGCCACATCTGCGCAATGACACCACCACAAACCCGTTTATAGGGTGGGCCACATTCATATATCATCTCAGAAGAAAGGACAGAGAAATGCAGAGAGAGAAAGTAACATCCTTGTGTAAACCGGGATTTGAACCCGAGACCAATAGCTCAGGAGTCAAGAACGCTAAGCACTCTGCAATTATGAAACGTGAGCGAGGCAAGTATCCCAATTTATTTCTTTTTACGTACAGAAAACTGAGTAAAGTATAATATTTAAAGAAACAACCTAATTCAGTCACGATTTTATTCAATACATTGGCTTTCATTTCTTGGATTTTATTATTCTGAATTTTCTCAATGGTTTTGAAAATTTCTTTATTATTATTGACGTGTAAAAAAAACTGATTTAATATCTTATATATGATAAAATATTAATTCCTTTATAGTTTTACTTAAATTTATCCTTAGTTAAAAAGAACTATGTAATTTTAATTCATTTAACTTTTTGATTTATTATAATTATTTTAAAATTAATAATTATTACTAAATTAAATTCAAAATCAATTGTTGAACATAAATACACATAATGAAGTATGCGAATGCTTATTGATGTTCTGAAATATAAATTGGTTTTTACTTTGTATGTTTTCTGGCTCACCAGGACTTCGTTGTAACTGAACGTAGAGTTTTGTAATTGTTTCCGGTTACAGTTAAATAAATGAGGATCAGTGTTGTGTCTAGTGACTGAAAGAATTGTTCGATATTTTAGCATTCACCTCTGAAATTACCTTTCGGCAGGAATTACTATAGATAGTGAAAATCTATTCCTTATAGAAAGAAAGCAAAC
The DNA here is from genome assembly GCA_030067965.1 of Latrodectus elegans. Classification (NCBI taxonomy): domain Eukaryota; kingdom Metazoa; phylum Arthropoda; class Arachnida; order Araneae; family Theridiidae; genus Latrodectus; species Latrodectus elegans. The sequence goes on from CM057810.1 coordinate 103,684,811, forward strand.
CTGGAAAATTCCTATGCATTTACTTCAACAGACCTGCATGTAGAAACAGTGGTTCAAAATTCATCTCCTGTTGTTCAGTAGTGGCTAGAATCAAACTCGGGAATTTAAGCTCTAAAGAGGGATGTCCTATCAGTAAGCCACTTTAAGCCGTGGCATGCATATTTTGACACAGCGAAGTGGACAATCCCGGACAGTAATTTACGCTATGGATACTAGAAGGACAATGTAAGGCATATTAGAATCCACAGCGTATTTGAGGATTTTTCTTGGACAGCAGAACGTATTCACATATCACAAAGTAGAAAATGCGCAAAACACTCAAGCACCCATACCAACAGACGCTTATATCGAAGGCAAAAGCAAGACACCCAATTCCTATTTTCAACAGTGCTTGGGATCGAACCCGCTTCTTTATATTCCAAAGAGCGCTGTCTTACCACTTATTCCATGGTGAGCAATTTATATGCACATTTGACAGAATGGAAGCTTTTGAATTTTCTGGGTTTCGTCCATTGCTATTGAGGAATATGACTCACCACGAAAAGTTTTCTTAACCAGACAAACGCATCATATGATCCAATACCTTAAAATTATCTTTGTGCCTAAGAATAACAACTAAGTTACACATTTCAGTGCAGTGGGCATAGTATATCAAATTAGTGTTGCAATCACAAGGAAAACAGTAAACAGAAAAATTCTGTGTGAATTTTCAATGCAATATTTTAATATTCTTCTCTGTAATATTACATAAATACCACAGATAATAAAAAGTTAATAGAGCACCAACATACCGAAAGAATATAAAATAAGTTTTCTAAAATTTAGATCGCAGCCAAATAATGATATTAATATTTTTCCTTCACATTGTATCACACACACGCGGGCGCATGCGCGTAAATGTTTATTAATTATTCATTGGGTATTAAGAATTCTTGCGTTTATAAGTAATTTTTCTTATTTTTAAGCCATTTTATTAATAAATGTAACTGTACAATACAAAATGATGGGTGTAAGTTTATTATTACTCTAAAGTGTATCAATCATGATTTTATAAATTTATAAAATTAGATTAGTATTTTAAAGTAGCTTAAGACAATAACTTACTAATAAATACATGATGAAGATTATTCTCAGTTTGTTTCTTATCTTGATAGTCTTTTTAAATTATGAAATTCTGCTATCAGGGGCAATTGCTTATTAAGAAAACATTGTAGCTTGAGTAAAATTTTACCCTAACGGGTGATTGCAAATGCAATCTTGATCCAGATAAGATTCTCATTCTGAAAAAGCCGCCAGTTTTTGCAGGTTGATCCTTTTCCATTAGGATGGCGTGAAAGTTTAAATAAATTGTGCCATTTGCAGGTAGATCTCTTCATTTGATTATAACTGCATATAACGAGATACTATCTTAGGATGCATGATAAGAAACATTAAAAAAACATAAACCTTATCTTACTGCTTAGTGAGAAAGCAAATATCATGTCTGTTATGATTATTGATACAGCAATATTTTTATAGAAAAATAAATACCAAAACATAAAAATCTCATCGAATATATTTGTTTTGTAAATCATGCTCGAAGAAAGTATGAAGACTTTACCGTATAAATATATAGGATTCCTTATAATTGCATACATTTATTCAATACCCAAAGGAACCCCTTTTGATAGTTCCCCTATGATCCAACACGTGTATTGGAATGAAAAAGAAAAATGCTGCCTGGCTGACTAGAATATGAAACTATAATCAGAAATGTTTGTATCACGAAAAGGGAAAAATAATCCCTAATAACTCCCAAATGTCGGTGCTCAAGGAAACATTTCTGAATCGTGGTTCACATTGCCTTATGGAAGTTATATTTTCCCCTCCTTGTATGAATAGACGGAGAAGTTCTAAAGGCAGAAGTTTATTTCATTTGGAGAATTTCTTCGATAAGTGACTCGGCGGAAAATCCCGTTAGGAAATGTTTCCTGGGACTTCCGATTTTTTTGCTTTCCTTTTCCTCACTTCCTACCCGCAGTTATCGAGTTTTACTAAAGAAAAATTTAATCTCCTTTTTTCTTAGCTTTTTAGGAACTGTAAGTAGAAAGAGACAGAGAAAAAATATTACATTTTTCTTATTTTTTTTATAGAAGTTAAAGTTTTATTCACTATATCAAATATTATGAAATTTTCCTAAAGTGGAAATACATCTAAGAAAGCTAAAAGACAATTGGAAGCAAATTCTAGTGTTTCTGTTCTTACTAAAATTTAATTTAAATACAATTTCCGAAACAGCCACACTATTTTCGGTATCATTAAGCTAAAATAAAATGTCCCACAAACAGTCTTTTTCTTTTGTTGCGTCATTTCTTTTATTTTCTTCGATCCAGTTTGGTTAAGGAATAAATATATTACTCAGACACAGCTATTTTTTTTTTCTTTAAAGTAAATGAACCATAATTTGAAACTTGTATTAAATAATGAAAATTTTTTAACGAAAATATTAAATGATTGTTTAATTTTAATATTTTGGCTTAAAGGAAAAAAAATATCGAAACATTTAAAATCTGAAAATAAAATAATTTAAACAGATTAATTAATTGCACTGTATCATCTGTTGAAGTTAATATATGGGAAAATAAACGAGAAATGATAAATTTAAGAGTACAAATGAAATAATGAACAGTTAAAAATTTGATTAATTTTACATAATACTTTAATTATTTTATTAAACATTGTATTGGCTAATTTTATAAAAAAACGTTTCTTCATAAAATTGTTGCCATTATATAGTAAAAGAGTTATGTAGGTGGACAGAGCAGTTAAAAAAATTTACAGTACCACACAATAATTAAAAATTAATTTAGGCCTTTTACCTTGAAAATGATGTTAGAGACAGGGAAAAAGTCAATTATGATTATAATACTTATGCGTATGTTGCAAAAATAAATCATGAGGTCATATTTTATTTGAATGAACAAAACAAAAATTTGATTGATATTTTTAACATGAAATAAATTTTATTTCATGAAGTTTGCAAACAAAATATGTTTCTTTAACATATAGATTAAAGTGAATAAAACACGTATAATAAAACAAAATCAACGTTTAAAACTGTACAAATTTATTTTTAGCATTCAATACTTTTGTCATTAAGATATCTACAGATAATCTTAACACTCAATTACAATGATTTTTGATAATGCTTTGGAATTTTTATACGCGTTATAACAATTTAATGAGCATTGTTTGAATTTAATCTTAATCGCAGAAGATTTTCTCAAATTAAAGTTGTTGATTTTAGCTTCAAAAATGATAACTTTCATAACTCAGCTTAGAAAGGCAACAACAAGGTAAACAAGCAATTTCCAGCCATTTTTAATGTTCCAAAAGAACATGACATACAGAAAGGGTAGTAAATTGACATACCATCGGAATCCAGAACCTTCTGGCAACAAGTTTACAATTGTGGTAAAACCATTGGAGTAAAACTCGAAGATTTTGGACACAAAGAAGTCCGTGAGTGCTTGTTGGAATTCTGCTCTTTTTGGTGAAGCATTTACCATGAACATGAATGTCCAGGGAATGGAATAGGTGGTGATCTGATGGTGCAAATACAGGCGAGTAAGAGGAATGGCACAAAGTCTCCTAACCAAGTAGCTGTATGGTATTCTTGCCCCCCCCCCCGCGCACAATATGCTTCCTCACTTTATCAGTTGAGAACAGTACACCCTTGCGATTAAATAGGGCTTCCTCCTTCTGTTGCACACACTCCAATTGCTGCTGTTACAGGTCCGCAGTGACCGCTTGGCTCCTTATCAACCATAGTGAACCACTTGATGTCTAGTCTATCAGACAACAGCTTCATAACAGAGTGGAAAATCTTCCTACCTGAATTTGTGAAACCAATGCCTTGCCTTACGCTCATTTACAACACTATCCTCAAATGCTTCACATATTCCGTAACTTCGTCCAATAGCTGACAAGCTCATTTTGGAGTCATAAAGCAAATAAGACCAAACACGCTCCTTCGATAAATCAATTTCTCTTCACTGCTATACAAGTTACGATATGTGAATGTGTGCGAAACACTTGCTTTTGTAACGATTGATGTTCTTTGTCTCGACTGACCAGTGTCACAACCACGCCATTCACTAATTTGCATACTTATTCTCATTTTATTCATTTCCAATGCAAAAACAGCAATTACTTTCTTATTTACCTTATGATTCATGGCATTACAAGATATAAAAATTGATAAAAAATGCATTCAAAAGTTGATCCTAGAAATTTAAATTAAATATATTCAGTTTTTAAAAGGTTGTGTCCTTAAAAATTTAAACAAACCTAACCTCCGCTCTAAAAAGTATTTTTTTTACTTATCATTTGAATTTATTATATAAATAATTACAAAATAATCTTTGTGTCTCTGAAATTATCAAAAATACGATATTAATTATAAAAAAATATGTTTTTAAGTTCAATAATTTAAAAAGTATTTTTCAAAATGGTGTAACATGAATTAATGTATGTAAGAAAATTTTATTCAAAAACAGTTTAAATATTAAAACAATATTTTCTTATGTTGTATTACTCTTTAAAAGTTTTATAATAAAATTGCGATGTATAAATAATTGTTAAAGTAAAAATATTTCAATGCACTAGATGAAAAATTAGAATTAAAATATTTAATAACTATAAAGTTTGATGAAATCTAAATATTAACTTTCTTTTGTCTGTAAATATCTGAATATTTAAAAATCTTAGTGAGATTAAGCCATTATTTATGAATTCCTAAAATATGCGTGATCTTAAATATATATGCATATATTTCATTATTTAGTAATGTCTTCATATTTTGAAACTAATTTTTAAATATAAAAAATCTAATTTATTAATTAGTAAGTTATTTAAAATTTCTTATGCATATCAAAGAACGCATATTACATGTTTTCTAGTTTAAAATAATGAAAAATTATAAAAATTAAAATTCAGTTTTACGTTAAATGTAAGCTGATAATGAGGAATTAAGATTTTATTCTTGTAGTAAAATAATCTCCAAATCTTATACATTTTAAATAAGGATTGTAAGCGAAGGCACATAAATTTTAATTTAAATACTAGTTCGAACATATTTTATGCATTTTTTTATGAAGTAGGGATTCAGAAAAATGAAACTTATATTTAAATCATTTGACTCTAATTATTTAATAATTGCACTATTCATTCAAAGTGAAACTACAAAAATTCAATATATTTTTTGGATTATATATAGTATAAACTTTTTTTATGTAAAGTAAAAATTAAGCAAATAGTCGTAGTATAGTAATTTAACAATGTAAAGTCAAAAAAAAATAATAATAATAAATAAATTAGGAAAACAAAAACGAAGAAAAGATTTTTAAATATAGAGTTTGTTTTAAAATAAACAAATATGAATCATAAATATATAAAAATATATGTAAGCCAAAAATATGTAAAAACTGAAGTTACAAATGTGTTAAAATTAATATTAAAAACAAATAAATAAAATTATAGAATATATGTATATTAATTGCATATATATATATATGCTGCACACACACACATATTATATATGTATATATGTGTATATTGACAATTTTTTAACTACGCAACAGTCAGAACCAAAAACTTATTGATGCAAATTTTTCACGGAGCAACAGCAACAAAAGTATTTAAAAACTGTCCCAGATATTTTAATTATGTCTTGCTGATTGAAATCGTTCTCTAATGTGCTGTTGTTACTTAATCTTAATGATCTAGCAACAGCTAGAAATGGTTCATGTATTCTAGCAAAGCCAGTCTCTGGAAATGGAGGCAATATTTGTACTATAGTTCTGTAAGCTTAGACACAGGCAGTCAAGGACATGCTCCAAACAGGCTGGTTTGAGATAACACTTATTGCAGGCTGGAAAAACTTTGCAGACGGAGATTAAACTTAATGTTTTAAGATGGTCACTGTTTAGTTTTAAATTTACTGTAATATCTGGTCAATACACTTCCAGCAGAAGGATGCAGTTTGGGTGTTTTCTACAATCAATACCAGGGGTGAGCAGCAGATGTAAATGTATATATATATTGTCTGAGGAAACAGTATACGCTAGTATATGCATTTACATTTTCTCAGACAATTTATGGTATTTGATATAAACGAGATTTGCTTAAGAACACTTTGTTGTCAGAGCTGTAGAAACAAATTGTTATCATTAATTACAAATCTGAAATGAAATTATCACAATATCAGGTTAAAGACCTCATTTAGTTCCCGTTCTGTTGAAAAACGTCAACTACAGAACGTCATCAAATCATGATTACAACTTTTTAGATACTTCTGTATAGGCGTTATAGGATACATATAACGCTTTGACGGCTTAGAAACGAAGCAAAAAATGATATTGAAGCAGAACCTTTTTTCCCGCCTTTCAGTTGATGTTGACGTGAGCCTGTAAAGACTTGTGGATTGACAGTCATGTTCAATCTTTCACTAATTTGCTGGAATATCTACGTAAATACCGCGTTTTGCACCGAATTCTCACTTATGATGCGAAGGGGATATAATTAATACAAACAGAAAGAGGGCTTTTTTGCGCCCTGTGACCCCGTCAGACTAGCAAAAACATGTTTTTTATCTGGTGGATATGGCGTGGTAGTATCCACAAATAATATCTGGAATATAATAAAACCATCCATAGTAATGTTTACTGTGAGATACTAGTCCACATTGACACTGCTGTAAAATCCAAACAACAAACTAAGTTCTTCCTTATTATGGTACAGTTCCATCAAGATGATATTAGATTACATTTGTCTCTATTCACCAGTTGAATTTTTAAATGACTCGAATGATTGGAGGACATTTGCCTCACCAACCATATATATAGCCTCGAAATCTCTCCTTCGTACTTCTACCTTCTTCACAACTGCAATTATATCTTGTTGGTTATATCAACGATTACGCTCAGAATATCCGCAATAAGTTGATCTGCTTTTGAAGTCACGGCTACCAAGTCTCTGGTATACCAAAATGGTGCCGTAAATATTATATACTTAGATGCTAATTGTAACACAATTGTTACACAAACAAAAAGCTATTTTCATCTTTCTTTTCTAATTTTTTTAAAGACTTTTTTGGGCGGAAAACTTTTCTTGTGAACCGATATTCTGTATTTACATATGTTCGTGTGTTTGTGTTTATACGTGTAATGTTGTATTTATTTTATAACTTTTATCAGGAAATGTGTAATCCGTGTCCCATTTAGATGTTATTGATTCTTACATAAAATTTCTTCGCATTGGGCTAAAAGATAAATTGTGTGAATTTTCTAAATATATTTAATTATTTTATGTAAATTAAGCAAACATTTACATATATTATACCACTATATTAATATTTTTAAAAATATTTTAATATAAGAAAAATCAATTATATTATATTGATGTATGGAAGGTGAGAGATTATTGTTTTGATTTTTGGAAATAATTCAAACTGATTTTCTAAGCTTGGATGTAAATTCAGGTGTGGAATAGATTGTAAAATTAGTTATTTTTTTAAACTCTTTTAATATTTATTGTTATGGGTTCATTTAAATTATTAAATGAAATCTAAAGTAAAAAAACCCTATTGAAATTTAAAATGAATTAAAAAATATAAAATGTAAACATTCAAAAGAAAAAAAAATGCAAAAAATTTTGGAACAATTAAAATTGTTTGTTTAAAGAGCAAAGATGTTCCTCCAAATTAAATTTCTGAGAAATGTTTATTGACAAAATATGAATTAACTCAGCGAAAATATTCTTAAAATGTTTCATAATATACTATATCTTCAGCATGAATATTTCCCTCTTCTTTTATCAAGAAGCATATTCTAATGTTTACCCTTAATTTAATTTCGCGCATTAATACCATATTCGCATCATCAAATGCGAAGAGTATAATTCAAAATTTTCAACGAAATTAGCATCCATTTTGACTGATATAATTGCCTTTTATCAAAGAATTGAAATCTAACGAAGTATCGCATTCAAAACCATTTTTTTTACTCTCAAGTAGTGAACAATGTATCAGTTACTCTAATATATAAAATGAAAAAAAAATTAAAAGAAATAATCAATAATCACTTAAGAAAAAACTTCATATAAATTAGCATTTTCAAAATTGACCTAAGCACAATCTAATATAAATATTTGATCACAGCTTACTTTAAGGACTATAAAACCCATTTCTTCTTCCTCTTCTTCTTCTTCTTTTTTTTTTTTTTTTAAAGAGCAAGGAAATTAATTTTATTTGTAAGAGTCTACCGTACCTCCTTCCGATTTGCCCAGTAAGTCTTAGAACAAAGCTTAAGGAGGGTAAAAGAAACATATAAAAAAGTTATTTATCTTAAGCTTAAGTCCCGATATCGTATTCTATAATGCATTGATACTTTTATGCGTGAACAAATCCAATTAATTCGTGAGTTTTCTGATAAAAAAAAAGCACAGCAGAAGACATTTTATTAATTAATTGCCCAAATAAAACTAAAGTCTGAAACTAACGTTTAAAACCCTTTTCCCGAGTTACCATTAGTGCTGCGCTAATTATCTGGCTAATTGGCGGTTAGGGCCGAGTGTCCTAACTGTTACTTGGAACGGTAAGCCTGCCTTGATGAAAAAGGCGACTGTTGAATTTTAGCCAGAACGGGAAGAAAGGGGCCGGGACAGACCGGAAGAACATGTGAGGCATAGAAGATGCGCTGGAGAAAGGCATTTGTTTTGTTGACCCACGTTTTCGAGGGACAGGAAATAAAGGAAATTTTATTCCAGAGGAGTTGTGAGTTTTAAGAAAGATTAAATACAGGGTTGTACAACATTTAAGTAAATTTCAGCTTAGTATTGGAGTTCTGCGGATAGAATGAGTTATACAATTTGCCTTTTCAACAAGGTAATTCGTATATTTTTATTACCGAATTAAAATGAGTAATTTACAATTAATTTAAGATTTATAAGTAAATCAAAAGTAAATTTTATTATTTAATATAAACTATCTTCATTTGAAATGAAACTAGACACCTTTCTACCGTGCAGTGATATTACTTTATCTTTATGATAATCATAGCTTGAAATATTACTTAATTTTTGAGATTCAGACTAATCAGCATTTTGCTAGCTTTGGTTGTTTTTATTGGAGTTGGAGTTCAGTATTAATCTTATATAATTAATATAATATTAATTAATTAGTTATAATAAGAAATCCCACGCTTAGCCTGATTACTATTTTGGAATTCTGCTTTTTTGATCTTAAGAATAAATCTTATGTTTAATAGATAAATGACTTCATTAGTTTTAACATAATTTTTCATCCTCATTTTTTTCAACAATTTATACTATTTATTGTAATGAATATGCTCAGCAGCTTTCTAATGACATATGTTAACTATATTAAGTAAAGTATTTTTTTTCTCTTTCTCTCTAAAATCCTGAGTTTTCTTGTAGTACCTTTAGAAGATTTTCAAATTTACCACTCATGATGATCACATTCTAACTATATCTGAGATAATTTTTCTAAATAAATTTAATTAAATTTTATATCATTTAATTTACTTTTTAGCAACTTTTTTGTATATTTTTCTTAAAATTAAGGTTAGCTGATTGTTATATATATATATTTTTTACTGTATCAATTAGAGTACATGGTTGGCTGCTACTCTGTTTCACCTTCAGCTTGAGGGGTGAATGCGAAATAAACAGTATCATTCGGGAAAAAAATTTCCTGTTCTTAGAAATCTCAATAGGTATGAACTAGTCTGAACATATTCAGATGACTTGAAACAAATAAGGAAATGAAAATATAGTCACTTTAATTCTATTCACTCTAAATCAAAACATTTAAACTTAAAAACAAATAATTATTGTTTATTAAAATTTAGTGAAACCAATTATAAAATACGAAACTGAGCACGGGACTACGAATGAAGCAGGAAAATAAGCTAATAATATTTGAAGGAAAATTACTAATAAAAATATTTGGATCCTTTAAACAAAATAATGAATTGAGAATCCGTTATAATAATGAACCTTACCCCAAACTAGAAGAACCAATTATTATAAAAACTATAAAGGTTTATCAATTAAGGTGGATTGGACAGATGGATTTTGATACGGTTGAGAAGATGCCACCAGAAATTGTAGTCAACCATTAGGGATCAATGGTAACGGATGGTTCAATGTAAAGGAAAACCCTTGGCTGTAGAGCTACAGAAGAAGTTTGTACTACTGAGAAAGTTCTCTTTACTGACAGAGTGAAATTTATTTATACAAGAAAATATGGAAAAAAAAAGTTAAGTAAAAGTTAAATATTAATATTAAAGGATTTAAGAATTTAAAAAAATGTGAATAATTAATAATTTGCATTTAGATTTATTTCATTACATTGCTTTAAAAACCTTATTAACTATCCAGTTTTAAAGCATGGATCAGCTTAATAGAAAGGTAATTATAACTGTTCAGTATATTTCTTTATCGGTAACACATGTTTCTTTATTAAAATTAGGTAAACTTTTTCATCTATTGGTTTGCTTTAAGAAATAAGAAAAACAGAAATTGTGGGGATTTCATACTTTTGATAAAGTGAAAGTTATTTAGATAAAAGTATTGCAGAAAAAAAAAACTTTTTACCTCACCTACAATAGATAATCAAAAATAATGTTGAAGGATTTAAGAATCAACAATACTTGCATTTACGAAATTTCTTTTATTATATTGCTTTAGCAGTATCATTCATTATCTAGAATTTAAGAGCAAATTAAAGAAATACAGTTGTATTGTTGCTGTGACTTATTCCTCAAGGTCTAACTCCAAGCTAGACCATGTCCAAGAGGTCTTGAATCCTTAAAATGTCATAAAGGATAAGAGCTGAAGTAATAAGGTCATCATGCAAAAGCCCTACACAGTGGAAAAGATGTTCAGAGGAAGCCTGTGCAGAAGTGCACTTGGTGAACTCAAGATAAGATTTGTGTCCATCAATATAAGTAAAGCTCCCTATTTGTCCACACATGAGCTTGCTGATGGTGCATTAAACAGCTCTGCCACTTCCAATTTTGAGGGCATTACGAGGAGTTTTCCTAGAATACCAAAAGGGGGACATGGCAGTCCTCCTTATTTTCTGACAGTTCGTTACCAGTTGCTGATGAGCCAGCATCCCTTTTTTTTGGAATAATATCAACAAACTCATTGCCCTAAAGGTTTATGTCAGAGGGAAGCCACTGAAAATAAATCTTGTGTTGCCTCGAAAGCACTTTGAGGTCTTTAAGAATCCTGAGAGTTGTTCTGTCTCCTATTCTAATCCAGTTGCTCAGACGCTAAATGGCACTAGAACTATCTGTCAAGATCCAAATATTTGTAGATGTGATTTCTGAAATCAGAGCCTCAAGTGCTTCTTTTATTGCAATTAGTTCAACAATAAAGACAAAGCAAAAATCTCGTGGCATGAAGGCCATTCTGTTATGCTCCGCTAAAATCTGCAGGCACAGGAGCTAAGTCAATCTGCTGGCCTCTGGGGATCTGGGTTTCATCCCCTGCAGAAGCTGTCCACCACTTCCTTTATTCATGAGTTAATTAATGTTATTCAGCAGTTTAAAAACGAATCACACAGTTCAATCCTTGATCTTTCAGTTTACCTATGAATATCGGTGAAATATTCCTACTTCATTTTTGTCAACAACTTCTAAACAAAGCTTCTCACAAAACAGGCGCTCAATCAATATTAAAAGAATTAGAATTTTTTCTTTTAAAGAAAGTGTCCAAAAGTAAGTTAATAATCCTTTTTTTTCAGTTCTTTGTTTTGCTTTCTACAACTAAATGATAATTTTGAATTTCATTCACGAATAGTTTTGCTTCTATAACTCTAATTTTTCCGTGTTTAATTTTAAAATACATTATCTTATAAATATGAGGTAATAATAAATGCTGCAAGTGAGAAATAATGTATGCGCGTATTAAACTGAGTAAATTGGATAAATTATTCGTGTCTCCTAAGCATACCTATTAACTAATCAGAACTCATCTTATCTGGTAAGTGTGAAATCAACTATGATTGAATATCTATTTTTATAAATAACTATGTAAAACTTCGCTAGCGATATGGATTTATGCCTAGTTTGTCGCAAGGTGATGTCTGCACAAGCAAGAAAAATTCATTTCATCTCTGGATTAATTTCTGATAGATCATTATTAGACTTTAAAGAATGCTTCAGAATTGGAGCTACACTCCTAAGTTCCCCATGGATAATAATGCTGTTGGAAGTTTCTCTATATAGATGGAGGTCAAATCAATATCGAAGACTACTAGCTCATTTGAAAGAAAAGGTAATCATTGAGAATATAAGATAATCGCCAGTATGGTAATGTTTGTTCTAAACGTTTCCATAATTTTATTTATTTATTTTATATTTCTTGTATCGAATTCACATATTATAAGCATTGTATTTTAAAATAAATATTAGATGTTTCCTCTAGATTTCCAATATTACGAACTATTTAAAATTATATTTCAGGAGGGATTTTAATTTATGCATTATAATGGTATTTCAAATACTTTATTTTCCAATGTGTCTATTTCTTTCAAATTTATATATCTAACAAGGAAAGGTATAAATAATTCTACATCTTATGTTGCAGACCATTACAGTTTTATGGGAATCCATAAATAAAATTTTTCAATAAAGTCTGTGACTCTCCCTTCCTACAAAAAGTGCAGTAAAATCTGTTTAAATATGAAATATTTTCACACATTCATTTCATTTTCATTCCGTTAACGAAATTTATCTATCTATATTTATATCCTATTCTGTTAAGTGTACTCTTTTATTTTTTTAATTATAGAATAATAGCTTACTTTTCTTGATGATAGGTTCATCAAGCAGGTATTATGCTGAATAAAATTCATTTACTTTGTCCAGTAGCACGATAAATCTTTTTGTTTCATCTAAGACATCCATAATGTAAATCTTAAATAGGTGATAACTCATCTCTTCTGCCAAATTGTCAAACACGCGGGAAATTTATATATCCGTATTTTAGACCTATCTTTTATATCGCTCTTTTAAAAGAACGTTATTGCTTTTTCCAGCAGTGATGGATTGCTTTAAAATGACCTTTAAAAATGTTGCTTGAAGTTGGAAAAAAATCTCCACAGCCAAGAAAATACACAAGAAAGTAGACCTATAGATTTAAGGCATTATGAGAGAGATTCTTTACCTTGACAAAAAGAAATTCCGGTTGCGATAGAATCCAAGACAGATGTTCAGCTTTATCCAGGGAAAGTAAATAGCGATCAAAATCCCGTCTTACGGGTAAGAAGATTTTATCTTATTTGAATGGCAAATAGATTTTATATTGAAAAATTCAAAAATTGAAATACTGTTAAAATGGCTTTTGTATAACCAGGAATTAAAAATAGGATCAATTAAATTATCTTTATGGAAACAAAATTTATAAATACAAAGTCAGTTGAAGTTAATTCAATAAATAATATTTAATATAATACTGAAAAAATATAACTAAAATCTAAATAAGTTATATAAATGAAATAAATACTCTTAATTGTACTAAGCGTTTTGAGAAACAGGACAGATCTATTTTTTCTATTTATTTGGATTTGGAAGTAAGTAATTTAATTTAACTTAATAAGTAATTTAATATTTTTCCAAAGTATTAGTTTCGTCATACTGTGTTATAGAAAGTTTGATAATTTTTACAGTATCGAATACATTTTTTAATGCTTTTTAACTGACTAGCGTCCAAACAGCACTAATTTCTTGGGTAATTTACCACAATAATGAATTGATCTCTCATTAGGCGCATAGTATCACAAATCACTCCCATATAAAAGTACAAAGTAAAGATAAATCATGCAATACAAATGAATCTAAAATGAGGCATTTTTAGTTATAAGTTATTGTTGAATTACTGCAAATTCATTTTAAAATACCTTCCCAATCAATTAAATGTTTTTTTTTATCAGTTTCATCTGTAGCATTTAAATAACTTTGTGTTTTAACCTGAATATGTTTTTAAGCCATTGGGTTCTTTAGAGAATTAGAAAATAATTTGAAAACTTGAGTGCAATGTTTACTATAAACAAGTTGATTACTGAACACCATTAGCAGATGATGTGTTTTTCCCCATATTATTATTTGAAGAAGGATTATTATTATGAGATTATATCCATATTATATTATTTATGAGAAGAAAATATGATCATTTAAATTATGTTAATCAGCATTAAGGAATTTTTCAAGGGTTTTATAATCTAAAATTTATTTGTTCTATAATTAGATGCAACCAAAGATTTTCTGCTAAAATTGGAATTCGATCCATGAACATTTAAGAAAAATCATACACAAAATTCCGCAAATAAAATAAAAAGTTATCTACTAGATATACACAGAATATATTTCTTTAAAAAATTTTTAATTTTATTTGTATTTCTTAAGTATTAAAACTAATTTAGATGTTAACAATTGTGTATTACAGAATTAATTGGGGATTATTAAAATTTAATATTATCAAAAAATAAAGAACGGCTCATCAGTTTTATCTAAAACTTTGAATGAAACTAAAAGAATATAATCAAAGGCTTTAAGAAATAAATAGTTTTGTTTGATTTTATTAAAAATTAGCTTTATTATATGGTTTTCTAAAACACAATCCCATTTACATTTTAAACTGAAATGAAAATTAGATCACCATTTTTTTGTGTTATTCTGAAAAACTAACTATGCTTTTTCATATTGGGTCTTTTATTCTATTACTATTCAATATTTGATATTAAGGACGTTATAATAAGCAGAAATGTCTTTATGTTACTAGCTATGTTTGTGAAAACTCTTTTTCAAACACTTATGCTTATAAAATTATAATACCAGTAGGATACACTCGAATAAATTTTAATTTCATGTACTAACCTAATAATAGAAAATCCATTCTTCTTTGCTTTAACTTCAAACATTATTGAGGATTAACATAAAAAAGATTGAGGATTATTGAGAAAATTAATTTTTATTAGAAAATGTTTTAATATTTTTATATTAAGTATTACATTTTTGCACTTGGTTGAATGTGTGCGTGTGAATATCAAATTGTTTCTCCAATCCTTAAAAATGTTTAATTTATTTCATGATTCTGTAATTAATTAAACTATATGTATATAGTACCGTGTAATTATTTATTTATTTTCTCCTAATAAAAATAAAAGAATCAGTTTTTCATCTTGATTATATGAAAATGAACTTTAAAATTTCAATGAAAAGGCATTATTCATTGGTTTGAGAAACCAAATAATTTTTGTGTTTTCTTGATATGTATTTGCTCTGCGTAGTAATATTGATTCCCAGTTTTATTGAAATGAATGAATTCTTTTTAGTGGAGATTAAAATGTGGAGACAAAAATTGAAAAAGATATTGATTAATTCCAATAATGCCAGTTCTCTGTGTTACCAAATTAACATACTTTCTAAAGAGTAGAATATTTACTCATTCAGCCCACGATCAAAAAAACGAAATGTTCAGTAAAATATTCATTTTCCAAAATGCTTAATATGTATACCAACAGAAAATAGTATGACTTTTTTTAAAGACAGTAATTTTTAGTGAAATTCAGATGCGCAATTATTAATTCAGAGATATGTTCATACAACTTTTCGATTATGAAATCTTTTGAAATATTCTTTATAGGCGCTGAAGACAAAAATTTAATTTTTATTAATTATTGAGAGCTGATATGCGCATTTACAAGTTCCAATTATTTGTTTGATTGATTTCATGAAAGTTTATTTGTTACTGCACTAGCATATCTATATATTGTAGAATGGGTGTACTAATATACTGCAGATTTGTCGAACATACCATTCTATAATGTTGAATTCAATTTTCCTCTACAAGATTTAAAGGCCTTAATTTTAGTTTTCATATACATCAAAGGCTTATGTATCTTATTTTGATAACCTATTGCAACTACACAACATTCTTATTAACAATATTTGTTTGTTATTGTTCCTCAACTGACGTATCAAGGTATGTTTTTTATATTGAATGAACTTTGCATACAATCTGATTAATAGGCACAGCAATTTCGTGTTTTTATTTTAAAAGTAAGCCATCCGATGGGGGGATGGATAGCTTCCCTAACTTCAAAGCAGTAGGTCCCGAGCTGGAATCCTGGTTTGGACATGGATATTCCTTTCACTCTATGTGTATTTCTTTATTCTTTCACTTACGGGGTGACGATGGCTACTTTATGCTCTATTGTATA
Organism: Latrodectus elegans; assembly: GCA_030067965.1. Taxonomy (NCBI): domain Eukaryota; kingdom Metazoa; phylum Arthropoda; class Arachnida; order Araneae; family Theridiidae; genus Latrodectus; species Latrodectus elegans. The sequence goes on from CM057810.1 coordinate 103,701,102, forward strand.
GAATACCATCTTCTTCCCTTGTAACGTTGAATAGTTTAAATCCTAAGATCAACCGGGCATTATAAGTTATAAAAATAATCAAAATAATGTAATGAATTGGTCAAAGCGCTCCTAAAAATTAGCTGTATTTATTGATAGTCATTTAAACATTTTTGTTAGGATAGACTGAAAATTTATAATTTAAAATTAATTACATATTACAAATAACTGCTTTTTATTTTTCTTTAAAAATTTACATGTTTAAATTTAGTTTTTTTTTCCATTAAATAGACAACCGTCATAAGTTTTGTTTTTATTTATGAAAAACATTTTTTTAAAGATTGCTTTAAAAATGTCTATTTTTCAATATTCACTGCTTGTATTCCATATATCCTTCATTTGTTGCAATTTAACAGCTTAGTATGTATACAATAATCATTTAGTATATTGCTCACAAATACTAGAATTCCAATTTACATGTTTGTATTCAACCAATCGTTTAACATTAATTGAAATCGATATTTAACTCAGCTTCTGTTTATATTTAATATCATTCTTTCAAGATTACATATAAACCCATGTTCCTACATTTGATTTAATAAACTAAGAACTAACAAAGGAATAAGCACTCCCCAAAAATTATGAGGTATGTGAAAAAGAATATTACTGAGAACAAATTTGTTTTTCTCAAGTTCGAGTGCCCTTATGATGTAATCCTCTTCAGTTATACAAGAGATGAAGTTGAGGTCACCTTATACCGTGGGTGTGGTACCCAGAGGGTCTGCCGTTTCCAATCCCTAAGTGAAAGGATAAAGTAATAGCAAACACACCGCGAGACTGAGCCAGGATTCGAACGGGTGACCTACTTCTTTAAACGCTAACCACGCTTCCATATGTTGGCTCATGGTCAAATATAACACTCCTAATTAAAAACCACCTAGAGTATCAGATATTTATTACAATTTATTGCAAATAATTTTTATTTATGAAAAATCAATAAAAGGCAATATATTTGTAAAGATATAAGTGAAATTTGTATCTCCGAAATGTTTCCACGTGTTGCTTACCTCCTTTAATAAAATAAGCGTCGGAGTTGAATCTTCTAATGCTGTCAAAGGTATAATAATTAATTTTTAATTTTGGAGACTTGTATAATATTTTCTTGTCATTAGGAACTATATTAAACAGGAATATAATTATAAAAAATATAGAAACGCATATTTTATTTATGAAATTTATTGTACTTTAAAAAGTGAACTTAGTAGCAATGTTTGCATTTTAAAATGAAAAGAATATTAAAGTAAAAAAATATTTTTTCTTGATTATAAGATTATTTACATTTGAAATTTTTACAAATAATTGTGTACAAATAAAAAAATAGTGAGGTAATCGATTTTTAAAATTGAAAATATTAAAACTCAGTGAAGAGATTGAAATTATGAAATTTGAAGAGCAAACGAAGTCAAGCAAAAATTTTATTTCATACGAATTATGTAGCCGATAGTTTTTTTTTCTTTTTTTTTGATAAAAAGAGCAAATTAGTGTTACATTATTGTAAAAGATTTAACGAAAACCAAGCAAAAATATTCTGAAACAAAATATCAGGATATTTAAAATTACTTCTTACTATTATTGTCTCTGCAGTGGTATGTAACTTCAAAGGATAAAGAGCTCGAAATATGAATAAAAAAGTTTAATGCATGGATCGAAATTTATTTTCAAAATATCGACAAACGCGCAGATTTTTTCAACCGAATATTATACGTCAGTATGATTGTCCACAAATGACATTTCTATTTTGCGTATTTTGAGAGTTGGTTTTTTATGAAATGCATAATACAATGTGAAGATGACAGAATGCAACAGTCACGGAGAAAGCTTTCAGAAAAGTATTTCAAAGACCGTGAAATATATGTTCGAATGGAAGAGCTTGGAAGGACCTCACGTAACAGTGACAAAAAAATAAGATATTTGAAAAAGGCTATAAGATACGAGAGAAGTCTTGAGAATATTTTTTGAATATCTTCTCTCTTTGAAATTTCAAACGACCTATTGAATACATAGCTTAAACTTGTATATACTTTTTTAAAGTACATAGAATTATAAATGTTTAGGAATTTTAAGAAAATATGTTCAAATGTAAAACATTCGAAAATAGTAAAGTTCTAGTGAAAATTTTTTACTGTCGGCAATAAATTTTTTTTCCTGTTAATTATTATTAATAAATAACGGTTATGTTATTATTAGTATTATAATTTTTTTACAATACTCTCACACAATTAAAAGTTGTATATCAGAGTTTAAAACAAAACATTATTAACTTTGGGGGTCAGGTTGGTTAATGCGCAGTTATCGAAAGGTAGTGAACTCGAATCTCGACCATAACAAAAATAATTTGTGTTCATTAATAATCGCTGGGGCACGTAAAATATATCGAGTATATATCATCTATGTGAAATGATAAATCTGGAGATAGCAGGCCAAGCCTGGGGTCTTCCTAGTGGGACCTACTTCTAAATGTGAAGGACTATTTAGAAGAAGGGCCAAATATATTATTATATATTAATGTAATATTTGATGATAAGTGATTTTCACAATATTACATTCTCTATTAAATATTTTCAATTAAAACAATTTAATTTTCTAAATCAAGTTAAAACATCTCTTTATTATATATGTATATCGATATATATGTGTGTGTGTTTTCATGTGTGTACATAAACTGACAATGTTTCAGCAAAAGTGAAACTTATTTAAGAAAAGCACCATCAAATATTAAACGCTCTTCCTTATTGATCATTGAATATTACGTACTTTTATATTGTTATGTTAAGATATAAATATCAATGTAAAAAATAAATCAATGACTAAGGGGGAAAAAAAAAGAAAAATTCAAGAATTCTATGACGAAACTCCCAATAAAGTCATTTTTAAAATTGGTAAAAAAAAAAAAAAAAAAAAAAAAAAAAAAAAAAAATGAATGTGACACAAGAAATTTTTACCGAAATCAGAAAAATATAAATATGGAAATTCTAGCAGTCGTTCGTGAAAACAAGATTATCATAAGGAAGAAGGAAGAATTTGAAAAATTTGGAATTCGTAAAAAAAGTACTACAAAAAAAAGAGACTCAAATATCAGGCCGTACAACTATGCGGAGAGCAAAAAAATGAAAACATTTTATTTCTAGTGATAAAATGTCACATAAGTCGAATGAATAACTAACATTAAAAGCTAGAACTTAATTGAAAAACATGACGAAGGATGGAAATTCTTTTAAATTTAATATCATAATTTTGATTTAAATTTTTATTATCTGGGAAAATCCTAGAATACGTAACGCGTTTGGCGCAATCTTCAAAAATGTCGTCAACCGCGAAATTCATGTAATTCATAACCATCAGCATAAGCGAGCACTTCATAATCAAGATAATTGTGAATATCAGAATTGTAATACATAAACAAACAATTCAAATCTTAATATCGCCAAATCTATAGAGTTATGGATATTAGGATTAAGTCCATTGAGATTTTCATCCAGAATTTCAGATGGTTTCTAACATTGAAAGAAATAAAATGAAGGAAAAGACGCGATATATTTTAAATAGTAATTGTTTGAAAGTAGAAGGCTAATACTAGAGTATGTTTAGAATAGGATTTATAGTAGATGAGGCTATTATATTATTATTGTGAAATTTCTAATAACAAAAGTAGACAACACAGGGCATGAAAAATTTCAGTTTAAAAGATAAGCAACATTTTAAAAGTATTTAACTGTTTTAAGCTTTATTTTCCATCAAGATGGCAATAAGATATGATTGTGCAAAATGCAGAGGGGAAATTTAAGTGTCACTGCATTTTCCATTGAGTAATTCGTACTCCTCACCTTGTTTGTTGTATTCCTTTTAACATGCTGAAATTATGATAAAAAAGAATCAAACTCACAATCTTTCTTTAGCTAAATTCTAAACTTATTGAAATTTAGATGGATATACATAATTTTTTGAAAAAAAAATACTGTGAAAGGTGCAAATATTTGAATGCTGATTCTATTAAATATAATGAAGATGTTTTCAAATTTTTTTAATAAAACGCATAAATTAAAATATGTATAATATTGAAATAATTACAAAAATGACATCATACAAATTTTATAATTTACTGGATTATGAAATAGATACTAAAGTAAAAAAGTATATAGCGGTATTTATGAGAAAAATATGTGCCAAAAGTTTGCCTCTGGAACATCTACCTCACAATAAACTCAAAAAGTGTCACATGATTTTAGAAGAATGCAGTACATGCTATAATAATTAAATTCACCACTCTACTACCAAGACTCGCTCTATATGAAAATGAAAAATGATTCAATCTTTATTGAAAATAAAATACGGAGATTAAAATATTAAATGCACAATAAAATATACAACACATGCAATAAACAATGAAAATATGTAACCCTTTATTACAACAAGGCCAGGAACTGCTGCTCATTTGTCGTTACCCAGCGGGCACCTGTTTACCAAGTCACGTAGGTGAGTAGCGTTGCCCGCGCTCTATCACCGCAAACTCGTTTATAGGGTGGGTTACATTCATACATCAGAATAAAGGACATAAAAACACAGAGATAATAGAGAAAAAATGTAACATCCCTGCCCAAACTGGGATTCGAACCGGGAACCCACAGCTCAGGAGTCAAAAGCGCAATGCACTCAGTCATCGGTCGGCCCAATTTTACCATTTCAACTGATAAACGGATAACACCGCTAAAAGAATTTTTTAAGTTTTATGGAATTATATCCTTCTTTTCTGACTTTCTTGATATCAATGTGTATGCCAATACATATGTGTCATGTGATTTATAAGTCAATATGTACATTTGCAGATTTTAAAAACAGCTTTATAATTTTTGATGATTTTCATATAAGCAGTGTACTTTCTTACTTTGATATCAGAAAACGAATTCGTAACATAAATTTTTAATATTGTAAAATATGAGTTTTATTCTGCACTGAAAAAGTGTGAATAATAACTATTATTATGATAATAATATAACTAAGCAAAATATAAGTTAAAGCCCTTGATTGCATGCACACTGACTGTGAATACTGTATTAAGTACTGTTTTTAATAAAAACACGGTCTATAAGTCTGAGAAGTATATTAGATTTTTACTAAAGGGGCTATAGTTTATTTTAAAATAAATAAACTACCCAAAATTATCATCGTATTAAGTTTACTTATATATCCTCATTTTAGCTTCGTTGTTAAATTATAATTAGGCTAATTATTTTTTGTAAATTTAAGTTTAAAACGCTGATTATTTCTTCACTTGAAGAGTGATAATAAAGTAAAAATTTAAAATTTTAATTATTATATTAATTATTTTTATTTCATTTATAATTTTTTTAAATATTGGTATACCCCTTATTTTCATTATAAAAAACATTAGAGACTTAACTGTAGGAAATTACTTCGTGATAAGTAAATGCGCGAGCACATTATGATTGCAAGGAAAATTTTTATTACACCTTTATATATATTTTATGAAACACCTTTATTATTATATATATAATAAATGAATTCTACAAAAATTTGCACTTTACATCTTTTACTCACAATTCTTTTGTATATATATATATATATATATATATATATATATATATATATATATATATATATATATATATAGATATATATATATATATAATATATAGATATATATATATATATATAGATATATATATATATATATTGTATAATGGTTAAGTAAAAATAGGGTTGATTTTTTATCCTTATTTGATAATTAATTATATACGTATATTTATTTTTTTACATTTTTAGTAATGCATTTTTATATTTTTTTTCTAAGTTGCAACTAAATAGGTTTCTAACATAAATATATTTGGCTAAATCTGATTAATCATTCTTTTTCTTTTAATTTTTTCATTTTTCTGTAAGACTATATTCTAGTATTTCATAATTTATATACTCGTATTCTAGTATTACAATACGAGTATATAAATTATTCCCATAATTTATATACTCGTATTGTACGCTGCTAAATCAAATTGATATGAAAAGTAATCAATAATCATAGATTTTGCTGAACACACATTTTATAAAAATAAATAAGTTTGTGGCTCCGTGTGCCTTGTTAATACTAATGAGATAGTTTAATTTAAAATTCGATTAAATTCAATTATTCGCAAATTGAAAAAGGTAATTATTATTGAAAAAGGTAAATATTGAGTTAAGTTAACAATTAAAAATATGTTGAGATCTTTCGCAGTGTATTAGAAGATGCATTAGAGGAAAGTATAGATCAATTATCTCAGATTAAAAAAAGATTATTGGACTTGAATATTGAGTTAAATTGACAGTTAACAATATGTTGAGATCATAAATAGTATATTAGAAGATGGTTAAACTTGTTTTAAACATTATTTAGGTCAATAACAAAAATTTCTTTCTCATTGCGAATACTTACGAGTATAATATTCTTAGAATAAAATCGAATACTTAAATTATTTAAGTTATACCATTTAAATACATTATTTATTCTGCAGAAATAACAAGGAATAAAAAAGTGTATTGTATTTTGTGCCTAAAAATAAGTCTAAATTGTCTTTTGTCTTGTAAAAGATTTCAAGAAATAGCATACTTTGGAACAGTTAGATAAAGTACAAATTTATATTTTTTATCAAGCAGATAAGAATAACGGATATGAGAAGTTCCTATTTATCTTATAGAAATAGATTTTATTAAATATTTTACAAATATTTTTTAAATTTAAACTCATTAAGTTTCTTATTAAAATAGGATTGAGGAAAATTAAGTGCTATGTTTCCAAATAAGTATTAATTATATTGGAAAAAATATTAGGCATTTTCTTAGAAAATATGTTTTATTTGAAATTAAGGAAAAGCTATAAGAGACCTGATGTGAAGAGTTAGAAGTAAGGTAAATTAATATGTTCATTTAAGCTTCAAGGACATAAACTTGAGCTATAATTATCTAAATTGTTTCTAACGTGATTTAAGAAGTTATTCAGTTAATCCTGTATATAAGTATCTCTCTGTCTTTCATTTTTATTTATTTCACGTATTATTTCTCAGAAATATTAATCTTAATAGTAAATTTTTCTTTCAAAACATTTTTGCTACACGCAACTTTTTCTGAGGTATTATGAAGTAAATTTTTTTTGATAACATACGTCACCTCTACTCAATGTCAAAACTTTCTTCTTGTCTTTAATCCATAAAGTTTCAACTTTCGATACAGTTTTCTTCTTGTTTATTTCTCCAATGTAACGTAAACTTCAAACCCCCGTTGGTCACTGGCTCCAGCTATCTATCTATCCAAAAGTTATGAAAACTTGAGTTGCTGACCGTTTTCTTCAGAGTCCCACTGGAAAACAACTTTCTGTGCTGTATCATCTAAACTTTATAATTGTTTCTTTTATTCAATATAGCTTGTAAAATGATAAACATTTTGATTCAAAAGAGTTTGAAATGTTTAATGATATAAAATCCATATTTGGTTCATTTTACATAAAATTAACCTTTACGTTCTAAAGATGCGATGACTTCTTAAATCATTTTAAAACAGTGAGAAAGCTTTACGAATTTGTTATTTAAAAAATACTAAATTGAACTCATATAATTGAATGGATTTAAAAAAACGTTATATTGTAAATACATTATCAGCACAATAAATATTATTTTTATTCTCGACAATTATTCTTACTTGGGCTTTATATTATTCATTATTTGATTAATTTTTTTTTCTTAAAGGTTCAAACTTTAAAAGAAAGATTTTTCTTGGGATGTATTACAATTAAAAAATATAATCAAAATATTTAAAGTCAGATAAAGTAAAACTGCATAATAATAAAATGTTATTAATAATTAAAGACAAGAAATTAAACAAATCAAAGAATTCACTCCAAAAATATACGATATGCAAATCAAACAATAATTGCTCTTTGTATTCTGAAGGGAAGAACAATTGATCTAAGCTTTTCAACTAAAATTACAATGAATCATTGAATTTTAGTTTTTTAACAATTTAAAAAAAATTGAAACTATATAATAATTTTAAAAAATTTGTTTATAAAAAAATAAATTAATAAAATTTGCTCATTTAGATACAGTTTTTGAACATTTTAAAACATATTTCATTCAATTAGAATCTTCTATAAAATAGATGTAATAAACTAACTATATATTATTTGGTTTAAATAAGACAAAATGTGCAAATGCTACTAATTAAAAAATTATTAGACCCTCTACATTATTAAGCAACATGATGTATGTGTATTACTTATTTAGAAGACGCGAAATATATATATATATATTAGTAATTTTGACATTAATTAGTAATTAAAGTATCATCAATTTAATTAAAATTAATTAGTAATTTTGAAATGTGTAAAAATTGGATTGAAAAATTTTCTATGATATGTTGATATTGCTAAATTTAAAGAAAACTTGACGCGATATATTTATTTTAAAAAATGTTTTTCAAGTATAAAAACAAAAGGAAAATTGCTGAACACAGGATACCAGTAATTTTGCACCATATTTTATCCTATCATCTAAAATCTATCAAAATGATGGATTCTGGCAATGAGTATAGAATACCAAGATTTTTTTCATAAAATGTTATTTATTTTGCTAACATTATTTGCAATTTTCTCTCCCTCCATTGCTGAGTGAATTACGACATTTTTGAGAATTGTATGTTTGAAATATCAGATTGAAATATAATACAATGTTTTCATCGCGGGTGACGATAAAGTATTAGAACGATCTTTCATTTTCTCTCGAAAAGCAATATATTAAGTTTAAAGTTACTTCCTATTTCGACCTTTTTTGCTTGTTTAAAATTTACTGATATGCTTCACAGTTGAATAAAAGATTATCTAGAAAATATTCTAGACATAGCATTAGATTATTCAGCGCTGAAAATATTTTTTAAAGAGATGCATTAAAACATTTAAAAGACGAAGATGATTTGATGAAAGAGAGTTTAAAATGAAGGAAAGCATATTTCAATCATTGAAAAACAAGCTGATGTTAAGCGAAACTTATTTCTGGTAAAATCCTAGTATCTAGTTCAAGTTAATACGATATTTTAAATTTCTATTGAATTCCACTCTCATTGGAATTTATCATATCATGGAGTTGCAGATGACTCACGCGCATTTGGAAATACATCCTGTGAAATAAAATATTCTGGCACGGTAATAAATGGCGTTGTTTTATTTGATACCTGCACACGGTACTAGGATTTAGCCACATTTTTAATTAAACCGTTTACATTTTCATTTTCAATATCTGAATCACTCCCCACAATTGTTAAACTTGAATATATGTGTAAATGAACACAAATAAAATCGTAATTACATGTACATGAACAAATTGCTCATTATACGTGACATTTAAATACTTATCCAAGATTGATACATGAGCACAGAATGTGGTAAAACTTACAGCAGAAAGTTGTAATTACTTAACTTGAGACATAGCATTGTTTCATATCGAAAGTTTGATTAAAGCATTTACAACTAATTTAAAAGTTTGTGTACTGTAATTTAAATTTTTATCATATTGCATATGCCATGATGCATGTCGATCAGAATGCTTCTAACTTCATGAAAATAATAGTATGGCTCATTTTCTTACTTTAAATTTGAAAAACAATGCGTACTCGTAGCAAATAAAGAAAAAAATTACGTGCGGCATCTCATTTCTGCTATGCAGCGAACGCGTTTTTGATTTTCCCATTACGCTACTCACGGAAGTTAGCTTAAAAGGTTTGTTTATCAACTGTCATTTGATATACCCGAAGATTAATTAGACGATTACTTTCAGCTTAGATTCAGAACCATGACCATTGTCCATTCTAAATGCAAACTCGAACACGCAAACTCTTACGCAAGCTCAGATCGCCAATTATTTTCAGCCAACTTGATTACCACTCATCAGAATCATCATGTAATGCTGATTGTAGGTACGAGGATTTCAATATCTAATAATTTTGAAATTAAATATATAGAAGTATTAAGCGTTCTATAACTTAATTTGTTTGATTTTTTAACATATTTATATGTGAGACATATCATTTCATTGGGAAGCACATCATTATTAATAAAGCTAAGTTAATATAATTGAAATCCTTAAAAATAAAGAAGTTAATTTTAATAATTTTTTCCAAAAAATTAGGTGCCTGTTTCTTTTATCGGAAACCACGACCCGTGAAAGGAGGTGGTCTTGGTCCTCTGGTCCTTAATATATCTTGGGTTGGAGAGATTGCGTCATTATCTTGAACAAATGAACAATCTAATAAGTACACTAAAAGTTTAGATAAAAGTAATTTATATTTTTTGGAGCAGTAGTCATGACAGATAGGTGGATCACATAGTGTACATATTTAAAGCTTTTAATTTTCAACAAAGTCCATGGACAAACTTTATCTTATTTTAACAATTATAATTGTTAGTCAACTAATAAACTACTAACTTAAATACATTGTTTTAAATTACAATGGTTTTATTGAATAAAACAAATGCATATACTGTCTCACAATAAAAATATTTCTTTTTTCTATAGGCTGGTTAATTTTCATTGTTAACTATTGTAAATATTATAATTACTGAATTCATACTAAAAGCAACAACTAAACATTGTTTTCACAGCCGCAGTGAAAATATTAGTTACTCAATGCGAAATTTACGTGTTAAGGTTTTTGTCCAGATAAACTATTCAACACAACATTTCTTTTGCTGCTAGATAAAGGTTAAATTTAGATAATATGAAATTTTTATTTAGACAATTTCTGGTAGCTGAAACTGTTAACTCAGACATCTACTTAGTAATTTTGAATCAGGATGAAATGACAAAGTGTACATCTAAGTTCTAACTTCATCTTCTCCACGCTACTTTAACTAAAGAAAAAGTTGTATCCTAATGTGATTTTAGGTGCATAGTTTCTCTCTCAATAAGTCCATGTCGGACTAAGTCTGCTGAAAAAAAACTCTACCTATGCAATATGACAGTGATACATTTACCATACCAGACTGCCATGATTCCATGCCACCTAACTTCCCAAATTACAATAACTCTATGAAGTTAGATACCTATGTAAAGTAAATCAATGATAGAAAATTTTAGCAATTGAGGATTCTGCGATAATAAATCGAAGACATTCCTCCTCATTATAATGTGTGCAAAGTCAAGTGTTTAGATGAATTTGCTGAAGTTCACATTGTAATGGAAAAATTGCTGATTACAATTGCAGAATTTTTGAAAATTATATTCATCAATATGGGGGACATTATACGCATCATGATGAGATGCAATTTAGATAATAAAAATACCAGCTCATGCTATCGTAATTATTATAAATAACGAAGACATCAACAAAATGGTATGGTACAAATAATGCTAGCGGAATGTTATTTAAAGATGCGGAATATCCACACAACAAATGTAAATAATAAAGCATTAACAAAAGTGGATGAACTCGATATCCATAAATGTAAAATGGCTATGTCATCATTTTTCAGGCTGTCTATTTTTGCCTACTGGAGCCACCAAATAACAATCTGCATCAGATTTTCGAAACATGTCCAGATGATGATGTCTACACATTTGAGCTGTCAGTTTTTTATTCCACATTAAGGAATGAACATTAGACCTGATGTGTAATAAATCCTCTGATGAACTTCTGATGTGTTATAGTTCTCTCAACATGTTGTATTTTATTTAGGTCTGGTGTAAGATCTTCTACCCCTTTCAATCACAAGAATGATTATGTTCTCCACTAGTTTAACGTGATACCATACAATTGCTTGAAGTTATTAATGAATAATTTCACCCTATGAAAATGAAAATAATGTATAATCATTAAGAAAATTGTGGAAATCTCTAATATATAAATAAGAGAGGTCACTCAGCTGAATAATAAGCAACAAATAACAGACACACCATTTAATACATAAAAAAATTAAAGTTTTTGAAATAATTATAGAATAATAAATTTGTAAAATAGAGAATGATATAGGCTTGGATTTTACCTAAAAAGAAACAAGGTAATTTCCATTTGATATTGTCAGTGTTCTTATGATATTTTTGAAAAATCACGTTTGTCTGATTTGCATATAATGTGATGAAAAGAAAAAAATAATTTTTTATTTATATTTCATAGTTCCATTAGTTGTATAACAGGAATACAAACATCTGTGAAATTTTTGCTTTGAAATTTTTTTTTCAAATGAGAGTCGATGTGTTACAGTCGTGAAGAATTTTACAACACACAGAAAGGTCTTTTAATTTAAATGTGTACACTTTCTCTTAATATGATCACCACTTCAATACAGAAATACTTTTTTCTTAGATACGTAAACTAATGTATTAAGGTGCTGGGTTTGAAAGCAATAAACTTAATCACATTAAATTTAACGTCCTTGTATCCAAAAGTAATTAGAGTTTCGTTGCATTATTTGTCATTGCATATTGTTTTTCTTAACTGCTGTAAAGATTATACTTTAATAATGTGATTTTCATAAGCCTAATATATTTTTTCAAATTCATTTCTTTTTTAATCTAATCAAAAACCAGTAAATGTAAAAAAAATCCATTGACATTTGAATCAAATTCATTGTTTTTTGATTTTTATTACGAGAAACATTTATTGTGGTGTGAATGACAAGCAACCATTTCCTTTCTACTTCGTCTTTTTGTTTGGTTAACCCTTCCACATTTCTTATGATAATCAACATTCTTAAAATTCAAAATCTACTAAGAACAATATATAATTTTGATCCACACGAAAGGTATTTAATAATAGTTGGCACATATTTGTAGAGTATAACATAGTACTTTTATATATATAGCATTCAATTTTGAAACTCAAAAGGAAAAATAGACTTCTGTAAAATGCTTTATTTATTTGCTGAGAAACATTTAGAGGTACATTTATTGTTTTCGATAGATAAAGAATCCATGAAATAAAGTATCGGTTTTAAAATTTTTATGATATCACTCAAAATTATTTCAGATGTTGCAATATCTCTTGAAAAGGAGGTAAATCTAATTTCGATTACCTCGTCTTTTAAAAAAATGATTATTTGACCAGTTACTGATGGTATTACGTTTCAGGATTTGTTGAAAACAGAAGAAGCATAGTGTTGAGTTTTACTTGACTAAAATCATTAATGGAAAAACCTAGGACTTATGTATAAAAGGATACACTTACTCTAAAATATGAAATAATAAAGGAATTTAATGAGAAAGGAATTTACAAATCGCATAGGTTCCTCGCAAATTTCTGCTAATAGGATTAAAATTTACAATGATTTTTGTTTAAAAAAAATCATATGGATGAGTTTTTGAAGAAAATTGTGCGTTAAATATTATTATGAAAGGTAAATTACAATATTCAATTTATTGATATTATAAACACGCAAAAGATTATTATTTTTCATTCTAAAAATCCAGATGCAATCCATGCCTAACATTCTTATGCATAATATTATGTTGTACATATGTGTTTATAGAAAACTTCCCTGCTTATGTTTTAATTTAGTAAATGAGGTAGGGTCTTATTTGTGCTTTTATGGCCATAAATTAAAGGTATATAAATCCTTTTAATGGTAATATAATTTTGTTTGATGAATTCAACAATTGTGTGACATTACATCTACTTAGTACATAAATTGAATTTTTTAGAGTTATATAGTATTATGTTTTGTTGTTGTTTCACCAGCTTGATTCCCTGTACCCAACCCTGAGTTGTGCTCTGATAGTTAGATCGAAGCAGTCGGGCTAAGTCTTCGTGATTTTGAAGCAAAGACCAAGCAGAAGAACCCTAATACTTGGCCTGCCACCCCCTAGAGGTATCCTTTTAATTAGAGGACATTGCTGCCACGTCTAATTTTAACGTGCCACACCCGCCTTTTGCGAACATGATGCATCTTCGTTTACTCTGGGATTCATACTCATCACTTTCCTATAACTGGAGCGAAACTCTAACCAGTCAGGCTACCACGCTCTTAATATTATTGTGTGCTATATTTATATGTAATTGAAAATATGCTCCATTTTATTCTGGAGATTTTAAGAAAAATGCTGCAATTTTTTGTTTCAAATTCATTGCATTTATCAATTTTTGAATACGTTACGCATTATTAAATCATTAAAATTTCTTTATTACAAAATTACAATATTATGTATCAGAAACACACACACAATGTATTATTTAATTTTATTTTTCATAAAATAGTTTTATATAAAATATTCACTTGACATAAAATAAAAATAGACTAATCACTAATATATACATATTTATTTTTGGTCTAAAAATAGTTACTAGCTCATGTTACTTTGTACGATGAGCTCTAAGAAGTATTCATGAAAACGATTTATATAAACGTGCTTTCTTTGTATTTTTCGTTTACTTATATGTTTTGCTCTCCTCCTCCAGAAACAAATGAATTCTTTCTTGAAATGCAAGTAGATGGATGAAGAAAAATATATAAGGGAAGAGCATTGGCCTCTTCTTTCCCCTCGTCCAGTCCTAGAAAAAGAGACATTTATGAGATCCTTCATCCGCTATTCTTTTTAAAGGAAAGAAAGAATTTCATCCCTCTTTGGAATTCAATAGCCTACTGATATCAGAAAGAGGACAGTAATGGAATTTTCTAAAATGAACAAATAATTTTAGAGTTTTTCAGAAGAAATTGTGATGCGAAAAAGGAAAATAAAAGATATATTAATACATAAATATGTGCCTGTGAAAGTATAAATAATGAAGTCCAGATACAAGTTTTTAGTATTCGATTTGCTAAGAACTTACTGTGTGGATAGAAATGTCCAATCATGTTGGATCCTGATGAAAAATGTTTTTCATTTTTATTTCTAATTTCAAACTTTTGGTTTCTAATATTATTAATTTGTTCTTTTATATTAAGTTTCAAGATAAATAAGTAACTATAAACAGATATGTATGCATATGTAAGATGTGTGTAAATATATGCGTCTATGCGAATAACAATTTGTGTAATCATGTATGTGTATATGCATGTTTGTTTTATTTGTATTTAAAGATGTATTTAAAGTTATGTTTCTCTATAATAGATTTGCTCGAAAGTTAATTCGATCTGGAGATAAACTTTAAGTTGGATTCCAACTCATATCGAATGTTATCACCCTAATTGGGAATCAAAGCTATGAACTGATAAACTAATGTTGGGAACGATAATTAATCTGTTGCTAGTTCGGTTAGATTGAAAATAAATAGAAAAAATTTCTACAATAATTTTTTTATTAAATGTTAAATATTTTTCCTAAAGTATCAAAAGACTTATAAATTTAATGTTTTAATTTTTTTTATCATACATAATTATTTCTAAATTATATATATATATAATTTTGTTTGAAGAGATTACATTTACACAAATGAAATCGATACTATATTTATTAAAATAGCAGTGAAACACCTCACCTAAATTCAGATGAGCATAGTGTCATTTATAAATCATATTCTTTGAATATGTTTATTCTATTGTAACTGAAAGTTTCTTGAAAATGAAAAATTTGAAGATATAATGTTGATTTTGTTTCACAGATCAAACGGAAAAATTGGAAATTTATAAAGTTATCTGCTTATGCCTGAAATTATATTATCTTATTTGTTGTGTTTTTTGCTTATTTTATTTATAATTTTTAATTTTTCAGCGAACTAAAATTTCCGATGTATATATAATCTCATAGCTTTGAAAGCATATAGGAGAATTTCCTGCCGCATATAGAAACTGATGTTTTAATTAATAATTGACAGAAATACATGTAAATGAATAGAAAATTATAATAGAGTTGTTACTATACCAAGTTTTATTCTATAAATATTCAGTGTGCGAAAAAGCACAAAAAAATTTCAGTTGATGTAAATAGATAACGTTATAAGCAATCAAATTTACTTTTTTGGCTATATAAAAGTTTAAAAAGTGTATATTACGAGAAAGGTTTGGTATAGAACTCCATACTCCTTGGTTTGGCGAATTATTTTGCGGTAAAATTTAATTCATGGTAATTCTGATAACCCTATCTTAATAAAGCTTTTGCATAGCGGAAGCAGCATGTTGTTAGTCCCTTCTTGACTTCAAAAAGTCACCAAAAAATCAAGGGGTGACAGATTGTAAACTTTTACCTATATGAGCACATATTTTTTAATTCTTGAAACATTGGTTTACTTTTAAATCTTATGACTTATATAAACAAATCAAATTATGATTTATATATACAGAACAAATAAAATCATTTGGCTTAAAAATTTTTGTAATGTATTCATTTGCTTCGTTAAACGTAGGCAGATAATTTAAATATACTTATACAAATTATAAAATAAAATTTGAAAGGTTTTATTTTTAAGATGTTCGGTATTAATCATTGCTAAAAATAAGAAAATAATTTTGGGCTAATTTTATTTTCCACAATTTTTATCTGTGGAGTGTGTGCTTGAGAGATTTCTGTCTAGTGATACATGAGCTTAATCACAAAGTATTAAAAATTCTCCTGGATGGCTAATATAATTTGCTTTGTTTTAAGCAGCTTTAGAATTGCTTCTGCTACTTCCTTAATACTTGTGTAGTGGAATGTATATGAAGATTTAATCAATTAAAGGAATAGAGCAAATGCGAAGACTTACTCATCTGAGCTTGTGCAAAACCTCACTTTAACATTAATATTTTTTTTTCATAAAAATGGAATTTTAGTAATCAGATTTTTTTTAATTCTTTTCTTTTTTTATTTGTAGATTTTATGCTTACATTATTGCAATTCTAAAATGTTATATCAATAACTATAAAAACTATATGTAATTTCTAACCTAATATTGAACTATGTCATCTAAAATAAAAGTATTGTTATTTGTTCTGAAATCCATGTATTATTAATATCATCATAAGTATACATAATAAGGAGCAAGTAACATATCATTGTAAATCAAATATTTATTACAAATTTATGCCTTGTTATATTATTAGAATTATTTTGTCAAATAAATTTTTATTGATAATTTATTCTAAGTTAATAAAATTTTTAAAATATTAAGGAACGATAATCTTTTCAAATCTTTGAAATTGTGTGTAAATTAAAAGTTTATAACAGTAGAAGTAGACTTAAATTGGAAAATATAATTTCTATTTATTTCATTAGTTAGTATTACTGATACTATTAAATATTTATATGAACTAGATTCAATGTGGAGAAATTTCTTAATGTCTTAAAATTCATCTGATTTTGTAGCTCATTTGTCACTTTTAGCACACATGAATGAATCTTCGAACATTTAGCTTCTATTTTTAAAATACAAATGTTTCAAGGGTTTCAAAATTTTGAAACACATTTACGTTTGAAATATAGAAATAATACCAACGAATAGTTAAAGAGGATTAAAAAGTTTTGATTAGGTAACCAATACTTAAATAGTTTTCGTTGAAACAAGTAGCAAAAATTCAAAGCATTAAATTTGTACCTGAATGATATGCAGAAAGAAAAACACTAATTACATCTACATAACAAAAATGAAAAATGCTTCTATTTAAAAAAAAAAAAATTCGTAGTTAGTTAAAATTTAAAATTGTAAAAATGCAAATTCGCTTTGATTTAGAAGCAAGAATTAAGCAAAGGTTTCCAGCCTTAGCCTGCCACCCCCAAAGGCATCGTTTTACATGGAAGACATTGTGACCATAATATATTTAACATGCTCCATACACCTTTAAAGACCATAATAGAGCTTCTATTGAATGCGCGATTTGATCATATTAGCTACCAATAACAAGAATGATCGACTTAGCCAAGCAGGCGGTCTTAAAACTAATCTTCTGGAATATGAATTGGATGAAGAATTTTTCTAGTAGTAAAAAAAATGTAAGACACATGCGGTTTCACAAAAATCGCATTCTCTATTTTCTGTCTGTGAAAATTGCCGTACAATTGTGCAAGTTAGTTACAGAATCAATTCTTGGTATCTTTATAACCAATTAAAATATTGTAGTAGCTGAATGTGTTTGGGCTTAGGACATTAGTTAAATGGCCTCCAATACCTCTGGTAAATATTTTCATATTGAGAACGGTACACTTCTTTAAATGTTCAAACATGATTGCCTAATCAAAGTTGCACCAAACTCAGTTAGGAGAATCCACCAATCTATTTCTACAGAGATGATCCTGCAAGCAGTCATGCCCAGTCAGTTTTCTAAATTGAATTACTTGTTAAAATGGCAAATTTTTAACTCTTAGTGATGTTAAATGACTTACTATTTAATTTTTTCAAGAACAGAATGTAGTTCTTAATCGTATATATTTACTATAGCTCATGTGACATATTTGAGTTATTGAAGTTTATAAACAGGGTGTCCCAAAACGACCGCATAAACTCTGCCCAGGTAGATTCCTCGTTGGGACCTTGCGAACTGCTAAGGAGTATGCCCGTTGATATCTACTGCATATACTGCTGTCAATATGTTCAAGAAAGTGTTTTTCTTGCAATGGCAGTGACGTCATACTTTATTTTTCGCATTTTTCTCATGAACTAATGATCGTATAGGAAGGCTTCTTTAGGTAGTTTTTATGCACTAAAAACTGAAGGAGTCAACCTTATAAATACCAGTTCAACGGCCGCTTAACGTAATTCCATGACGCTTGATTATTTACGCGATATGCGCGATGTACGTTTTAACCATTATCGTCTGCAAAGATATGAAAATAATGTTGTTGATATGTCCAATAAGATGTTTTTTCTTGTACTGGCAGTGACATCATACTTTGTTTTTTTCTATTTTCTCGTAAACTAGGTATCGTACAGGAACGCTTCTTTGGGTAGTTTTCATGCACTCCCAACAAGGAATGGGTATCTTTAACAAATGTGTGAGTTACACCACTCCTGTTGTTGAATTCAAAAATGTACATTAAAAATATAGTTTAGGAACTTCTAACTGACTGATGATGTCATTTCGTGCCACAATTCTCAACGAATGAGTGACAAGTATAAGTTGTATCCTTCTGAAGGTGTTTTCTCGAGGTTTCTTTTGGTTGAGATCTTCTATCGAGCAGACGTACTACAGATATCATGGTTGGTCTTTACACAAAGAAATTGTTACTGTAATAATAAAACTTATTATTGAAAATCTATCTCTTCAATAATCAATTCTTAATTTCACAAAGAAAAAGAGAATAACTTGGTAATATATTATATAATAACTAGGTAATATATATATATATATATATATATATATATATATAAATATACATACATATATATATATAATATATATATATATATATATATATATATATATATATATATATATATATATATATATATATATATATATATATATATATATATATATATATATTCTCTGGAGTACATATCAATCACTACAAGACATAACAATATTATTTTGGAAGTCAAAGTATTTCAAATACTATTGAATAAAACAGTATATTATACATATATATATATAGATGTGTGTGTGTGTGTATATATATATATATATTGTTTTATTCAATAGTATGTGAAAGACTTTGACTTCCAAAATAATATTGTTATGTCTTGTAGTGATTGATCTGTACTCCAGAGAATGGGGAAAAGATGAATCACAGTTGCTGTTGATCATTAAAAAACAGTTCAATGTATAGATAATATGTGAAAGAATTACAAATTCTGCAGATTATTATAAAATAGCTTATAATCCGAAGTTGCTATGTTTGGGTAGCTTTGTTTATGAGGACTGTGTAGTTTGCTTTTCAGCTTTTCTTCCTTTGATCCTCATCCATCATGCTGAAGTCATGAATTATGAATGACCTGGAAGCTGCTTACGAAATGCTTTCTCAGGAGTGATGGACTCTTTTGTTTGACTGAGAACTCTAAAAACTCTATTTTGTTGCAAGCATGCAATTGAAAAGAGAGTTTTCCAATTATGCGTGGTGTAGAAAGAAAATAAAAGTAAACACGACAAATGTCAAAACAAATACTGAATTGCAGTTATTCACACATTTAATCATCATTTGAGAAAGGGGTCGTAATGGCATTGTCTAATATTAAGAAATTAGGAATGTTACCCTAATATTGCTGATTTGTTCATTGTGTTGAATTCCAAGCAGTTATTCTAGATTTGAAGAATTACTGTGGTATTTGATAAAATGGCAAAATTTATTGCTATTTTTGCAAGTCTTTAAACTACTAGGTCATTCAGGACTAGTATTTTGAACTAGTATTATTACTCACTAGTAGTATTATTCTGAACCTAGTATCTTCACAATATTAAGCTATGAGTGCCGCCTACCCTGTCAAGTGATCAGATTACCTGACTGCTGATAGGTAGTACTTTCGAATCCCAGTTCGGGCATGGATATACTTTCTCCCTCTGTCTATCCTGTTTTTGTTTTCTCTTTGTATGAATTGGCTGTGAATGGTTGCGTACCCTACAAACGGATACCTATGACATGTGTATACCCAGGAAGTCGAACACCACACAAAATTATGGTTGAGTTGGAAAAGTGGAATAGTGCATTTTATAATGTCAGCCTAGATGATACAAGATGACAACAACAGCAACTAAGTTATGAGTCCCCTAGTAGTTTTGAAGAAAATTAATATTGCAAAAATGTATTTAATGCTTCTTTTTAAATGTTCATATTCATTTAAGGATTGCTCTTTAAATGTTATTTTGGGATTAACTATTATCCAACCCCATCAAAGTTTAAGTTTAAAATAACCTCATCAACATTTTTGCAATTTTATATTTTATGGAGACTGGCTTTTGAATTGTTGATTTTAATCAGTGGTTGATAATTACAATTAACTATTCATATATTTCTTAAAGTTAGTCAGAATCCTTTAATTATAGAAGTGCCTTGCATTTTTGTTTATAACTGTGAAAATATCGGGAAATGAGATTTCAACATTCCACTTCATAACTAGTATTAAATTAAAACTTAATTGATAGTAAATTTTAATAGCTACATATTAAATGTTAATGGGATAGTTACCACACAGTTTTGTGCAATTTTAGAATGACACATTTTACGGAAGTATATTTTTCAAGAAAGCTTAATTGAATAAACTAAGAAATAAACTTTCTCATTTTTAATGGAAAGAATATTTTTATTTCGAAATGCCTTATACATAACATTTTTGTCCATGCAAATTTAATTTTATAATTTTACATTGTATTTAAATTATTAATTATGCATTAAAATATAATCTAATCAATAAAATTGCGAAATAATATTTAGTATTATTCCAGGATCTTTTAAACTGAATAAAATTGTTCTGCATTAAATGTCAAGTATAATCTATCCCTTTTAATTTTACTCAATTTTCTATATGTTCTGAATGAATCTGTTAATAATCCAAGAAAAATTCGTCATGGTCTTAATTAGAAAAATATTCGCAAATTTTTTTTTTAATGAAAGGCCAAACTTATTCCTGGAAGAAAATCTTGATGAAAATATCCAATTAAAATTTCACATCAAAATTAAATAGGCTTTGATTTTCTGAAGTTTTTCTTAAAATTAATATGCGATGAACCAAAAAAATGACATCAAGCAATGGAAAACCAATGTAGGATAAAAATTTGCAAATGATAAAAGTAACAAGTTAGGATTTTGTTAAAAATATGCCAAAATAAAATAAGAAAAGCAAAAACTTAAGACAGATATAATGTATATCCACACTTAAAAGAAACGACGATGAAATATTTAATTTTTAACTAAAGAATGTAATTGCTTCTTTTTTTAATCTTGAAATGATAATGAAATCACATTTTTGAGCTTTTAAATGTCGTGAATGAGATTTCTGATGATAAAATGAATTCATGGAAATAAATAGTCAAGCTTCGTCTAAAATCTGTAAAATAAATATCGATTAATTTTAAACTTGTTGATTAGGACTTAATCAAACACGAATTTCTGTTGCAGGCTTCATATTTCACAATTCTTAAAATCTATGATGCTAATCAGGAGGTTATTTCACTGAATCACTAATATAGTGATTTCCCTATTTTACAATTTAATATTCCACACAATTATAGATTCTTTCTTTTTCCATAGAAATAGTTATAATTATTGATTTAATTAATCAACTCTACTTTCTTCTGGCTTTCCAATCGTTTTTTGGATTTTGTGAGACACTTAACAAATACATTTTAATTACGAAATGTAAAATATTAGAATGGTGAATAAAATGTTTTATTGCGCCATTAATTTATTTAATTATAATAATATGACTCTCTGTATGGAATTAGATACTGAATATATTTTTCTGTACTGGTAATAGAATTAATTATGTGCTTACGCGTATCGAAATGCAAAATGGAAAATAATATACTAATGTAGTTCTATGCACGTTATTAATTTTTGCGATGTGAATATTTTAATGTTGATATCAAAATAAATATCATATAGGTATCATCAATATCAAATAAATATCATAAAATATAATATGCAACAGATAATCTTTTGTAGTTTTACATGCCGAAAGTATGAAACTTATGATAAAATTCTTTTGATATAATAACTTGTAATAAATCTTGGAAAAAAAAAAAAAAAAAAAAAAAAAAAAAATGCAGAAAAGTGTAAGTATATAATTATATCTGTATACCAATCTATGTTATATAAAATATTTAAGGGGTAAAAAAATGGGATAAAAAAACGCTTCATATAACTGCCTTGCATAGTCCCAAAATGGCGATTTTATGTGAAATAAAAGGAAACTTTAGAAAAATTACACAAAAAATACGTGTTTGGATACTTATTGTTTGTAATGGAAAAAAATGTAAAAACTTTTCATCTTTTCTTAGAACTATTTTCAAAATTATTTATGCTTTATTTTATGTTAATTTTAGATGTAAGTATTTGCAAAATTTCATTAACATCATGAATTTTCCTAACGGTTTTTAGCATAAATTGATTGTAGCTATTGCTATTGCATGCCTCCGAGGACAGCAGTGCTACACCAGGTCCATGAGCGCATACACCTTTTAAAAGTCCAGTACCATAGTGGATTCTCCATCAGATCTCTCCCGGAGAGACCAAGGCATTCAAGAATATGTTCAGGAGAGGCCTGTTCATTTAAGCCCTTGGAGCAAATTTCGAATTTCTTCATACCCTCTAGGAATTTCCAGTTACTAAGATGTCCACTTCTGAAACGGTCAATTGCCGTTTGTTCTTGTCTATTAAGACCAGTAATCAAGGAAGCACCTGGACGCTTGCAGCGGTACAAATGTTGCTTAGAAGGAAAAATAGCTATTGTGCTCTTTAGTAGCATAGTATTGTACTATTGTAGTAAGTAAACTCATAATTGAAGAAAATGAATGTGGAAGGATGGATTAAATTTCCATTATGAAAAAGTTGGCAAAAGGGATAACAATTAAGGGAAAATTTCTTTTATCAAAGACTTAATTTCATACATTTCAGTTCTCCTCCTACGAATTTCTTCACATTATTATCTTTGTTGACTATCTTTATTAACTGGAAATCTCAATAAGTTAGAACTCAGATAATATGAAGTCTTCTGCATTCATTTTGATTTCTTGTTTCCACAGTAACATTCATATTTCTGGAAGAAATAGTACTATGTGAATTATGTAAAAGAAAGCCTTTATTTCCAAACATTATTCTTTTATATAATGATATATTAATTTATAGTCTTTAGTTGAGCAATGACAGAACAGCAGTATTAAAATTCTACAACACAAGAGACATATTTTATTGGTATTGTCGTGATAAACTTTCTTTTTTGCACAAGAAAACGACCTTAAATTTATAATAAAAACTTTATCAATCAGTCGCATATAAATTTGATCCCATGGAAAAATCAAATTTTTGTTTTAAATAAAGTAATTTGCAACATAAAAGTTGAAATACTTTATATATATATGTATATATATATATATATATATATATATATATATATATGTGCTATTATATAATAATGTGCTATTATATACATATACATATACATATATATATATGTATATAATAGCACATTATTATAGAATTAATAATCAAATATTAGATGGAGAATAATACATTGAAAATACGAATATAGTGTTTGCACATAGTATGTTTACACTAAAACTATAACACACAGTGTTAATAGAAATATTGTTTACACATAGTGCTTAAACTTAGTCATTAAATTTATGTATTTATTTATTCGGTCTACAAACAGTATTTGATACGGTTCTTGTAGGTTTGGCTTTGTATTTGGATCTGGATTTAATTTTGATTACTATAAATTAAATGTATTTTGGCAACATTGGATTTTGGTTTATATATTTTAGCTTGACTTTTACTTCTTTTATTCTGGTTTGATATTTTGATTTGAACTTTTTGGTGTGTACTGGCTTCTTTAAGACTATGTCTTAGGCCTGTGCAGAAAAGCCATACTATATATATATATATATATATATATATATATATATATATATATATATATATATATATATATATATATATATATATATATATATATATATATAATATTCATTATTTTTTAAATTAGGGAATTTAAAAATAATGAATTTATCTACCAGTCTTTAAACTTCTAAATAAACAATATTTTAAGTGGTTTTTTTTAAATCTTGAATAAGCGTTTCTTAGAATTCAGAACTGCAGTTCCATTTGAGAATAATAAATGAAAAATCTTCAAATTCTAAAATACTGTAATACATTTTTCAAATGAAAAGTTTATATGTTTTTCATTTACTGCTATTGACACTTTTTCCGTTACCAAAACTATTAATCACCACACCCACAGCTGAGAGTAATTTTCAAAACCACTCTTGAAAATCGAGGTAACAGACTGGAAAATATAGTAGGAAAGAAATAGAAAAAGTATTCAAAGTAAAAAAAGCGTAACGATATTAATGTACCAGATAATTTAAAATATTACGTGTAGATGATTTTCGTAATACTTTAGCATTTTTCAATTTCTTTCAAAATTCTAAATCTTTTATACCAAAAAATTATTTATTTTGTTTTTTTTAATTAATTATCAGAACCACTATTTCAGTTATTTTTGTAAGATATATTTCAGTTTTTTCTGAATATTCTTAAATAAAAAATACCCATAGCCATGTGTAAATCTAATTCTTAAAATCTTCAGCATCTTTATCAGAACTAAATTCATCAATTAATTTATTGATATTCTATTTTTACGATTTATTTAAAGTAATAATTTTAAATTATTACAAACTTATTAAATAAAGCATTACAATTTTAATTAAATTGCCTTTTCTACTTACATTTTTAAATAAAAAATTTTTTGTTAATTATAAAGTAGTTATATGTTATAATCTTCTTCATCATTAAATATGTTAAGAAATATTCTTTTTACAAAAACTAATTTATTCATCATTTAATACAAGCCTATGAATGTAAATTAAGAAATGCCAGCCTTCACAAATGATGCTTTAGTAAGAAAAAAAAACATGTCAGTCTCATAAAGCTCATTTATGAAACTATACGCAATTTCCAATGGCATGTGTGCCCTTTAGGAGCAACTGAAACTGACACCTACGATACAGAAACTCAACAATTTATTTGGTTGGTATAACATTTAACAGTGAGTTTGTTTCATAAATGTTACGGTGCAACGTCATACAGCGTTTGGATGTGCTGAGGACAAAGTTCTTGAACTGATGTTGTGTAATGGCACATTACTCAACGAGCTGTTAATTCTGATACATATGTAAGAACTCGTCTTCTACGTCGTTCTATATCTCGTCAGGCGATATGTCCAATGCATGTCGTATTCATACAAGTGAAAACGAAATCATTTCCAAATGAATGATTTACTCTAAATGAGTGAATTTGTTTATGAAATTTGTGTGATGAGAGTGGGTATTGTTATCCATGAATAGAAATTCTGTTAACATGATATACTGTAAAAATACACTTGCTGTTTCATAATGATGACATGATAAATTTTGTTTATCATTTTGCAGGTTTAAGCATGCACATCTATTCTGAATTACCTGGATAATTCCTTATTAAGTGAGCAATCCTCAAATATCACAACAGTGTTGTTTATCAGTGAATTTGCCTTAGTAGTAAGGGAATCCTGATAATCTCCCCATGAATGTCTAATGTGAATTAGATAAGAAGCTAAATTCGGTCTCGTTTGAGAATATCATATATCCTCTGTACTATATTGCCCAGAGTACATTTTCTCTACTCCAGGTTAAACGCTAACAACAAGAAGTTACCTTGGGTAGAACATATTTCCCAAGCATATAAGCCTTGCAGTGGCAATAGGTTGTTCACAGTTTCATGTGAACCTGAGACTGATAACAATTTACAGGAAGATGTAATGGCTCTTTGTGTTTGTTTATTTTATAATTATTGCCAAATACTGGTCATCTCTTGTATCTGCAGTTTGGAGACAAGACATACTGTAACATTTATTGATGTTTCCATCATTTTGTGATCATTGCAAAAGCCTATGGATGAGTTTCATGAAAATTATTTTCACATTTAAAGCTGCTGATATTGTTTACGTATAAAAATCGTCGATATTTGTCCTGTTCTCAATAAATATTCGTTTTGAAGAAACTTTTAAGTATCATATTTCGTCTTTGACACCATTCCTTTTATAACTTTACATCACTTTCTCTACGTTGTGATAAGCAGCCAACAGCATCCAGTAACTTCTCACATAAGAATGCTATTTCCGAAGCTATGTATCACAAGCCCCCCGACGAAATTATCATTTTAGAATTAAAGTTCCACTTTATACATTTTGTATTTTAATTACGAGTATGAGAGAAAGAGAGACTAAAGGCAGTACTATATCAGTAAAAATAATTTAGATAAAAATCATAATTTGAAAGAATATTTATGAAAGACAGTTACATAATGAATTCAATTTATTTATAAGAAACTTTTCAATAATTACTCAAAAAAATAAAATTTGAAGAATCTCTTTGCGTAATATATTTTCAGATCTTCTTTCAGTTTTTCGACAAAAGGAATCAGATTTCTTTTGGTTTTTGTGCATTGTTCGATGTTTTATGATAATTTTCAATTTACTGCATTATTAGCCAAGCGTCTTCTAATGTGCATTGATATTTGTTAGTAAAAAATGCACATTAATATTAAACTTATCTCAGATTTATAAATACATATGCAAATTTTTTTAAATCTACGGGAAGGTTTGTTGCGTTTTGTTTAAAAATGAATATTGATATTATTTATTTCGTAGTAAAAACAAGCTATTTGTAAAGAGGAAGACAAAATTTTTTTTAAAGTTAAAAATGGTCTAGCTAAGTTAAGTAAAATGAGCTCAATTTTTGTCCATTTCAATTCTATCTAGTATCTAGAACATTTTTTTCCAAAGCTTAAAAGCCACAATTTTTGCTGAAGAGAGAAAGGTACTTTGGGAAAAATATGAAGCAAAATCTGTTTTTTTAAAGGAAAAAAGACAAGGAAGAAGGCAAAAAAATTACTCTACGATTGGAAGGGAAAAGACAAATTTTAAATAGAGCTTTTGCGATGGTCTTACTTCAATACTTACAGAGGAAGAAGGAAGTAGTAAAAGTATCAGCAAAACAACCTTACTTTGGAGAGTATTTTCCTTAGCACTAGAAAGTCGCCTGACATTTTTGTACATTAGTTTTTTTTCTTATAAAATATTTTCAGGGATGTAGAAAATTTTAGAAGACAGTTTTTATGTAAAATACAGGTATTTTACGCTTACAGATAAAACTGCTTTCTGCTTGAAGTCCTTATCCAGAATACTATGGAAAAAAAGAAAATGAAATCAGGAAAGAGAGTACTTTCTTATCAAATACCATGAAATTCTTTGTGATTCATTTCGAAAGAAAAATATATAGCCAAAGTATCTTTATTTTAACATATTTCCTTATACTCAGGCACTCTCATCACAGAAAGCACACAATGAAGAATTTTCTTAAATGACTTCAAATTGATGTCAACTATTCTTACATTAATAAGTGAAAAAAATTGACAAAATATTTATAAATTTTTTTTCTGATGAATAACTTGCCAAATCATTAAATTAAACTTTATTTACTAATTAAAATAAACTATAGCTAAAAGCTATGATATTAAAATATATCTTTATTTTAAAAACTAAATTTATATTTAATGTTTCATAACTATTAATATCCAAGAAATAAATACTGAAAAATTTGAAAAAGGGCTACAATGTATAAACTTTTTCTGTTAATAGTCATATTTATATTGATTTTTCATTGAAATTAATTATTAAATAATAAAGACTGATTATTGAAAAGGTAGATTCCATAATGTATGTGTTGATAAATTCATCAATTTTAACGTTTTAGTTTATAACATAAAATCGAAATGTTATAACAATCAATTAAAACATGAAAGTATTTAAGTTAATGCACAATACATATATTTTTGCATTTTATGAGTTATCTTTGAAGATACTTTTTGTAGGATGTAAATGTAATATGTTTGATAAAACTATCAAATGTTTTTCTAAAACAGAAAATGTGATTTAATGCTTTACAACCGCATACAATGAGAAAATTTGTTCGTCGTTGCCAAAAGAAAAATTTTGAAGTTTAACAAAAGTATCAAAATTAAACAATGATTTTATTTTTGATAATTTAACAATTGTTTCAGAAAATGAATTATAATTAATATATTACTAAATGGTTTTGTTCGGATTACAGTAGTTAAGCTATTATTTATCTTAGCCGCAATACTATTAGCATAACTAAGCCAAGTACATTTTAAAAATATAAGATAGCAAATTCTAACTTTCTTTGGAATATTATTTTAAATTTATCTTGAAAAAAATCCTAGAAGCAATCCAAACATTTTCAAATGTTTATAAATTTTTTAATGTTTTATTACAGTAATTAAATTTGTAACTAGTTTTAAAATATGAAAATTTAAAATTTGACATGCAAATGCATAAATATTTAATTATATGATTACTTTTCAAGAAAAAATAGCTTTTTAAATATCTGTATATTGATTATACGTTTGCTGAAGAAATATATGTATTTCATACATTTAATTTAATTTAGTTAAATTAATTATATAATTATTAAAATAAATTTAATCAAAACAATAAAAATACTCATTGATTCTGATCCAAAAAATTATAATAATGGTTTGATAAAATAATAGATTTGCTATAAATCTTAAATTTTTCTGAACATTAACTGTATGATTTATATATTGCTTATTAAAAGAACATTCACTTAAAACTAAATGTGTTTATAAAATTTTTAAACAATTTGAACACACAAATTAAGATTTTCAAAATTGTAATGTTTGACAATTTTTCTAGACATCCGACATAAATACGTTTATCATTTAAAGAACAGTTATTAACAAAATTTGGATGAAGATATGGAAATGTACTTAAACGAAAATTTCATTGATGTATATGAGAAATGTATGACAGAAATATTTTCGTGATTGCTTAAAACAAAGAGAAATCGTTTAAAAATCAGTACAAGAAATTCAATAGGATCATGATTAAAAAAGGGAAAAAGTTATAAATTTGTAAATTTAATACAGCTTGCTATATAATTATCGATTAGGCATCAAACTGTATTGTATCATCGATACAGAAGGTATGTTTCGAAAAATTCGACTATTTCTTTATTCTTTCAGAGCATGAAATATCAGTATATTTCCCACGGAAAGAAAGATTTCATATTCTTGCAACTTTCAATATGTCAGTTTAAATATTCTGGCAAGTAATTATTTTGGAATTATTTGATATCATTGTAAGAATTATTATAATAATCTCAGATATCTTTCCAAGAAGCTGTGGTTTTTATAACAGCAGATAAAGTGCAATTAAAAACTTTTAGCCAACAAAAACGGCTAATGTCTATTTTAAATACATTTAAAATGTTTTTAACTGTAACTCAAACTTGATGCGTGTGACCTTAATTAAGTAGTTCTTTGTAAACTTCCCCAACTTGTAGTTTGTTAAGATATCAAGAAAATTTATTAATTATTTATTCAATTAAAACATAGTTGTTTCACTTGGATATTCAATAAAAATAATTGCATTTTCCAGTTTTTCTATTAAATTATAAATATGGAGTTTCGTTTACACCAAACTAATTAACTTTGAATTGAAAAAGTATTAAAACATAAAAGGAAAAATAATGATAAGCAAATAGTGAAATTTATGCTAATATTAATCGTATTTTTGAATATATTTCATTCATGATATAGTAAGAAACACAAAATAAATCTATCAATCTCTCTCGAAATAGAATTTGCATAAACAGACCACATCATTCCGAGAATATAGTGCTATATATACAATTACTATTATCTTAACTATTTATCAAAGAGGAAATTAACTTTTTTATGAAATTTGAAAATTTATGTTTGATACTTTTTAAGCCAAAGCAAAAATTTGAGAAAAATAAGAGCTAACCAATTTAATGTCTGAATCCGATTATAATTGCTTATTTTTCTCAATTATTTTTAATTACTTTTTTCAAAGAATATATTTTGTAGTAAGGATTACATAAATACCAAACTTTCAATTTGATTAATAATAAACTTCCAATTTGTTTCGTTAATTAGCAATTTTTCTTTCAAAGCAGTCTAATGACATAAGTTTTAGAGTAAAATGTATTTTTAATAAAAGAGATGAGTGATTTTTTTATTGAATATACTCATTTTCAAATGTTAAGTGTACGAAGGGAAGTATTTTAGAAGGCAATTGCAATGTAATTTGCGACATAATAAGGGGGAATAATTCAAGTATATCGCATAGAAACCAATTATGGTCTCATGCTAAGATAATTGCCAAAAAGAATTATTTTATAAAAAGAAAACATTTTACTGTGTTATAAGAGTTGCATGTAAATGCGGATGAAAGGAATTTAAAATTTTGTTGAAAGTTTGTTGTGCTTTTTTAAAGATGAATGTGTATAGTTCAGAACTTGGACATGTTACCAGCTACACTGAATAACAACATTTAATCACAAATATATGCAAAATCGTTTGTTACTCACAAGAAAAACATCCATTTCTTATAAAAAATGTTTAGATTTCATAATTCCGTCATTTTAAAAATCAGAAATCTATCTTGTATTAGCCAATTAATTGTAGATTGATCTTTTTATGGAAGCCTAATCGTTACTATTCCATGAAAGATCAATATATTGCTTCAGTAGCTGTTGAGAATTGAAGAGTGACCGTTACATATGCGGCTTATATGATTGCTGAAATATTAGTTGAATGATGCTATCAAATAACCAGAGAGACATTCAGAAATGGAGTCAATGCCTGGATACCAAGAGCGTTTAATCTTCTACTAATTTAGAGAAATACAATTAAAGTAATGTTTTCACTATGACAGCTGTAGCTGATGGAAGGAAATTATTTTCACGTATAAATCGATATTTGCTTTGCAATCGATGACAAATTCTTAAGAAGTTGAAGAATGAAAGATACGCTATCATTAGTGATCACAAATCCTTGGTGAACATTAGATAGTGCAAGATGACAATTCTGAACAAGAAATGTATTGAATGCAGCACACATTTACACATTTAAAATTATTTCTAGAGGTTTTAAGCTATCAGTATGAGAACCTAAATAAAAAATTGAATAAAATGTAAGATTATATACAGCTCTTTTATTTGCTGGTTTTATTTGAATGGATTATTATGTATGTCCCGTTCAGGATTGGTACATCGATGACTTTCAAATGTGAATGAAATGATTATGCATATTAAATTGATAGTCTCATTTGAAGTAAATTTCAGTGGAACGCTTTAATATGTACATCAAGTTCACATTTGATTTACTGTTAATTTTGTATTGTGGTGCGTGTATGCATTTTTCATCCCAAACCACTCTTACAGACTAGGAAACTATTGTACAGGAAAACTGTCCATGAATTGAATTAGCCATCATTGATACCTCAAGAAAGCATCGTCAAAGACTATAATATGTGCGTAAATATGAGTTAGTCACATGTAATTTTAATTGAACTCCAGTAGCTTCAGGCCGCTTCTTGTTAAGATCAGCAAAGTGACGTATCATTTCTTGCGGGCAGTGATTGTGAGGGTAACCACATAGGATAAGCTCTGTGGGTTGGGATCTTGTCCACATTAATATGTGACGTTTAAAGCTCTTTTTCTAGAGTGGCATGGATGTAGAACAGAAACAGTAGCTTTCCACCATTTTCCGTAATATAAGCAAAGTGAAGCATCGCTTCCTGCGGGCAAGCGACTGAATTATATTCTCCTTTACTGAGTTGCTAGAATACAATGGGTTGGGACGTTTTTATATTAATCTATGACTTTCAGAATACTTTTGCTGGTGTTGTGGACTGTGGAGAGGAGGGTACCAGATCAGGTAGGACCTCGTCATTTAACCTCGGTTCAAAATTTAGAGGCACTTGGTGATGGACCAATGTTTCAAATAGGTTCAGTCGCCAGCACTACTGTGTATATATGTACTGGCTCAGTAGCTACCTGCTGTTTAAAAGTATCATTGGCAAAGTTAAGTATCATTTGCCGCGAGCAGTGATTGGTAAGGTGACAAGTGACGCTTAAGCTATTCTCACTGACTTGGTTGCTGGACCTCCGTGGGATGGAAATGTGTCCACTTTAGCATGTGATGTCCAAAATCTTCCTCTGGTGTGGCGTGGATGTGGAGAGGAGAATGCCAGATCAGGTGTGAACTCGTCGCCAGACCGTGGCTCAAAATTACTGGGCATTTGGTTATAGGCGATTATTGCAAACTCGTTAACCTAAAGGTACAGTCTAGGGCTCGCCTGCAACACTATGAATGTATGTCATTTATATATTTTTTTATTTTAAAATGTTTTTTCATTGATGCATCTGATTCGGCATTTTATTTTAATTGATTAGAATTTAACATTAGTTTTGATTTTAGTGGTAAACTATTACTTTGCTTCATGTGTAAAGATATTTTTTACTTTTTTGGCGCATTTCGTGTAGCTATATTTGCTGGATATTTACTGTTTCCCATTCCGTGATTAATTTTTAGAAATGGTTATGCATTTTCTTCACATTATAAAAATTTTGAAATTTATTTCGGAAATCCCATTTCTACAAATATTTACTTGAAAACAAAATTTTTATTTACCAATTTAAAAATGACACACAATTATAATTATAAATACACGTGATCTGTGTATTTAAATTTTAAGAAACATAAATATTAATCATTTCCAGCAATAAAGTTCCTCAGTAAATAATTATAAGAATTCAGCTTAAAACTTTGGCAACGACAAAGCATATTTAAAATCTTATGTTGATTATAAATTTAATTATTGTTACACAAATGCTTCACAGATTCCTTTCAATGCACACATATTTATATTTAAAATTCTAGTATATTTAAATCTGCGTTGATGAGAGGAAGCATTTTTTTATAAATATAAACTGAACATTAACTAATTCTTTTAAAGATCAACGTGCAAAGCTTTCGGAGCAAAACAGATGTTGCCAAAACCATATTCTGGTAATGCGATTTTAATGTATCACTGTGAACAAAAGACTGGATCAAAAAATCATTATTGTAGAATATTTTCTAGGATTATTTTTTTACAGCATCTGCTGTCATTTAAGCTTTAAAGAAACTTTCATTTCCTTCTAAACGAATATTTGTTTTTGAAATTAATGGAATAAATATACTTTAGTTTCATAAAATGGCAGCAACTCTTCTAAGATTAATTCTAAGAATAAAAAATGTCTTTAAATGTGGCTGACGTATTTCTTGAAATATTTAGTAATGAAAGGAAAGGGGAAAAGTAAATGTAATATTTTTTTTTGGTAAAGCAGTTATATTCATTGTTTTTATACTTTAAGAAATTATGCAACATTTATTTTCGAAACGAATTCCTTTAAATGATGCAACATCTTTTGAGTTTCAATCACTAGAGGAATTCTAAATGTTAAGAAGTTTTAATTATTCAGATACTTTTGTGGTTAAACTATAGCGAAACATTTTAATTAAAGCAAAACAAATTTCATTTTTAATTGAAAAAAACCCTTTCTAACTGAATTTAAATTGCCTGTTTTTGTTTCCTTTTACATTTCGAAATAATAAAATTTTCGAAGTTATCTGCTGATTATAATTTTAAATATTATAAAAAATGCATTTTTAGATAAGATATTTTACATCATATTTTTAATGGAAAATTTAGTAACTTTTATAGCACAAAATGCAAGCAGGCTATCAAGATGAAGCGAACACACGTATGTTTAAAAATAACTAAGGAATAATTTTTTCTCCAATAAACGCGCTTGCATCATATTAGAACTAAGTTCAGCTTATGATACTGTGCATCTAAACATTGAAATAAATAAAGCAACTGTAAACAGATGTTTTATACTCTATGATTACAGTTACATATTAAATTTTAATGAATATATTGCATAATTTTTTTAAAGTAAAATATATCAATCAATAGTATTTTATGGTCAAAAGGAATTTGTTAACCAGCATATGACAAATTAGCTGTACGATTCTTTAAATTATAGTCCAAGATTTGTTTTTCTTATTGAAGCATAACGTGATGTTGAGTCACAAAATTGGAAAAAAAACCCAGTCTGGAATTATTTACAACACCTTTCAACTACAATGTAAACACTTAATATATGCTCCGATGTTTATTTGTCTATTTTTTCTTATTTATGTATTAGCCAGTTTTGTAAGTCGCAGATGATTAGATTTCTTATATATATATATATATGCTTTGTTGTTGTTAACTTATACTCGTTAAAAATCTGACATTTATCGGATCAACTCTAAGAAATTGTTGACATTTAGAAAGTCAATGACTGACAAAGGATCTGAGGATAAATCCTCCCGGGAATGTCCAACGGAATCTAAAACATGTTTCAGTGAGACTGGATGGTCACAGCGTATTTTTTTTTCCAATGGCAGATTGTAGACAGTTACAACTGCAACAGAATCTATTAATCTATTGTTCCCTGATCCCAAGGAATCGGCCAGACACAGCGACATCTTAGCCGCCGAGGTGTTGCCCCGGGTGCACCACAGGGGGTCCGCCACCATAGCACCCTCACACATGCCATAGGGACCCATTTATAGGGTAGGCATAATTCATACTTCATTCACACACACAAGGAAAGGACAAAGACAGCACAGAGAGAGAGAAAGTACATCCATGCCTGAACCGGGATTCGAACCCGGTTCAAGCATGGGTGTAAACATATCATGGATATAAACAATATTTAAAATTAATTATTAATGACTAAGTGGAAGGAATTAAAACTACTTAGGTTGAATTACAATATAAATCACTCTTATTAATTATTGTCTTCTTAAAAAGAAAATTGCTAAATTATTTATAAGTAATAATAAAATTTTGTTTTTAAATCACATCTGTATAAAGTCAAAATTCTTTTAACATTTCAAACTTTCTTTAAAATTCCCAATGCCATTGCAAAAGCATAAGGAAATACTCTTGGAGGAAAAGAATTCCTGAAATTCAATTGCATTTTTGACTTTGAAATTTCGGCATTAATGATTCAGATTTACCTTAATGTGTTGTTCAATATTCAAAAGAGAAACTTCACTACTTGCTGAAACAACCTGTTGTAAAGGATAACAAAGATAGAAAATATCTTAACAAGATTGTGAATATCATCCGCTAGCATCACGTGAAGGAAATACTACTCTGCTGAGAGAAAATAGAACCCCGTAGCAGAAGTCCCACCGCATCACGTCTATCCTCCCAATCAGTTATTGCTTCTGATGCCTCTTTCTAACGATAACCACGTCTGTGCTTAGAATGGGACATCCAACTGTTAGAACTTTCCTTCGATAACATCTTAGAATGCTTTTCTGGTATCTTTTTGAAAACAGCAAATTTTCTCCTGCTTTCCGAAATTTCACTTCCTTTCCTTTATTTATTTATACTCTCGATAGTGATATTTTCCTGGCGATATTTTGCGATAAAATGGGAAAATATTTTACATTTTTTTAAAGTATTTACTTTTTTTCCCGGAGAATAAAAATAACTTGTCGGAAACAACTCTAATTTATTTATTCGCGAGAAGATTAAATTTCTTTCGTGCCGACATTTGGTGAAAATCGTCAGTACGTCGGAATCATATTTTGAAATTGATTTTGTCCCCTGCATGCTATTTTTGTTGAGATACAGAAGTCATAAGTCCGGAGAAGCAGCTTTGTGCTTGGTATCACGTTTAAAGGAAAGAAATTAATACTTGTTGTGTGAAATCATGTTTCACTACTGCAGGAAATGATTTAAAATATTAAAAACAGAAACTCAGCAGTATATACTTTTCTATAACTGCAACTGTGAAAGTAGGGTAATCCAAAGAAAAATTCTCAACTACTTTAATTTGTTATTTAATAGGAAATTTAATATTCATTCGTCTCATATAATGCAGATCAACACTTTAACAACTTTTCATATATATATATATATATATATATATATATATATATATATGTATGTATATATATATATATTTATATATATGCAAAATTACTGAAAACAGAAATATAAAATTAAAAAATACTAAAATATACGATGCAAAGGACAAGAAGAAGGCATAGGGACCACGTCTTCATCAGAAGGGAGATGGCCAGCTATGCAAAATGAAAATTTATTTCTGACACATGCTCGAAGATATCATTATTATATATTTTTTCTACAGTATGTATGTTTCATCTATTGTGAATATGATTACTTTTCTGAATATGTATTTATTCTTATTTTTGGACTAATTCTATCTTTGTTTTTTTCTTTTAATACGAACACTGTTCGAGTGAATTGATCGAAGATTTTTACACATTTTTCCTTCGTGCATGTCAGAAGAGTGTTCATTTTGCCTTAGCTAGCCATCTCCCTCCTGAAGAACACGTAGTCCCTAAGCCTTCTCCTTGTCATTCGCATCGTATATTTCAGTATTTTTCCAATTTTATATATCTGGCTTCAATATTTTTCATGATTTATCTTATTTATATTGGCAAATCTTTCTTTAGCTGCGTTTGCGCTGGCTAGATTTCCTATAATCAATCGTAGTTCCCATTTCATTACTTGTACTTATTACTTTATATATATATATATATATATATATATATATATATATATATATATATATATATATATATATATATATATATATATATATATATTACCACATCTAGGGTACATAGTGCTACATCACTTTCAGAAAAAAGGCAAATAGAAACGTATCAGGCAAGAACAAGGGAGCTGGAAGTTCGGAAGTGAATTACGAACGCTTCTCATAAACAGCATTAAAAACTTATTGTGAGGGTCGGGCATGTTTGCTCGGTGATTATTTAAGTCTCCCTTACATCATGCAAAACAGTTTGACTGGTGCAACATACTGTATATTCTTGGAACAACTGTTTCCTATTTATTGCAGTCTTACCACCTCTCGTTGCAAAGAGACATTTAGTTTAAGTGCAATGAAACCTCAGCACATTTTGCATTATGATCCATACATTTTTGTATACTTTATCTCTCCCCGGAAGAATTAGACGTTGGGAATTCATCGCTTTCTTGGCCCCTTGGCTCGCTAGACCTTAACCATCAATAGGTATTTTTGACTGAGGGCACATGAAAGTTATTTATTGTATTTGAGGAACTATGATAAAATGAATAGGTAGAAGCTAAATAAAAATTATAAATTAGATAAACGGAATATAAATTAAATGTAAAAAAATAGGTAATGAAATCATAATTTAGTTATTTTCAACTTTGTGTCAACTGATTGACTTATTTCAAAAGTCATTTCATGCTTTTCGTCATTCATTTAAGCATAGTATTTACCTATTAATTATATATCAAATGCATAGCAAAATGTTGTAAAAGTTATAAATAAAAATTAATTTTCATTTTGATATTACTCTATCCTGTGTACACTATAACAAAATATTTATCTGGTAAAAAGAAAATATACGATGAGGATAGACATTGTTGATTAAGAAAATGAAGGTATGTGTTGACAAACTATTAAGAAAATCCAGTCATGCAAATGTAAATTCTCAAGAGAATAAGTTGTAACAAATGATGTAAATACTGCTGCGTTATCTTGATGAAAAATAAACTCATAGTGTCTCAAAAGTATCATAACCTGTTATAAAGCGTCACTTGCGCATCATTGTTCACTAAATCAGAGGTGGTTATCAGTGCGTTCCGATTATCAAAAGAAAATACATCACCAATCACAGTGACTTATTACACTACATGTGTAATAAAACAAAATACAAGCTCAGTACCCACAATGTATAAATGCTTGACAATGACTTGGAATTGTTGTCAGACCATATTTAGAAGGAGATCATACCACTAAATAATATAATTAAATTATATGTTAGATTAATAAATAATATACTAGATTAAATTGGAAATGAACTACTTTCAAGTGGTTCATTTCCAATTTAATCTAGGTTACATCTATTGTAGTATTCAGCTTGAGGTTGTACAGAGGGCAAGTGGATGACGTAAGAGTAAATCTCATTCTCTCGTTCATTTTCAGGTTACTACTAAAGTTTAAATAGCATGCACAATCTATTTGCTGAAGTTTAAATAAAGATAGGCATATGACAGAAGCACTGATAAAGATTCTATGTTAGTTCAAGAGAAACGGCTGTAGTTCTAATTCTGTCATCAACTATCTTAGTTTCACTTTTGGCAACATATTCGAATCATGAAAAACTTTTTTCAATCTCTGATATGTGTTTGTAATGAATATTAATCATTCATTTAAGTTTCATTTTCAGTGAATGGTAGGCAACTGGTGTTAATTTCCATAAAAAAATTCCAGCTATAAAGATGAAAAGAGCTCTCTATGTATTTTTAAGAAATGTAATGCAGCTTTCTTAGTACTCATTCAAGGGACACTAAATTTTGAATCAATTGCTAATTTGATCAAAATGACATTTCATTCTCATGATGGGCAGCTTATTTAGGTTTAACGTAGCCAGGAAAACGGCTCTTCGGGTGAAAGACCTCGTCTACTATCACACCCATTGTTAAATACATTTGAGTATTTGGGGCGTTCAAAATGTAAGTTACAGTTGAACAATGTAAGTCAAATATACTTTATTGAGAATTGTGCTATAATGCAATTTGTTACAAAGGCAATACGCTTTTTCTCTATATCTCTATTGCTGCAGACATTTGTCGGAACTTAGTTCTAATCACACAATGCCCACTGTCGATAAAAAAGCTTGTTGGTCCAGGAGTCAGCTTAGAACAGATGTCTGAACCTTGTCATTATTGGAACATTGTCTTCCACTTAAATGTTCTTTGAGCTTAACAGGCACATGAAAGTCTCAGGATCTCAGATAGAAATTGTATGGTGGATGCTTCCAGGTATTTCATGCAAAACTACGCAGCGAATTCTGTGCTGTGAGGTCTTGTATTGTCTTACAAAAGAACGAAGGCCTTACTTAACTTTCCACTTCGCTTACTTCTCACATCTTTGCACAATCTTCTTAATGTTTCATAGTAGGACTCAGCATTAATGGCTGTGCCCCTTCCGCATAAACTCTGTGTAAAAAAACTACTTCACAATCGAAAAAAACATTAACGATGATTTTATCCACTGATGGGGGCACTATGGTTTTTCTCTCAATCGATTATGCGTGTCTTTCTTCTATTGAAACTTGCTTTGTTTCTTGAATGAAACGATGCACCAATGTCTCATCACCTGTAATGATATGATTCAAGAAATCATTTCTTTCACCAGAATAATGTTGAAAAATTCTAGGAAGCCGTAAACTTTGCTTCATTGTGCTTGGATCTCAAAGAATAAGAAACCCTATTGTCAACAAAATTTGCGATAATCCAGTTGGTAACAGATGATGGAATGAGGCACTGCCATTAGATATTTCCAATTCAATGTGTGTGACGCTCACTCTGCAATTGGTGAGAATAATACCTTCCATCCTTTATACCATGTCCAATGTGCTCACCACAGTAAGACCTCTTTGCCATTCAGCATTGGTTAAGTTTGTGCGAGCGTCTTTAAACTGTTGACACCATTTCACAATAGCTAATGTGAGATTGCACGTGGCACATACACTACTGATATTTCACGAGGAATCTCCGAAATCGTTAAGCGTTTTGTTCATAGAAAACGTACTGTTACGAGGAATTCAACGATGGAGTAAGTTTCTAGTAGAGGCCAACATTTGTTTCCAACGGCTTAAGCAATCCGAATAAAATTGGGACAGTTGAAAGCCATGGAATTCAAATATCGTCTTTACTAGCTTTACTCTACTTTCACAATGATACCATCTCT
This sequence comes from Latrodectus elegans, assembly GCA_030067965.1. Classification (NCBI taxonomy): domain Eukaryota; kingdom Metazoa; phylum Arthropoda; class Arachnida; order Araneae; family Theridiidae; genus Latrodectus; species Latrodectus elegans. The sequence continues at coordinate 103,741,441 of CM057810.1, forward strand.
GGCAGAATCATGTGTTAAACTGACCGAGGATGTCATCACATGCCCCAATTCTCAAATAGTGAGGGGTTACGTTTTCTAGGGGTTTATTCATGTTGGGCTCTCCAATCAATAAGACGCGCTACAGATGTTATGTTTGGTCCTCACACAAGAAAGGTTTATGTACTAATAAAACTCATTATTCAAAAATCTGCATATTCAATAATACTTAAATTCACCAAAACAAGGCGGTTACCATACAATACATTACAATTAAACCGACAAGATAGTTTCATCTGCAGGAAATATATTGCAGAAGAGAGCCATTTTTATTCTGACACCTCACCTTTACTTGAATTTACCAGAAGTTTAAATTTGAAGGCCTGCAGACACCCCAACTATAAGAAGAAGACTCCTAGATGAACATCCCTTTATGGCGCCGCTACTGGAACGCAAAGTAATGGAGCTGTTGAAAATTGAAGCGCTGCTTCATACTTCTCTACTGTCAAAACGAGAGTTACTTAGTCATATTCCAGCGAGACCATCGGATATTTTTATTTCAGTGAATCATCTCATGCCTTCTTCATATCCTTCTATGTGTCTTACTACAAAACTGATAAGGAAACGAATTTTGGATGTCCTTGTGCAGCGTAAATCTCCATGCCCAACTTCCAGCCACCAATACTTCTCAGAAGTGCCATAAACTGAATACTTCTATTTAACCTTTCTCGACAAGACTGCAGGTGGATGTTCGTCTCTTCAGGATAATGTTCAACCATTGTGCGTGTTCTGGGTAATGGTTCAAAAACATCTCTCTTTTTTAAATAAATTGTGCGTTTATTTGTATTTAAAAATTATCATGAAATATTAAAAAAATTTTAAATACTCATAGTTACATCATTTATAATATATTGTTGTTATTGTAATTTAGAGTATATTGACCAGTATGCAGTACCCCTCTGAGGGGGTTAAGTTTTCTTGGGTCATTTTTTCTGGTTGAGTTCTCCTATGGGGCAGACGTCCTTCAGGTGTTATGTTTGGTTATTACACTGAGAAATGTTTATGTATTAACAAAAGTTATTCTTGACAAACTTGCCTATTCAATAATCCTTAAATTCACTAAGATAAAGAGGTATATAACCTCATAATATATTACATAATATATAAATAATATATATATATATATATATATATATGGGAGTTTTCGGAATCAAAATCATTCAAAGCTTTAATGCTTTAAATAACCATAATGATTATTTTGAGTGTTACTACTTTAACTGAATTAAGAATCGGTGAATTAAATGACTTAAGAATTGTGGTGCACAGTTTAACCTAATTAAAGATAAACTGAATAGTTTGATTTTTTATTTAAAATATAATTGAGTTGAGTATTATATGGCCCAATGAGGGTAAATACTTGAGTATTTTTTGCTTACAGTACTTCTTTATTTTATAAAATAAGTTCCCTTTAAAATGTCTCATTTTTAAGCAAATTAAATAAGAAAATTGAAATATTTTTATTACATTTAAATATTTATTAAATCCTAAATGTAAATTATCTACATATATTACTAATAAAAATCAAAGAAAGATCGCATAGTAAATTTATTTTATACCCTTATATTATATTAATCAGTTCTTTATAGCATATTAATAATTCCTTAATTTACATTAATAAAGTATAATTTTATTGAAATTTTTAATATCTTTTATTACCATATAAACTACATAAAAAACTTATCCTTTAATTAAACTCGCAGTTCATTATTTTGGTGAGAAGAGCAGTTCACAACATTCTTTTCTATAGAACAACTTCTGTACGAGTTAAGAAAATTTACTTTGAAAAAAAAATAAATGTAAAACTTTCCACAAACTTTCAGTTTAAATGCAATCTTTGTTTGTCATTATGCGCATTTAAAAAAATGCATCGGTAAAGGATTAAAGAAGCAGATGGGACCATTCTTGAGAAAGTTTAACCAACGAGAGATGGAAACGAAACTAAATACTTCACCCATTTTTTTGAAATGTGAAAGAGATATGAAAAGTTTGCAGCTGTTGCCATTCCTAAATGACAAACAAAGAATAAACAGAAGGATAACCAAAAAAAATAAATATTTATGCGAAAAAATTACTCAAAGGTAATTTATATCTATTATGCATTTTGCTTAATTCAATTAGATGTATTTTAAAAGAATTTTAGTTTAAAATAATTAAAATTTTTCATATGATAAGAAAATGAATAAATTTCTAATAATGAATTTAAATACGTGATTTTAATGAATATTTTCATGAGCAACATTTAAATAACATGAACAATTCATTAAAATTAAGTGTAATGATTCCAATTTTTAAAGAATGCATATAATGCATCACGCTTTTCACCTTTTATTACACTTGAGTTAGTATCACATCGCTAATCATGAACATTAATTGATATATGTCATTATTTTATTTCAACTGTAATTAGGTATTATATTTTGATAAAAATGTGTACTTACTGCATTTTGTATTTTGAAAAATTAAGAAATAAATATTTTGCAGTATTTATCAAAAATTCAAACTAATGTAGTACACCAGGTGAATTTTTTACCAATTGGAAACATAATCTTTTTAAAAATATTAAAGTTTTTTTTTAAAAATATTAGAATTTTTTGATACATTTTAGTTACCTTTTGTTTATATTTAAAATTTGTTATGTTTCCTTAGTATAAATTAATACATATTTATGCATTATAACAAATTAGTTCAATATGAATCAGTTTAAAACTGAAAGTAATTAAAAATAATATATGTCAATGGAAATTAGTAAAAAATTGTACAAAAATTATTTTCATGCAAAATAACTCAGCAATCCAAATAGTAAATCTTATAATTGTTTATATTAGTTAAAAATTAATTCAAACAATATTTTAATAATATACAAGAATATATGTGAATATATTAAAGTCCATAAAACCCATTATAGTCAGTTAAAAAAGTTACATTATCTATAACAATATGTCATTTCTTGGATTAAAGTTTTTCTCATTTAGAATCTGCTTACAAATATCTAAAAGATACTTTTATTATCACACTTATAGACAAAGCATTTAATAAGTATGCATTTTGTAGTAAAAAATTTTATCTGCAATTGATGAATAAAGAGATATGAAACTCTAGTACTTAGAAACGCGTTTGAACACTCCAGTCAATGTTATTGAGAAAAATATTTTGTTTATATAAAACTTCAATATTAAAAATTATAATTTAGATTTTCGTTACCTAACTGTTATCCTTAAGTTTCATAAAAGAAAACGTATAAAATTTGGGAACATTACCTATATTGTGACTAGTCTTTTCTTTCTTTTATATATAGTAAAGTGTCCCTACATTTAAATATTTTGCAGTGGAAACATTGATGGTAGTTTAGACCTCATGTTAATATTAAACCTGCAAGTAAAAGCAAAAGTTGGAGTGTAGTCATTATTTTGCAGTTAACAATACAATAAAGATTTAACTTTGGTTGACGCATCCAAATTTATTACAGATATTTCGAATTAGTTTTGTGACTACAGGAATGATTATACCCTAATTTAACAGTATTATATTATATCAAACGCATAATGATCAATTTCGACCATTTTTGTAATTATTTTTTTTTTGTATAAAATGGGGAAAAGGGAAGTATTTTAGCAAAATCTCCGAATAAATATACAACAAGTTAAGATTTAATGATATCATTTATATTATATGTTTAAATGGTTTTATATAAATACATCATGTGTGTGTGTGTGTGTGTGTTTATTAAATTATAATTCAGTCATTTGTGTGATAATTATAATGAAATTTACAATAAAAAATTATAATAAAAAAATTACGCCCAATCTTATAAAATTTTTTTACAACATCTACACATTTTTTAAAGTATTATTTCATTTATCGCGTCAGTAAGTATTTATTTCGGGAAAAATATTTTAAGGCAATTGGCAGACATAAAATATTGCACATTCATTTTACTTTATCTTCCATGTAAATCTTCTATATTTCAAAGTTTTTTTTTTTGTTTTTTTTTGTTTTTTTTTGTTTTGTTTTTTTTTACTCATAGGCTATTTGAAGCTCCTGCTTCGTGGAACTGAATAGTTTACCAGATCAAAATTTCTGAATATCTCAGTAATGCCCTTAACCTCCGAATAACAGCAGTGGAGACAAAAAGAAATCAATATTGGATTATTTTCTTGCGTCTACAGAAGTCTTTTGGTCTTTAGAAAAGATGAACTATAACTCATCCTTATCGTTGTTGGAAAGCATCGCATTGATTTCTCATGTAAAAAGGATGGCTGTTAAAAAAAAAAAAAAAAAGGAAACTGTGTTGTTTCGTCTCATTTTCAATTTTAAGTTTTTTGTATTGTTTTAACGTGTTTTAAGATGATAAAACAATGGGTGTATCAACATTCCTGACTTGATTCTGAAAAGTGATTATCACTATGACAGGAGATTTTGTATTTTTTTTTTTTTTGCCGACCTATACTCGTTGTTTTATATATATAGATTCTTATTTTAAAAATTGAGGTATTTCAGTGTGGTCTTTGTCTAACTACAATAAATTTATTAAAATATATTTCAATATACTCATTTTTTTAAAGCATAGAAACTAATGCTTATTATCAAAATAAGTCGAAAATATTATAACATTTTTCCGGGTGATTCAATGAAAGTTTTCATTTCATTATAAAATGACAAATGAATGGAAAGTTTGTAGGATTATAAAATGCATAGTTAAATGTGTATGTATTGTTTATTTTCAAAATAAAATTTGAGTTGCAGCTTAAACAAAAAATATTTAATTTCAAAGTATTTTGGATAAATGATTTGATTTTTGTAATTTAGAGATATTATTTTCTCATTTTCTGTATTATAAAACTTCTACTGATCTGTAAAATAAATATATATGGTAAAAAAATAAATTTTTTAAATTTTTATGAATTTTTTTCATAGTTAATTTTAATTAAAATGAAAAGATTTTTATAGGCTAAAGAACATTTTTTTAACAAAGGCATTTTAGAAACTAATATTCTCAAACAAAAACATCAAATTTTATTTGTACATTATAAACATACGCAAATATCCAAAATTAAGATTACAAACACAATAATTGAGACTTTTGAAAATTAGATCTGGTTAAGTTTACAAAAATTTAATAAACTAATATTATACACTTTAAATAGGAAATGATTATAAAATCATTGCAAGCGAGTGTATATTGCAAGCTGGTAGGCAAATTAAAGCAACATAGGTTAAAATAGGATTTCTCATATGAAAAATTCTTATTGCTTTGTGTTTATGGAACACTTTTTTGCTTCCTCTATTAAAAAAAACTAAACTTCAAATAAAAATGATTATTCTAAATTGTATTTAAGTATTAAGAGGGTTAATTGTAGCCATCCAGAAAACCAGTAATTATATAGGAACATGGAGTTGTATTCCACTAAGAGGCAGAAAAGAGGAATATAAATTCCAGCCTGAGCTTACTATTGTGCTGAGAAAGGTAATGAACAATGTCGAAAATTACATGAACAAATTTACTATGAAGTAAAAAACTCACAGTAAGTGTTAAAGATGGCTATCACGTGTGTCCTTGCATAGTTAATGTCAGCGAAAGACAATTAGTGCCACCAGGAGGATTTTTGAGTTCGTGTTAATTTGATCAAAGAAAATAAGTCGCTATGAAAGATATTCATCCGTGTCCACAGCCATCCTGTACACTAAAAATTGCATGCGCCCTCAGAAAAAATTGTCTATTAAAGGTTAAGGTCTAGCAAACCCAGGGGCCAAGGAAGCGATGAGTTTCCAGTTCTAATTCTTCTCTGGAGAAACAAAGTATACAAAATTTTACGGTCATAATGGAAAGTGTGCTGATTTTTCATTGCACTTAAACCAAATGTCTCTTTGCATAGACAGGAGGCAAGACTGCAATAAACTAGGAAACAGATGTTCCAAGAAAATACAGTATGTTGCACTGGTCAAACTGTCTTGCAGGGTGTAAGGGAGAACTAAATAATCCCCAAGGAAACATGCCCAGACCCTCATGGTAAATTTTTACTACTGTTTATGAAAAGCTTTCATAATTCGCCTTGAAATTCGAACACCCTTGTTCTTGTCTGATATGTATCTACTTTTCCTTTTTCTGAGAATGATGTAGCACTATGTACCCTATATGTGGTAATTAATGCTCCCCTAGTTGGTATATATATATATATATTATATATATATATATATATATGTCTCTGTGTGTGTGTGCCCTCCATTTTGAAATGGTAATTTAATTTCATTTCAGGAAAAGGGAAAAGTAATTTTATTTTGAAATTGGTAAATATTTCAAGCTTTTTATTTTTCCATTGCGGAGGTAATTACCCAAAAAATAAATCAACTTACTTGAATTCATTAATTGCAGTTTTGTTGAGAAAATGTAAAATTAAAAGTAAATTAAAATCATTGTTTTGTCAAGAGTATAGTTAGTCTAGAAATACAAATTTCTAGTAAAATTTATTATAGCATTGTATACAATGTCTAGAAATGAATAATATTGTTCTATTTATCCTTTTCAATATTCTTGTTACAAAATTTCTTACATTAAAATTTTCACTGTAATGTTAATTTAACAGAACATTAAGCCCATTTAATCCTATTTAAAATCTAAATTTTTAATTACACAAATATTTATTTTTAACAAAGAATATTTTAGCCAGTATATTTCACAATGGAAAAAATGTTCGAGTTTGAAAGACAATCTCTCCCCACCATTCATTCAGTTGAATGCGAAATTCTGGTCAATATAGATTCGAGCCCTTATGTATGTCATACGGTCGGTTGGCTCTTCTTCGTCTCTATTTTTCCGGGACGGTGCAAATTAATTAGAATGGTGGTCCCACATTATATTCCATTGCTTTGTCAACAGTTCTAATGGAAAGAAAAATCTCTCTCCTTTTCACCAAAAATCCCTGACTTAGGGATTTTCTGTATGTTAGAGCGCGAGACAATGACGCTGAGTTTTCCCTAAAGAACTGTAAGATTTTTAACAGAGGGATTAGCGCGTATTGTAAATTGCAAATTTATTCACCAGTCATAATAAATGAAGTGATGATAGGTTTTAAATGGGTGCTTTATTCATACTTCATATTTGAAAAAATGGCTTCATTTAATCAATGGAAACATAATCCCAGACCCAACAAATTTTTTTAGAAAAATTTTAATTTTAAAAGTGTTTTGTTTCAGTGCTTTCAGTGCTAAATAAATATTAATATTAAATAAAAACATTGTATTTAAAAGGTAAATATTTTTTTTAAATAATATATATATATATATATAATATATATATATATATATATATACAACCAATTGAGGATTTAATACATTTTTAGTAGAATTATAAAGTAATATCGAAATATTACTTTATAATTCAATTATCAATTATTATTATTAATCACATGTATATTTGTTTTCAAAGTATAACAATGCTTATTTCTAAAATAATTTGATATTTGAAAGTTATTTAAATTTAAACTTACCTAAGTTGAATCTTTCTTAACTGCTTTATTTGCTAGTTAAAATTATTACGTACGGGATTAGAAAACTTGCGCTTCACTACATTTCTTTGATATCTTTCTTTCTTTGTATTCTTTGTTATCTTTGCTTTCTTAACAATTCAAGAATTCTTCAGAAATTTTATGCTCTAACAATCATTTAAGAGTTTATTAAGAAATGTTTATAAAGTATAGAATTTAATATTGAAATACAGTGTTTAGTATTATGATATAATTTTAAGTATCAATGAATTAGAAAAAAATGAAACGTAAGTCAGGAATATAATATTTTTCCGAAAATAAAAATAAAATAAGTTTTACAAAATGAACTATAGTGATATATAGAAATCTATATAGTAAAAATTAATTTTTCTTCTCCTTTTACTTTCATTTATGCCTGAGATTTACAATGCGTTGAATTGCCAATTTCAGTAGCAGCTGTTTTATCCATAAATATTTAGCTTTTAAGTTCGCATCAGAAGTTGGATCGTTATCATTGACTGTTTATTGTCCTTTTCTTAATATGAGAACAGTAATAATCTACTGCTGCAGCTGCACTGCTGGCTCTTGAAATAAAAGCGCTGTTTGCAAGTTCACATAAATATTGTCTCTCACATGATATAGTTTTTTGTTAGAAGAAAAAAGAGTTACGGGCGTTTTTTCTTTATTTGCTTCGAGATAGAGAAAAGGAACATAGCATCAGGATTCTAGTCATAGATATAAATGAATATCAAATTAGATGGAAATCTTAAACTCTTAATATGATTCGTGTAAATCTTAGTTTAACATTTAATTTGTTGTGAAATTAAATTATATAACTTTAAATATAATTAGAATTTAAAATCATAACTTTTACAATGTTTGAAATAAACTAACTATCATAGTATAAAATTTATAAATCAGAAAAGCAAATCGTTGTCTTTAATTCATTTGGTTAGGATAACATTATAAAGCTAGTTTTTACCACAAACTATTAATGCTTTGGTTTTCAAAAATTCTTCAGTTGACTTATTCTACTGCATTTGGAAATATTCTTCGACACCTAAATTCGATTTACTTAAGTTATTGCAAACTGAATCAAGAGATTTCAAGTAAATAAAAATTTTATTTTTATCCTGTAATATTCAGAAGGGATATTAATCAAATTTATACATTCATTTCATTCTAATGACTCTTAGAGAAGAAAAATGTTTATCTTTCTTCTGTTCTACAATATTGCCCTCATTAAATAAATATTTTTGATATGCATGGATTGCTTTTATTTAACAAATTTTAACCTGTTTTATGCTAAGGAATACAGGAATTAAGAGTTAAGTACATATCATTATTCAAGAGTTATGAAAATTCCTTATTGCTACCCAGTGAAGAGAACATGTTTCTAGTTCCTTGAAAACCTATGAAAAGATTGTGCACGCTTCATTCGAATTAATAATTGTAATAGATTAAGAATTTATGCAAAGATTTCTATTGTGTGAAGTCTATAAAATAACAATGTAATAAGACAATTTCTGGATACTTCTTGGAAAGAATGTAATTTTAAAATTTTTACATATATTTCTATGTACTTCAAAATGTTTACGGATCTACATCTGAAAAGAACTATCACAATGTTAACATTCTCTATGTCCATTACGTCAATGTGTTTTCACATATTTAAAAATATGGGCATAAAAAATCTGAATTGAAATATATATCAGGAATCAGTTTGATATTTTCTGATATCTATAATGAAAAACTTTTTACTGTTTGTAAAATATATGCATCATCTATATACAAATCTTGTATAGTTAAAATATTATACATTTTACTTAATCATAAATAATAAATCTTTATGTTTAAGTAAATGTCCATTTAATGCAGTTTTCTATTTGGAACTCACGTAGTAGGCTGACTATATATAAGACGTAAATATATTGCCTATATATATCATTTGTTTTCTGCAGCATCAGTACACAATGTACAGTAGTTTTTTCCAAAATATTTTGAAAGGAAAAATTTAGTTCCTTCAATATATTTATTTAAATGTAAGGTACAAGATCTGATTAAAAACAAGTTATTTGTATTTGCCTTCAATGTCTTACTCTTCTATAAAAATATCACGAAATTGCATAATATAATCATAAAATGAATAAGTTATATGAACTAATTAATACTAATTCCCACTAATGTTAAAAGGTTTCAGATGAAATATTTATTTTTGCGTTCGTACCAAATTTTTATTGTTATAAAACCTATCAAATTGCATTGATGATTATATATTTTGAATACACACACATATTACACTTGAAATGCATGAAAGTTTGTAAAAGCAAAACCTTTCTTATTAAATTGAAAAGAATTTTCAATTTGTTTATCTTTTGTAAGAGGTAATTAATTAATCTTAATTGTAATGAAATGAAAAATTGCATCATAAGTTATAGATGGAGTGTTTGTGTGTAACATTGCGTGTTTTCTTGTGGCTGTATGATAATTTGTGGAGTGTTGGTTGTTGCACATTAATGTAAATACAAAAATACAAACAAAATTGGAATATAGTTAATGTACAATCTCATTGAATGTTATTATACAAGGATAAATTCTTTATGTACGAATATATGTACTTCAGTGAATTATTTATGACAATTTAACTATAGGAAATTCCTATATAATCTATTTCTTAATTATTTCATGTTTTTTTATGGAGGGCAATAACTAATCAATAAAGTTTAAAAATAAAAATTGTATAAATTTTATTTTGATTTTCATATATTTGATTAAGTTCAAAAATATAAACAATGAACACCCATTTATGATTTTTAAATTTAATCCTTATTAAGTCAGATATGTGTGCTACTATGCTTTCTTTTTACATATAACAAAAATTTAATCAGAATTTAGTTTAATGTTGTTTTCCAATTACTATAAATATCCATTGCCGATGGGAAAATCAAACTCATCTGTTGAATAGAAGGTTATAATTCTCAGTTTACACTTTTCCTTTTAGACAAATCATCATTATAAAAATATACACATACATTAAAACTAATTATTTCAAATTGTTCTAATTTAGATTTTCCTGCATTAAATGAATTTCTGACTAAATAACAATTTACCTCATAAAAGTTACCGCCTATTAGAGTTTTATACATTTATCAATAAAAATAAATTATAAATATATTTAATTCAATAATTTTTAAATAAATAATTCACATTAATTTTTGTTATCTTTAGCAAGCATATTCTTTGACAAGAATTCAATAGTAAATAGCAAACAAAACAATATCTTTAAAAACGAAAATATAAATTCCCTCTTCATTAGTGAATTTTAAACCATATACCAAAAAACAAACTCATTTTCCGGGAGAAACATTCCAATTTTTCTGCATCCTTTCACACATTCTCTTATTTCCATTGATTTTTTTTTCGTTAACCCAGCTGATATTGCGAGGAAATGCGTGGTACGTCTGCTCGGCACATTCAATTTATTTTCCTCAGTGATGCGGCAGGTCACCTATAGAGATCGGATAAGCAAGAAATGGAAAAGAAAAAGAACAATGAGGATAAAAAAAAAAGGGAAAGAAAATGAAAGTGGAAGTTAGGGTGCGGATGAATTTGTTTGCGGAATCAATTGGATCTTTGAGTATGTACACACTCAGTTTATGTATTTTATTTCTATTTTTTCGGAGGCTTTTGATCGCTGTCGTGAATGTATTTCTTTCACTGGTAGATCTTCTCTTCAATTTAGAAAGATATCTTCTTCTCTTCCAATTTTCGGCTCTTCTCATCATTCGAAAAAGAAGAAGCAAAAGCATTTTGTTGATCTTATAAATATATTTGTTGCTGATTGGCAGGGTAATGAATGAAAGCAATGTTTACAGATGAAAGTAAATATTATGAAAATGTTGAAGGAAATATATTTGATGCACATAATATAATTTTTTAAGTAAAATAAGGTTTTGAGAAATAGGTATTATGTTACTCTTCTTGATACCCATTTATGGGTATTCAATGCTTGCTAACTTAAAAATTAAAAATTAAATTTATTTCTAGATTCAAAAAATAAAAATTACTTAAAAGGTTAAGGGATAGAAGTATTTAAAAATTTGCATAAAAATATGTAAAACTGGCCAATAAATAATGAATGATGTTTTTTATTTCATCATGTAAATGTATGTTGGAGTATAATTATTAACAAGTGTACATCGCGAAATTAACATATTCTATTTCAGTCATATCCTAAGAATTACTAATTTTATAATAAAGACGCGATTTAACAATGAATAGCAAGGAATTCAATTTAAAGATCATCGAAATTTATTAAATTCAAACATTTGTTAAGTACTATTATAATTAATTGTTTAAAATATATATGTTATACATCCATGTAATTACAATAATATATTCAATTCAGATTTAGGTGGTACATTTTTTTACTAAGCTTTTAATTTCATACATGGCTTTAATTAAGAAAAAAATTTTTCTATTTTACTTATTTTGAACTGAATTTATCGCTTTGTATAAATTTTGTTACAAATAGCTACTTAAAAATAAATATGGTTGCTTAGAATCCTTTTGTAAATTGATCGGTATTAATGATACTGATAAAAACATTTGTTCTTCACTAAGCATTAATTAGTTTTTCTTCTAGTATAAATACTGTGATTCAAAACAAAACGTGACATGTATTATATAATGTATTAATTAGTTTCATCTGAGTCGGGCTATTTAATTTTTTTTAAAAAAAAAGAGTTGAAAATCACTTTTTTTTAAACAAAAAGAGTTATTAAAACACATGAGAGTTAAAATTTGCCCTCAATAAACAAATTTATTAATGCAATTTTTTAAATTTTCCTTTTTACTGATAATAATGCATTCTAGAAATGCATTTTAATACTCTGATAATATAAGTACTAATATTTTTATAATAAACCTTGTTTTCGTAACTTATTAGGTATAATATTAGAAAACCATTAAGTGAGATGGAAATTACAGTACTTATCTAGTTACTGTTTCTTCCTAGAGGAAAAGAAACCGTAACTTGATAAGTACTGTAATTTGCAACTTGATAAGGAAGCAAACGGAACCTGAATACTTTACAGGAAAAGAAATGAGAATCGAACTTCGATTAGAAACATCGACAGCCAACATTTGCCCGCTAGTCACCTAAATGCCAAATAATCCTTTCTAGTAAGATCAATTTATCATCTTCAAAGGATGGAAGTAAATAAATTGATTTAGTCACGGCAACACCCTCAAGAATTATTCCTTCTGATGAGTAAGTATCATTAAATTAGTGATGCAAAAATTTGGTAGTAAAAGTTAAAGTGTTTCTGGACACGTTGAGTCTGAGATTATAATTGGTATAATTATGTATCATCTCTACAAGATATCCTTTTTCAGAAGGATAATGTAACTCTTTGCAAAAACTTCTTTTTCTTCTGTATAGTTTAACTGAATAATATCTATTTACGATAATTTTTCGTAATATATTTAGTAAAACTAAGAGCAAAATTCTAATAACGATCGCCTAAAGGTGATTAAAATGAATTATTTTGAATTTTAAGTCACATATACGTTAAAATATATTAATATTTGGAAGAATTTTTTAACTGTGAAGTATAGATGTTTCACTCGTCCAATCCATTAACATCACTTTTGAATAAAAAATCTGTTTATAATATATAAAAAAATATATATTCAGAACAAATTTCTCTAATGATAGGAATTAACATCATGGAAAGTATACGTAAATAATATAAAAATAATTAAATATTTGAATTAAATATTAAATAATTAAATATTATATAATTAAAATATTTGATATTTTTTTAGCATTTTTCTCATAATCTTCTTTTAAAGAGCTAATAGATTTGGTAAATAAAGCATTCAATTTACTCTCGGTGGTTAACCATGTCAAAATATTATATAATATCATTGAGTTTAAAAATTTTTAAAATTCACATTTCTTAACTGAAAGTTAGTAATTAAATATTTAAACTCTGATTCATATTTTTTTTAAATTCGAAACTTGCAGATCTTTAATTAAAATAATTGAAGCAGCAGCCGAATGGTGGATTCTCTAGTCTTCTGTTTACCAGTTCGTATCGTGGAGGAAAAACCATCAAACAAAAAATCTGAATCTTCTAAATTTGAATTATTAAAAACTAATTTTGTTGGGACTCATCGAAAATTTATTTTGCTTCATATAAAATTTAATTTGATATATTTAGTTTATTAAGAATTTGTTATTACATAGCATCTACTGAACTAGAGTAAAACAAGGTAAAATTATACTTTCATATGCCATTAATTATTTCTGAATTTTATACCTGATATGCTCACCATAACGTTTGGACGTACTATGTACTCTTAGCATTTACTTTTAAAAAATTAACAGCTTGCAAATGAAATATTTACTTTTCTTTGTCAAATATTTTTGCTGCAATTCTTGAACTTACTTAAGGCTTAACGTATTATTGGATAAGATGATAATAAAGAACTTATGATTCTCATTCCTTATATATATATATATATATATATATATATATATATATATATATATATATATATATATATATATATATATATATATACATATATATATATATATTTTGCAATGAACTTTAGAATTTTATATATATAAAATTCTTAGTTCATTGTAAAAATTAAATTTATAATAATTTTGTTTTATATATATATATATATATATATATATATATATATATATATATAAAAAAAAATTATTATAAATTTAATTTTTTTTTGCAATGAACTTAAGAATTTTATTTGAATAATGCATAGTTAAAATTTAATAATTTTATCAATTGCATATTTTTGTTTATGAAGTTTTTTGAGAATACTAGTGTTATATTTTCGCATTTGTCATACCAATTAAATTAGATATTCAGCAGTTTTTAAATTATATTTTTACTAATTATGAGAATAATCTCAAAGTGTCACATTTTTTCTTCTTTTTGTTACTATGCCAACTAATTAATTGAAGAAAGATTTACTGTATTTTAAATTTTCATAGCATTTTCGAAGTATAATTATATATTTTTTTTGTGGAAATATAATTTTTATCATTCTCTTTGAATAAGAATTCTGCCTTGTAATCATTGATGGATTTATATGTCTACTGAAATGTTGTAGAAAATATGTCAGTATTGATGTAATTCAATATTGTGAAGAAGTTATCAAAACTAACTTATATGTACTTCCTCAGTTCATACAATTCTGCTCAATAATTTTCGAAAACTGATGATTTATTACTATATTTTTCATTGCACAAGAATAAATCTAAGTAATTTCATTTGAAAGAAAATCAGTTTTTTCTTGATATTTTTGCATCAGGAGTAAAATGATGATGAATTAAAAAATAAAATAATAAATAAAGATAATAAAATAAATCACATACTTACTGTGCAAATGTAACATGTATAAGACATCTTAATGAATATTTTTCTTTTGTAGAGAATATATTATTGTTTAAAATGCATTTATATTTCATTTATTATATACTTTTTAGAAATTTTAAAAACCTTTATATACTTTTTTTATTTTTCCTTTTTTATAGATTTTTTTATAAAAATACGCCTTATTGTGCCTGCCTCTTCTACAAATGAAAGCAAAATTTTGAACGTGCAGACTTCTTACTACATATATTTGATACAAAACTATTATAAGTATTACATTAAACTATGCAATTATTTCGGATTTATTATGGAAACTTTATTATATTTTTAATAAAATAGAATATCGTATTCATAATTCAATGTTTTTAATTTGTTACCACATTGAGACAATATTAGAAACAAATATTTAAAAAACCTTTGAAATCATTTATAATTGAAGACAATATACTATTGATAAATAATATCATAAGAAATTTTATATCCAACTTTTGGAAATTAATTACAGTTTGAATTAATTAATATTATCAAGTCTAAATTATCATAAGATAATTTAATGATTAATTTCAAGATCTAAATTAAATTATGGTACTAAATCATCGAAGTAAGAAACGAGAATTCTACTTTTGAAAAATTTATTTTAAAATTTGATATTACATTTAACAATAAATGAACAAAGATCCAATTAAAAAATATAGTGATAAATAAATTTTTATAGAACTATATATCAAATTTTTTAATGTTTTACCAGGAACTTGCTTTATGCAAATTTATCATGCGTTTTTCATATGTCCTGCGTTTTTATCTGTATAAAATGATTCCTTATTTACATAAATGATATTACTTGTTGTATAAATGTATTTTTAAAATATTTTTTAGACTTTTCTAATATTTATTAAAATGGAATTTAATTACTAAAAAGTGGAAAACTAGCATTTATGAGCCTTCTTACAGAATGCTTTTCTTTTATTGAGAATCGTATTTTTAACATGTATTTATTTTTAAATGCATCAATATATTATTCCGATATATATATTGCTTTTGACACTTTTATTCTCAAATAAAATGAATGAAAGCTGCTTATACTTGATTATGTATGACTTACTGTTGAATAAGTATCTTACAAAACTGAGAAATATAAAACAAAACTTCAAATTTAGATAATTTATATTATTTAAAATACATATTTATTTAAAAATAGATTCGCTTTTCAAATGTTTTTGGTTGAAATCTTTCAAGAAATTTTTTTTAATTCTCTAGGTTCCGTTATAATTTTTGAAATGAAGTCCAGTATATTCAGAAAAAGCAGAATTTATTGAGGAAATGAAATGTTAAATTTTTTATAACATTTACGTTATAATTGTTTTATAAATATAATAATTTGCATTTTAATTTATTCTTTAATTAATTTTATAAAATAATTTAAGGGAATGCATTTCAAGTGCAGACATGAATATTCGTAATAACTCTACAGTTTCATATAATATATTTTCACACTCAAAATTGTTTTCAAATTCAAAACATTATACTTGTAGTGCAAATGTAAGTATTAAGTTTACTTAATTACGCTGTAAAGTCCAGAAAAGTTAAAGAAAATAGCCTCTTACACTTGATAGTGTGGTTAAACTAGAGAAAAAGAGATCAATGAAATTTGTGCAGTTTAAGCGATTTCCCAATATCTGTTTATTGGGACACCATTTTGGTTAAACTGCTTGCTTTGAAACGTTGTTGGCCCTGATTAGGGTAAAGGAAATTCCGTTTAGACTTCAGATTCATTATATTTTTTCAAAGAAACGATTCATCGGATCGTTTTAGATTTTATTGTCTTCAGATTTTTTTAGTTACATTTAAATTTTCTTTTTACATGAAGTTAAATGTTTTGTTAAGCAATTTTAATTTCTAATAACTGCGGCGCATATTTTGAAATTGGAAATTACGAAATTGAGACTCTTAGCAAATTTAAATATTTAGGATCAAAATCTAATGCCTTCAATGATTTAATACTGGATATCCGTAAGAGAGTCACAGATGGTAACCGATGTTATTCCAGTCTCAAAAGATACTTGAAGTCTAACTTCATTAGCAGAAAAAAATGATGATTCTAATTTACAAAAGTTTAATCAAACCCATTCTTATGTACTCTACTGAGACAAGTGCAATGGTAGAAAAAGTTAAAAGTATAATTTCTGGTTTTGAAAGCACAATTTTCAAAAGTATATTTGGTGGCATTAAATGTAACAATATCTGGATAAGAACTGACTCTGAGCTTTATATGTCTTTTAAAGAATTAGATATGGCAAAATCCTTAAAGATTGAGAGTATCTAATGTGATGCGCAGAATGAAGAAAATCATCTGACATGAAATTATCTTGGCCAGATCATTCGCCACCTGAAAAAAAGGAGACCTAAACACAGGCGGCTCGATTGTTTAGATTACGGATTTAAGAACTTTAAAAGTAACTGTATGTATATGGGCAAGGATTGAAGAGCTAAGAATTTGATTCTGAGGAAAGTAAGGGTCCATACTTTTGTGTCTAGTCATTGAAGAAAAAAAATAAGAATATTAATTTATGTTGTGAATTTCAATTAATATTTCTAGTTAATTCCTGAAAAGGAGAAAATGAAAAATGCATTGTTTTAGAAGAGATATCCAGAGAAGTCTACATAATTTCTGAAATACATATTCTAAAAATTCATTAGTTTTTACTATTTTGGGGTTTACTTTGCAATAAATTAAGAAAAAAATAGATTGAAGATAGATAAAAATATAAAATACTTTGCAAACTTCTTTTACTGTGCGTGTATTGTGAGGATGCATTCCTATATCATGCTTCTGAATGGCGTGAAATCTCAATATGGGCCAAGATCTTCAGAACCAGACGTTTCTATCCAGTGTGATTACTAGACAGTATTCCAATCCTTATTTTGCTGAATAAGTAATCATTTTTCATCTGATCAATTCACTAAAACTTAAATACAAAACAATTCTTTTAATAGAGGCAATTATATATATATATTTATATATATATATATATTCAAACTTATAACTACCCACTCCAATAGAGGTAACTTACTATCTCAAGACTGTTCAAAAATATAAAAAGCTCTTTTTCTTTCACAATGGAAGACGATATTTCGAAAAGCATAAATCAGAATACGATGGATGGAAATGTTATAAAACAGTTACTGTGTTTTTTTTTTTTTTTTTTTTTTAAAGAGTGAAAAACAGATCTTAGAACATTCTTCCTTTTCAAAGAGTATTTATTAGCCGATATACTTTATTTTAAATTCTTGTGAGATATGTTTGTTTCTGATAAATATGGATAGAAGATTAGTGTAAATTCTGTAGCAATTTCAAATTTTCAAATGAAATATGAGTTAAGAATATTCACATATATATATTACATAATCAGTAAACATGATATAAGCAACGAATTTAAAATTAACCCATTAACGAAAGTAATTGCAAAAAAAGCAATAAGTACATTTTAACAATTTGAATATTAATTTTATATACTTTAATTGCTTCGCATAATTTACAACTTTTAAAATACAAAGATGCATAAATCTATCATGCTCTAAAGAGAAAAAAAAATTAGCGTTCGGTTTTACACCAAACACTAAATACAAAAAAAAGTAAATAAAATAATAATAAAAAAATGGGCTGAATACGGGTACAGTAAAAAATTGGCAGTAGATATTGGTGATAAAGATTAATTTCTAATAACCCTGGTATTTTCATCGCTTTAACTAACATATTTTTAGGGTTGCCATTTTGTTGTTCTCATTTTGGCATCTATCATGCCGTTAAAAAAAATCGCCAAAATTCAAGAGTTACCTGTAAGTAAATTTTTACGAAAATTTACATTTGCTGGAAATATTGAAGCTATACTGATAAAATTACTAGGAAATGGGAACATTTCAAAAATTGATTTTTGTGACATTTAAAAAAAGTTGCTGTTTGTTTATATAATTTATAAAAAAACTGAATTTTGTTAAAATAAATTGCTCACCACAAAAGAAAAATAGAATCTTTCTAATTATATGGTTTTATTCTGAAAATAGTTTTTAACGATTTTATTATTACAATGAATATTTTTGGATATCTTATTATAATTAATATCATATTAGAAATCATTTAACAAATTAAACGAAACTAGCATAAAATAATTTCAAATACATTTTTTCAAATAACAGATTCTCAGTTATATATATATAGAGAATTTTATTTCAAAATGTTTCTTATACTTTCGCTATTTATTTGTCAACTGTTACTTAGCATGCAGTTTTTGACGTGGAACTTTTAATACCTTAAGCGAGCATTTCAATTTTAAATTGCATTTCTATCACAGTAATTGATTCATGTAACTCCATTTAAAGGAAAATGAATATTTATGTAGAAATAAATTATTGATTCAAGATATTACGAGACAAATTAATCTCTTCTATCCCATAAATTAAAATAAAATAAAAATTATGGAACAAAACATTCTTGAGTTTACATATTAGCATTTTGGGATTAATATGATGTTTGGTAATATTTATTTGAAGTTAATTAGTTATCAAATGCAAACATTTTTTATTAACTAGGGAAAGTATTGAAAATAACGTATTACTTTAAAAAAATAAGTTAGGTAAGTTTTAATGTATACATAGATTTTTGTTTGGAATCCTGTTCATGCTTTCGATTCTAAGAAGCAATATTTTTTATCAGATGCATAGAAACGTTTAATTCTCATAAAGTAATTCAGCAAAAATCCATTCTTTTACTTTTAATTCTAGGAAAACCTTTTGAAAGCAGAAAAATTCGATAATCCTTTAATGTTACATCTAAATACTTAATGAGCACTTGATTCCAGTTTCTTGTGTCAAGATGTCTGATTATTTAAGAAATTTTGAGATAAATACATTATATTATGTATTTACCCTTTTTATTCTGATATAATTCTTCATTTTGAAAATTAGTAAGATCATATTAAAGTAAGTTTCTAAAAAATATTTGATGTTTTAGTATAAAGAATTTAAGCTTAACGCTTATATATAGTTTTTGTTTTTAATTTTCAATTGTAAAATTTGCTGTGGATAATTATGAATTCTTTATTGAAACTCTTTTTATCGTTTCTTAAATCATATAATATACTTTAAGCTTTTTTTTGTGATACTAATTTCTATTTTTAACAGTCATTCGAGAAAATATATGATTCGTATAATATGAAGAAACATTTTCACTTATTGTTTGTAATATATATATATTAAGGCTTAACTTATAAGAAATCTCAGTTTTCTTTTCGATCAGTAACTTATCTAAAAAGCAGAACATTATTTGCTTCAATTAAGTAGAAATATTTATGAATCATATTTGTAACCGATAACAAATTATAAGAAAACCTGTTATGTTTTTTTTTCCATTGTAAATTAACCGTGCAATTCAGAAATCAAAATTAAATAAGAAATTAAAATCTCTATATTGACAGTGTAATTTTTAGTAAATGTGTGAAAAACATTTTTCTTCATTTTTCTTCACAAATTTCTTCATTTAAAAAAGTAAAATTATGATATTAACTTCAGGATTTGGCTTGTTTACAAATCCAGAATTTCTTTTAACTTGTAAAAAGTAAGTCCTTACATAACGAAGAATTCTCAAAAGGTTTTTCTTATATTTTTAACTTAAAAATTAAAATCATTTTCAAAATATTATTTTTATAATAAGTTCTTCAGATCATTAGCGAAGATAATGTATTTAAATCTAGTGTAAAGCATATTAAAAAAAGAAGTCATTAAATATAAAAAACATGACAAAAAACATTAATCTTTAAAAAACAAATCTTGATTTAGAGATTTTTTTTGTATCAGTGCGAAAACAAATTCAATTATTTAGGGTACAGATGCCGTATAATCCAGGAATTTTGAAATTTTTTGCTAATATAAAAATGTTGAGAAGATGCCGTATTGTGACGCGGTCGATGGTGTAATTACTCTAGGATAGTAAAAATAGAATATTCTGCATAATTCTTATAAGACTCCACATCTATGATGTAATAAAAACCAAATTGTCAGATAAAAAAAATCACCAAAAAAAATATTCTCAAACTCAGAATTTGGCATTCTTTATTATACGACATTTGTGGCTATAATAGTTCTAAAAATAAATATATCATTAACATAATTTTCCTGCCATACGCAAATAACATACTCCTAAAATCTATAAAAAATTTCAAGTTAATTCAACTTGGTATACAGTTTTAGATCTAAAATGAAATGGAGATACATAACAAAAATCTGCAAATTTCTGTACAAGAACAAGTATATGAAATCATTGAAAAACATGTAAATATCTCTAAATGCATAATTCAACATGGATTACAAAAGATCATTTTCTTACATGAATAAATTATTTCGACTTGAAAAATATTTCAAATTTATCAAATTTAGCAAATAATACAACTACAGGTAATTAACGTTATTTAACATTTTACAGCCACCCCCCATATATATATATAATATATATATATAATCAAAAATTTCACTTTTAAGGTTTTTAAATATATTAATGCTTACAGAATATGTTACGATATATACATGGGAAATAATACATTTTCTTACGAAATTGTGAATGGCTTTTAAAGATGGGGTGTTTCATGAAAAATTCTATGATTAATTTGCTTTACTTTGTTTTTATGATAACTAAGAGAGAGAACTTTTCTCATCACTTAAAAAGAATTATATATTTCAAAATATTTCTAGTCTGGAAATATATTTAATATAAATATTTCTTACGAGAAATAAGCTGTGTCGATTCATATTCTGGGGTAAAAAAAGAATAACCACATCGCCGGAAGCTACATCTGGTTTCAAGCTAAGATTCCATCAAGAGGGGGAAATATTGTGAAGTGGTTACTCGAAATCATTCGTCCTCCTTTTCCAGGGATTTCTGACCTCATCATTGGAAAAATATCCTTTATTGAAACATTGCAAGCCCAATAAGGAAGACAGAAATGTGTATCAGTTGATATATTGTTCCATTCGTGCAGAAAAGGTTTGAAGAATTTTAGTACTTCTATTTGTAAAATATAACTGGCAATATCAAATGGAATTATTGCATAAAATGCATTAACTTATAAAAAAATTTAACTCATAAAAAAGTAACATAATTCACCTCATATAAGAAATGGTAAAACTATTTTCTCATGAAGTTTTTACCTCAAGGTAATGTCTTAAATTTTCTTTTAATTTATTTGATATGTAAATTAATAATTAAAATCTAAATTGCTTTTTATTGCAAATATTTATTGGCTGTTTAACATCCGAATAAATTTATGACAAACCTGAGTTAATAGGAATCCTGTATGAAATATGAAGGGATCTTTGTGAAAATAGCTTATATGTAATGATATAAAATTTAAAAAAAGAAGAAAAATTTTGCCAAGTTATAGTATTTTTTAAAAAAAAGCAGATGATTTTTGCAGTTAGATTTTGGTTTAACAAATGCATTCATATGAAAATATTTAATTTTCCAGTGTCACCATTTTCATAAATCACCATTTTCATACTAATTCATGTCACCATTTTCATAAATAATTAAAAATATAGTAAGTATTATAATTATGCAAATATTTTTATTGAAATAATATGCTTGCCGTAGCTATAACTTTAAAAATAATTTTATTTAAGATTGACATTTTTGTTTAAATTCATAATTTATGCGTAAATGAGCAATTACTTGGAATTTATTCATGAAACAATGTTAAATATTTATTACCTTTTTCCATGTGTTTTCATTAAAGATGAATTATTTATTCATACAAATCACTTTTAACTTGCTAAATAATTTTTTTATCTTTTACGTAAAATAAAAGAAAGAAGCTTCCATATTTTTAAATTAAGAGTACTAAGCACAGAAAATTCTCATACTATTGGGATAAAACAGAAGAATATCAATTTATTAGTCAAAATATATTTCTTTTGGTTCGAAATATCCTCCTTTAACATGAATGCCCTTTTGCCAGCATTTTTTCAAGCTTCAAAACATGCCTTAAAAATTAATGTAAATGTTCTTTAATGATTTAATAGATTCAAAAAGAATATCTAAAACATTATTTTAATTGAATGAACAAGAAAATATCACATTTTCTCTAATCAAGGAAGCAAAACGTTTATATGGTCGTATTTGTTGAATATTGACGAATAATAATTTCAATATGAAAAAAGCGCATTATCAATGTGCAAACTTTATGAAAATTATCCTTATATTTCAAATCATTTTCAATGAATTTCTTCATTAAAACTCTGCAAAGAACACAAATAATATTTTTTTCGAAATATCTGGCCAGTTGTTAATTCATAAAACGTGATCCTAAGACAGTCAAAATTGCTTTCATTTTTAATGACTTATGGAATTTATTGTTCTGCTTTATCTATCAAGTGACATACTTTGGTCTTTTAAACTATTTCTGAGTCAAAGATATGGGTTCAAACTTCAACACCAGTAATAATTTTTTTTTAATTTTTCTGGATACTAGAATAATTTCGAAATGCTTGCTACAGCATAAGATGCAATATATCTTTTAGCCCTAAATATACTTTTGAAATTCTTTGAGAGGAATATATTAAAAAAAGGATTCACTTACATATGTTGTTGTGAAACTATGTTTACCAAGAGGAAATTATTCATTATACTGCTAATTAATTGAAGTGGATAAATTTTCCGAATTCACTGATCACATTAAAAAGTTTTTTTTAACATTTTTGTATTTTTTTTTCTATTTTGTTTCAGTGAATATTCATCATTAAAATTGTTAAAAGGGTTAAAAGATTTTTGACAGAAATTTCATTACAAGAAGTAAAATTAACAAACCATCATTGCTCAATAACATTTATCATTTTAAAAAATCAAGTCAATGAAAATGCTTCCTGTATTACAAACGATTAATCGATAAACTCACAGAAATGAATCAATTGATTTCAAATTTATGATTTTGCGATGATGGTTTTCTTATAATTTATTCAGTTAAATTATCTATGTTATTTAATAATGTATGAGTAAATTATATTTAAAATTTAAATCAATTTATATAAATAAAATAATATTTATTTCATCGTATAAAAAATAGTCATTTCATTGCATATTGTATACAATCTTAACTGTTTAAATGGAAGTTGGCAGCTGAAATAATGCTTTTACCCAAAATATTTGTGTGTGTGTGTGTGTATTAAAAAAAAAAAAGAAATACAATCATGCTATATGCTTTATCTCATCATATATTAAAAGTTTGCAATCTGAGTTCATAAAAATCATTGATTTCAAGTGAGTTTAAGGGTAATATATATGTATATATATATATATATATATATATATATATATATATATATATATGATTTCACTAATTTATACATACATACATAGATACATACATACATATATATATATATATATATATATATATATATCACTAATTTATACATATGTATATATATATATAATTATTATTATATTTTTGTTTTATATTTAAATTACATAGAAAAAACTGGATTGCAAAATTTTTACTTTAATCTCAATTATTGTAATAGTTTGAAATTATAAATGCATTTCAATATACCAATGGTGAAATAAAATTAATTTTAATAAATAAACACGTGTGTGTATAATCAAATCTATATACATATGTAGATATTAATTTGCGAACGAAAGCATATTTTATTAAAACTGAAAATATATTCATATGCGTATGAATGGAAATATATATATATATATATATATATATATATATATTTCCAAATACCATCAATCTTATTACAAACAATAAATATAGGTTTGTATTAATTAATACACACAGCTTATTGAAGGATTCAATATAGATTATTACACTACTGGCCATTAAAATTGCTACACCAGGAAGAACTGTAGATAACAAAATGATATTAATTGGACACCGTAACAAAATGATAATAAATGATATTTATTTACCATTCGTAACGGTTGCTATATTTGTGAAACTAGTCCAGATCTTTAAAGTAATTAAATGCTAGGAAGTTAATAAGATTTTTTTTGTTTTCTGGCCTACATACATACATACATATATATATATATATATATATATATATATATATATATATATATATATATATATATATATATATATATATATATGTATGTATCTATATATATACACTACTGGCCATTAAAATTGCTACATCAGGAAGAAATAAAGGAAACAAAATGATATTTATTGGACAAATATATTATACTAGAAATAATAAGTGATTAAATTTACAAAACATTTGGCTGGATATAGATCCTGAGAAATCAGTACCCAGAACAACCACCTCTGACAGTAATAACAGCAGTTATACGCCTGGGTCTTTAGTCAAACAGAGATTGGATTGCATGTACAGGTACAGATGCCCATGCAGCTACAACACGATGCCACAGTTCATCAACCGTAGTGACTGGCGTTTGGTGACGAGCCAGTCGCTCGGCAACAATTGACCAGACATTTTCTATTGGTGAAAGAGCTGGAGAACGTGCTGGCCAGGGCAACAGCCTAACTTGTTCCGTATCAAGGAAGGTCCGTACAATACTGGCAACATGCGGTCGGGCATTATCCTGATGAAACGTAGGGTTTCGCAGGGCTCGAATAAAGGGTAGAGCCACGGGTCGTAACACACCAGAAATGTAACGTGCACTGTTCAAAGCACCGTCAACGCGAACAAGAGGTGACCGAGACGTGTATCCAATGGCACCATTACGCAAGGTGATGGGCCAGTATGACGATGACGAATGCACGCTGCTATTAGGCGTTCACCACGATTCCGCCAAACACGGATGCGACCATCATGATGCTGTACACAGAATCTGGATTCATCTGAAAAGATGACGTCTCGCCATTTGTGTGCCCAGGTTCGTCCTTGATCACACCATTGAAGACGTTCTTGTCTATGACGCAGCGTCAAGGGAAGCCGCACTCATGGTCTCCGAGCTGAGAGTCAATGCTGCTGCAAACGTCGTCGAACTGTTCGTGCAGACACTTGTTGTCTTCCAAACGACCCCGTTTCTTGACTCACGCTCGTGACGTGGTTGCACGATCCATTACGGCCATGCGGATAATATGGCTGTCTTTTCGGCTGCTAGTGATAGCGGTCGCATGGCGTTCCGTATTACCGTCCTGAACCCATGGATTCCATATTCTGTTAACAGTCATTGGATCTCGACCGACGCGAGCAGCAATACTGCGATAAAATAAACCGCAATCCCAGTACGCTACAATTCGACCTTTATCAAAGTCAGAAACGTGCTGGTACGCATTTCTTCTTCTTACACGCGGAATCACAATAACTTTTCACCAGGCAAAAACGTTCAAATGCAGTTTGTGTATGAGGAACCGGCTGAACAATTTCATCATTTAAACACAATGTAGGTGTCGCTACTGGCGCCCGCTTTGTCTGAATGCGCTGAAAAGCTAATCATTTGCATATCACAGCACCTTCTTCCTTTCGTATAAATTTCACGTCTGTAGAATGTCGCCTTCTTGGTGTAGCAATTTTAATGGCCAGTAGTGTACTTTATAGAATTTTTTTTGTAATAAGCATAAAGCAATCTTTTTGTCAAAAGTATTTAATCTTTGGGAAATATAAATAAATTGTTTCATATTTATATATATTTATTCTTGGTATAATATATATATACACACACACATTGATAACTATCATTAATGACCTTAATTCATCACCAGATGGCGCTTTTACACTTCGTACTTGGTGTCATGTAAAAAGTATCAAACGAAGACTGTTTACATTATATAGTTAAGTATATTCGTGAGTATTTGAAATTTGTAAATGAAGCCTGAATAATTTTGTCTAGCAAATTAAATTTTGTTTCGTTTTTGCAATGTGTAAATTTTAAATCAACATGAACCAAGTAAAATATTTGAAATTAATTAATCCTTGGAAATTTATACTTTTTTGAAATTTTTCTACGTTTGAAAAGGCTAAATAATTTTTCTTAAGTAAGTGAATAAATAGAGTGTCATAGGTATGAAGAATAATACATGCCACTACCATTATTTTTTTAACTATACAGCATCAATACCTTCCACGCCATAATAACCAGCTGTAGGAGTATCATAGTGTTTTTGCAGAATACTTTGTTGCTCTTGGATGGGAAAAACTAATAGAGCATGGTTTGAATATATTTCAGGTGAATAATGATAAAAAATACCTTCATTCATTATGTATCCTTGACTGATATAACTAGCAAAGTTTTCATCCTTTTCATTGCTTTTCAGACAATCAATAATTATCTTTAGATCTGTATCTGCTAACTGTTCATTACGACAGAAATTGCATGCATTTCACAATTTGGTTCATCATAGAAATAGATTGGTCTCGGCAACATATGAGCGACAACATTTGCTTTTCCAAGTGTATATTCTAGTTTCAAGTTAAATGATTGGATTTTTAAAGCCAATCTGGCTAAACATCCTGAAGGAGACTTTATGGTCAGATGCCCCATGATAAGAAAAAATATTAACTTCTTGATGGTCAATGTAGCCATGAAATTTTTCCAATGTCTAAGCTACTGCTAAAGCTTCGCGCTTAGTAATCAAATATTTGCGTTCTTCAGGGGTCAACAGACGAGTCGCGTATTTGATAATAAGTTCTTTTGGGCTGTTTCCTTGTAGAAGGCCTGCACTAAGGGCATAGTTATTAGCATTGGTGTGAATCACAGGATAAATTATCTTTTTTCCTATTTGCATAAAGTTTAAATAGAGAAAGTCTTTCAAAAATACTCTTTACGTCTTTCAAATGCTTATCAAATGTATCTGATAGAACTATGATATCAACCAAGTATGAGTGTGATAAGACATCTTTCATTCAGATTACTTCTAAATTTGCCTATTAGGCATTGAAAAGTAACAGGTGCAATTCTTAATCCAAAAGACATACGTAAATTATGATAAGTTCCAAAAGAAAAAAAATAAAAGCCGTTTCGTCTAAGTCAGCGTCATCTACTTGAACCTGATGATGACCAGATTGTAAGTCAATGATAGACATATAGGATGTAGGTGTAGCCTCGTTCAAGAGATTGTCCATTCGAGCTAATGGGTAAGTTTCAGGTTTTGTGACAGCATTAAGATCTCTGTAGTCTACAAATAATCTGAACTCTCCCATTATGCTTTTCAATGAGTGCAACAGGGGCCTCATAAGCAGATCCACATGGTTCAATTATGTTCTTTGCTAACAGTTCATCAATTTGTTTTCTAAGTATTTCTTGACCATTGGCCGGAGACATACGAAATGGTGGCATAAATACAGGATGATGGTTTAATGTCTCTATTCTCTGGTTAATGAAAGGAGTGGGGGCTCTCCTCTTGGTTCAAAGCAGTGCTTGAATTTTGAAGCAAGCAATTTAGTTTTTCTCGTTGCGTCTCTGTTTAATGTCTCCCTTCGTCACTTCTCAAGTGAACAACAGTTGTAGGCACTACTGAAGCTTTAAAAGAGTTTGGTGCTTCTCTTGCTTTAGTGGTTTTTTACGTAGAATAAATATTGTCTTTGGAGATTTTAGCAAAAATGCCAGGTCTCATTTTGAATATTGAGAACAATGCCAGTTGAGTGGAGAAAATCTCTTCCTAAGAGTGTGCTGTTATCCTTGACTTTAGGTAGAATGAGAAGTTCTGTTGACACACTTTTACCTTCTATACACTTAGTTACAATAGTTTTAAGGGTAACCATGGACTGAAATTTTCCATCAGCTAAAGTGAGTGAAATGTTATTGTTTTCATAAGCAATTACATTATCTCGTAAAATGTTATGTAACTTTTCTCAAGCAATATAATGTGAAGCACCAGTATCTGCACAAACTGCAATCTTCTTATCGCACTATTCAAAAACAATCATACTTAATAGTTCTGTAGTTATATTATTAGTGAATAAGTTCATGCAATCAATAGTTGTATCTTCATGTTTAAGACCTGTGCAAGTAGGACATTTTGATCTGATTACTCCACGCGTTCCGCAACCGAAACATTGATTGGATGATCTTCCATCTAATTTAGAAGTGGAGGAACGAGTTATAGGAGCTTTTGAATACCGAATTTGAGCGCTTTCAGGAGCATTAACCACAAGAATAAATTTTGTATCTGGGATGGTTTTCCTGTTTTTATCTCTTAAATATGTTTTCCTTTGAAACTGGTTCAATTATTTCTTTGTTACCTCCCGGACATTCTCATCAGCGCATCCAGTTTTTCAGCTAAATCTAGGAGATTGTCCCAGTTTGCCCAAGAATTAAAAAATTATCCTTGACGTCTGGTGGAGATATTTTCTTAATCTGATTAGCAATTATTAAGCCTTTGAGTTGATCAAAAGTTGTGATATTCATTTCTTTTATCCAACCCTCAAAATAAGAAACTAATTCAAATTAAATATTTCCCCCTGTTGAATCAGAACTTTTTCCGTGTTGAGAGAATAATTGTCGAAATTTATCAGCGGTAACCTTAAATCTTTAAAGAGCATTTTTTTAACCTTTGGCAATTTTGAGCATCTTTTTCATTTTTCCTAGAAAGCAGTTGTGCTATTTCAGCAAGCAAATAGCCAATTAATTATGGTATCCAAAAAGACCCAGAAAGATTCATAAATTTTAAATGTCTCTCGAATATAATAAAATTTATTCCAATTTCATCTTCTTTTGGATTAAATTTAGGAATGATACGATTAAGTTCGATTTTTTAGGCATTCAGAATCAGAAGTGCCTACATTTGAGGTAGATGCCTGAATACCTGACTGATTACTGCTGTCTGATTCTGTGTAACTATTTCGGTCATGACCATTAGAGGGTATTGCATTGTTACAATAGTTTGAAGGACAGAAAAGAAGAGAACTATATACCAATTTGTCATCAAAATTACTTTATGTGAAATTATACAGAATAAAGTTATGTTATAACATCTACAGGCACCAAATTGTTTGCCAAATAATACATAACTCAAATTTAATTCCCATTTTAGTTCACCAGATTAACTATTTATAAACTTAGCTTCACATAAATGGTTACCATGGACAGCAATGGTGACAAAATGTCAGCATTCTTGGACAAATGGACAAAATGTTAAAATAAATATCAATTTAGAGCAACTTGTAAACTTTGTATTCAAATTTAACAGAGATATGGCGCATGCAGTAAATAAGTAAAACAATTTCGCCATGGGTACTAGACATGTGAATATGACGTCATATGAAGTGAATCAATAATGAAAAAGAGAGAGATAATCGTAAGAATGGTACAGGATTTGCAACTAAAATTATATTTTTAATAAAATTATTTTATACGACATCAATTCTTTCATTAAACCGATGTTGAAGATGAAATATTTGGCATCACTTTCATCAATATTTTAATTTAAACTTCATTCTCAACAACACATTCAAAACTTTTATAAACTACTTTTTTTCGTATTTTATCCATTTATTAAGCACCACTAAATGATATAAAATTTATTACGGATACTAAATCTCATAGAAAATAAAAGTATCTAAGCTGAACGACATTTTTCGAATTCCGCCATTTATTAAATGGATTTTCGAACAATTTCTGAGAAATTTATTTTTAGGAGACTTAGATACTTTTATTACAGTTGTTTGTCACAAAAGAATGCAGCAAATATAGCTAGATTTATATTTAATGACATCAATTAATACTTGCAAAGCACAACAATTGAGCAAATAATTTAAGTACTATATTTTTCTCAAAAAAATATACTCTATGGTAAATGCAGCAATAATCTATAGGAATGCTTTCTTAATTCTCAAACGTAATAATTAATTATTTATTTGTTAATTTTGAGTAAAATATATATATATATATCTACATACCTACAGATATATATATATTATATATATATATATATATATATATATATATATATATATATATATATATATATATATATATATATATATATATATATATATATATATATATATATATATATATATATATATATAACTAAAATTTTTATAAATTTAAATTAAGATATTTTATAAATTTTTGATAACAATTTGATTTTAAAACAGATGAGTGTTGACATAATTTAATCTTTTTTCTTTTTAGAAGGTTTTAATAGTGGTTTTATAAATTAATATTAACATTTATCATTAATTAAAAATGCAAAATAAAAATAATTGTTAAGATTTTAGTCACTTTTAAATAATTAAACAAAATTGCTTATAGTATATTTGTTTGAAGTAATTCGAAAATATATTAAATACTTTAACTAATAAAATTTTAGATTAAAATAACTAAGCCATTTATGCCAATTTAAATGATATATATGGGAAGAGATTAAATTTAATAAAATTTTAGGATAAAAAAAAATGATATGTTTTTCATGCTAATTTTAATAAAATATACGTTATAAGAGTATTTTTACATTTTGCTTTGCAGTTGTTTACATTTATTAATAACTATGTCTTAATGAGTGCTTAGAATTGAATAAAAGTAATTCATTAACTGAAACCCTGAAGCTTAGTGATTGAGCTTATGCCTCAAGTTCCATCAATGGACGGGGAAAAGTAGACTCATACTTTCATCTATTCGAGCGATAAACTGAGTAACAAGCATGATTGGACCAAAAACTGAGAGTTTCGCGTTAGATTGACCATTTCACAGGAATATTTGCTTTTGAGGGCCCTTGGTCAGGAAAACAGATATGGACATTGTAGACCTTGTTTCATATTTGGGCTGTCCTGCCACAAGTTTAGTTTTTTTACTTCATCCAGTTTCTTAGTTTCTATCAAAATTCAAAAGATCCATTAACAAGACTACAACATTTTTTACAAGTTCTTTTACTCTGATTCACAATGTGCTCTTGTCATTAACAGTAAAAACCTTAAGATAGTATTACTGAGTTAGTAAGTTTAAAATTTTAAATTCTTGGTTGCATCTTGACGACAAGAAGGTGTTTTTGATCTAGATGAAAGAAGATCATACTAAAAGTGAAAATGGGAATATTGACTGTGGACAAGTCCCAAGCAAAAATTCTTGGGTAAATTTAACCGTTATTCATTTGAATAGAAAAGAAATGATGTGGATTCCCTATACATGAAATTCATTTATACGAAAATAAAATAAAAACTACGTATTAACATTAGGAAATAGATGGCACAAATGCCATGTAATACAAAACACCAAAATCTGAATTTGGTGGTTTTTTGGCAGACTTTCTTATGTATCAAGCAATCTGGTTTTTATTACATCATAGATATGGAGACCCATAAGAAATATTCAGAAAATTCTATTTTGGCAATTCTAGTACTTACGTAATCGCGTACATCACAGAACGCCATCTTGGCGACATTTTTTCATCCCCAAAAATTCAGAATTTGGTATCCTGGATTATGAGGTATCAGTGCCGATTAGACATTACTGAATGACAAGCATGAAATTATTTATGTAGAAGCATAAACTTCTCTACAATTTTTCATAATTAATCCAGTAAATCAAAATTTTCATCTGAAAATTTCTATCCTTTCATGATAAAAAACTTAATCTGAAGGATAAAATTGCTATAAACAATTTTCATCTATTAATTATATTATAATTAAGTATGATGTAAATATGTTTGATTTTGTAGTTTATTTTTATTATTAACAAAGTGGGAATGCCCATTGATTTAAAAATAAAATGCAAAATATAAGGTAAATAGAAATTTGATATAAATAATAGAGAAACTGAAAACCTAAGATAATTTTAAATAGGATAATTATTCACATGTATTGTTAAAATAACTAAGAAATAAACAATAACCATAAATATTACTGACATATTGTTTTATAAAAAAACAATCTTGAAGAAAAAAGAATCACACTTAGGCAAAAAGAAACATTCCACTTAAAACAAATTATACAATCTTTATAGTAATAAAAGCAATTCAAGTATTTTTGATCAAGAATAAAAAAAATCAATTCAAACTCGATCCCAATAATCCTTCGAAGATTCAGGGAACATTGTTTAATTATCCTGAAAACACAGAGACAATCAGTAAAAGAAACAAGAACTGATTATTCAAGAAAAACCAGAACCAATTATCCTAGAAAAAAAAAGTTATTGATCCAAATAAAGTCCTGCTAAAATAACTCCCATTAATGATTTAAGTCGGTCAGTTTCACAGAGGATTTAATCATATCGCATAATACTTTCCACAAGTTTCCATTTTAATTATTTAAATTTTTCAGTACAAAAATTTGCTAAACTGTTTATAAGAATTGATTTCCTGAAATTTATTTTTAGTTTTTTTTTTTCTGGAATTGCAAGTCTAAAACTCTCCCATTTCCTTATAAATAATGAAAAATGTTATTGTTATAAATAATAACTACATATCACGTGTATATTTGTTTTTCTAACGCTGCGTTATTTAAATTTTATGAGAATTTTTATTTTTTGTTGTAAATATGAAATTGTATGAAACAAAAAAATCTACACATTGAATTTTTTTATGTTCATTATTATAATCATAAAATATGAATTCCATTTTTAGTATGTGAAAACCGAAATATACCTCCATTAACATATTAAATAAATTCAATTTTTTAATTTAAATTGATTTAAGAAATTAGTTTTTATAGAGTATCTTGTTTCTAGCGACAATTTAGAATTAATAAAATTAATTACTTACACGAATATAAAATTTTGGACATTCAAATAACTTTAGCATTTAAATTTTATTTCAAAAATATCTTGCCATTCTAGTATAAATCCAAAAATGTTTTCAATAACGAAGTCTTGTAAACAAGCAAGAACTTAGAATAATGTTTGTTGAAGGCTTGAATTTATTCCATTTTTTAAATTTTTTTTCAAGTAAAAATTGCGACAAAAATAAACAAAATTAATGTACCCCAACTATTTATACTATTTTGCATTTTCAATTATATAACTCCCAACATCAACAGCACTTATTTTCCGCTTTTTTTTCATTATGAATCAATTACAATATGCATTTCTGCTTTATTTCCCCTGAGATGAATTTTATTGCTACAGTTCACATCATTTCTCTTCACATTTCTGAATATTTTACGCTCTTAAAATGTGTATAAAAAAACTTTAAAAATAAATTTTAAATGATGAAACGACATTTACTTCAAATAGAATTTCAATTTTTTATTCAGTTTTTTTAAAATGAAAAATATGCTGAAAAGTAAGGAAATTTTTTTATGTCATGATCAAAATAATTGTTTTTTTAATATTATTTAAAAATGTAATAAGTAATTGAGAAATAAGATAAAATAATTGTTTCACATTCAATTAAAAATATAATATAAATTATAAGATAATTATGCATTTTGAAATATTTAATGTTAACATGAAATAAACAAAATAGTTAAATAAAATTCATATTTATTTACCAGATATTCAGTATTTTCCATGCACTATAAGTAACCCATAATCGCATGTAACATACGAAAACATTAATTAAAGTATTTTAAAATTATTATGAAAATACTTTTGAAAGAAGAAACGTTTCTCATATTTATGGTTTTAAAGATTATAATGCTTACAAAAAGTTATAATCTACTAGCTATTAATCCAAGCATTTAGGCAGAAATATGCATAAAAATTAGATATATTTCTTTTATTAAACTTTTTTTCCATTATTCATCTTTGGATAGAAGCATTAAATTGATCTCAATCATAGTTTAAAGAAGATTCAGAACAAATAGAGGTTGGAATTGAACCCATAAACATTTTAGTTACAGACTAGTGTATTAGTTACTTAGACCTTTTACATTAACATGATGAAATATTTTGAGAGTTCAAACTTCTTTGTTATCGTAATAATTATATTTTGTTTCAACTTTCAATGTTCTGAAATTTTTATATTAGAATAAAATTTAAACCGGTTTGTTATAAATGTTTTAAATATGCACATTTTATATACATTATTAATGAAAGGCATATGCCGACCACCCTGTCTAGTGGTCAGAGTGCCTGACTGCGGATAGAGATGTCCTGGGTTCGAATCCCCGTTCATGCATGGATTTACTCTTTCTCACTATCTATCCTGTCTTTGTCCTTTTCTTGTATGAATGGATTGTGAATGATTGCCTACCCTATAAACGGATCCCTATGGCATGTTCACTAAGAAGCACTCTGACTCCATGCCAAACTGACTCCATGCCATGGTTCAGTATGAAAAAGTGAATCAGTACACCCTATACTGTTAGCCTAGTTGTGGCACAAGACCAAAGAAAAAAATAATAACTTATTCCATAATAATTGAATTTTTTAAAATTGTATTTAAATGTTTTACTAAAGAATATTTTGATACATTTTTTATTTTCAATATGAGTAAAAATTTCTAGTTATTAAATATAAACCTAAACTTATACTCTATTGTATCTATTCTATACTTATTATAGATTGCAATCCTTTTCCACGTTTCTTAAGCTACATTAAGCAGCCGTAACAAAGAGAAACATTATTTTCGTCATCTAGGTTCAAATGAAGGGCATATTTACTTTTGATTCTTTATCTTTTTTTCCAAGTCAAGTAATGATAGATCGATGCTATCAAAGCGAAACACTTACCAGATACTCGATAATTTGGTCTTCCCTCGTCTATTACAAAGTTTTACTTTTTTTGTTGAAAACCTTGCTGAAGCTTCCTTGAAATAAAAAAAAATATGTTGCGTCAAAACGCCCTTCTTGATTAAAAATCGACGGCAGAAAATTAATGAAAACACAATATAGATTTTTTCTGCTCATCATTTGGGTTTTGTGACAGAATAAATTTGTAAAATTTTTACATCAGTCCTTTGATTAAATATATTAATCAAAATACTTGGAGAATGTATATTGTTATTTTAAATAATTCAAAACATTTTTTAAATTCTTAAAAGAAATAGATATTAGAGTATATAGCAACTTTTTGGTTTAATTCTTATTATAAAAGTTATTCTTAAATGTGCATAAAGTAGCATTTTTAATGTTTGATAAAGTTTTCTAAAATAATTATATATATATATATATATATATATATATATATATATATATATATATATATATATATATATATATATATATATACTTATATATATATTGCATGGAAAATCAAGTTGAGAAACTAAAATATTCTTGTGGCAGTATTTAGAAAATACTGTGTTATTAGAATTGCATAAGCAGAATTACATTATTAAAAAAAAACTGTATAGAAATTAAGTATTAGTGGTATAGAAATTATAAGACTTAATTCATGTAATAAAATTATTTTTATAAGATTTGTGTGTGTGTGTGTGTTATGAAAGCAAAATAGAGACTTTTCGATTCTCATTACAAAATCTTGTGTTTAAAGTAATCTTGGAAAGTTACTCTTGAACCGCAAATCTCCTCATTTTGATTTTATATAATTGTATTATAAATAAGCCATTAACGAGATTCACATAAATACAAGGAAACCTATTCTCACTCTGTATATTATAACTTAATAACCAGTCTCATGGCACGATTAAAACC
Source organism: Latrodectus elegans (assembly GCA_030067965.1). Lineage (NCBI taxonomy): Eukaryota > Metazoa > Arthropoda > Arachnida > Araneae > Theridiidae > Latrodectus > Latrodectus elegans. Next base: position 103,777,865 of record CM057810.1, read on the forward strand.
ATATGGCTTGTCCTTTAAGAACACCAATGGTATCAGTGTTTTCGTCCGAGAAGTTCACTGGCTAGGAACAAACTACTTTCACCTTCTTTAAAAACGGTTATCTCATTAAAAATTTTCTGAGGGCTCCCAAATTTTTGAGATCTGCACCAAATATTTCACTGAATAAGCTATACCGTAACACATCTTTGAGTGTCTGAGGCTATCTAAGCAAGTTTTATGCGAAAATCCTTTGATGGTGATAGTTTTGTTGGGGGTGTTTAACGTTATGGACCTTTCTAGCTCAGTTGTCTAAAGTGAACATGCAACAGAAACAACAATAGTCGTCTCTTCAACAATGGCGTTTCGTGGCAGCTAATAAAAGATTTAAACTGGTATTTGAAATATATAAGTATATTTAATCCTACGTTAACAATTTAGCTTAGAACTGAATAAATAACTAGATGTATTTAGTGGAAAAATTGTTAGGTATGCAGTATCTAATCATGGAATAGTTGACAAATATAATATACTATATCATTCCCAATATCTTTTGAATTAATGTTATACATATTCATACTCATGTGGGAATGTGTATACCAATATTTGTTTTGTTACAATATATATATGCTTACTAAGGAAATGCATTTTAATTGCTTTATAATATTTTACGTATGTCAGTTAACCCGACCGAGTATTAGAGGGAAAAACTATAAGGCTTGCCAAGATTTATTAATAACTTCATGATCTTACCTTCGAAAGTTCACACTTTAAATTAACCATTATGAAGGAGTGAGTATTAATACTGTGTTTCTTGATTATCCATGCATATCTGCCAAATTTGAAGCTTGGTTTCCGTGTTTCTTTCCTATTTTTATTTTTGCTGCATTTAATTATTATTCACTATCATTCAAACGATTCACTCAGAAGTCAAACTATGTTATAGGGCACAAATTTTAACTTAGTGTTCAGCAATTATGTCTTTCATGATGCACTCTGAAAAGTCTAGCAACTAAATAGACTCCACCTTTCTAGTTGCGTTGTTTCATATTTACTGATCAGCTGCTTTTTTATGAATTTCAATACAAATGTAATTCACATGTGTGGGAAAATAATATTTAAAATTGCTGTAATAAAGCAAAAAATATACATTTTTGGAAAGATAAACCTGATGCAAATGCTTCCTTATCATAATTCATTTAAATATACTACAAATTCTCTGTGAATCTTTCAATTACATTCTTCATTATTCCCACAATGTATATATTCTTTCTTTATTTTATTATCTATGTTTCGATGAACAACTGAAATAATACATGCTATTTTATAAATTTCAAGTAAAATTGTTAGTAAATTATTCTTAAAATGTAAAATTCATCTTTGAAATTAACAAAAGGAAGATTTTATACATGTTTCATTAATTAATTAATTTATTTATTATATGTATTAACTATTTATGTATTAAAACATTTTACAAGTGTTTGATTTATAATGTCCTGAATATAATTGTTACGTTTTTATTTTATATTATAGAGTAACTAAAAAGAAACTTCACTAATAGACATTTCTGTTACTATTTATACATACAAATAATATTTTATTGAATTATATGTATGTACTGCGTTGCCGTTTAAATTCTTGATGTAAAAGAGCAAATCATGCACGAAAAGTTTCAAATAAATGCTTTTAAAATTCTTTTCTACGATTTATAAAATATACAATTCAAACGTTCCTTAAAATATGATTTTAAAAAAATTGTTATGTATGACATTCATTTTGTAGCTGATGATACAGTTTATGAAATTCATTAAAGCTAATATACTTTTTGAGGGGGTGGGGAAAGAAAATTACTGAGATCCGCAGGGTAAAATTGTTAACACCTTTTACCGCAAGAGAGAAAAAAAAGAAGCGAACAAAAGATAAAAGAACTTTTAACAAATGGTCACTTTTATAGACTTGGAATAGGAAATAATAGCTGAAAAACACACAATGAAGTGCACGTGAAAAAGTCATAAGGTATACTTGAGATTCAAGTAACATTTTATAAAAAAAAAAGGAAAGGAAACATCGCGAAGAAGAAAATATTCTCTTAACATGAGCACCTCACCATCATTTTTTTTTCTTTAACTTTTTTAAAGGCAAAAAAAGGTGAAAAATAAGCAAAAAAAAAGGAATCAGAAAACATAAATATCATTTAGTCTTTTTTTTTTCGTTTTATTCCTCTTGGCTTTTTGGAATCGATTTTTTCGGTGGCAAAAACGTAGATAACTTGAGGGGGGGGGGTTCGTTGCGCATGGGCAGCCGCATTAAACCATGGCCTACTTACCATGGTATTTTAGTCGTCTGTTTCTGTGCCTACAGGCTTCCCCATCGGGATGCACTGAGAAAATAAAAGATTCCCTGTAACCGCGAAAAGTTCTGTAATTGTTCACAGAATAAATGGAATGTATGTCTTGCATAAAGAAAAGCAAAACAGAGGGCGAGCATATAAAAAGGAACTTTTATTCCTTGTAGATCCGCTGTTTCGGATTCTTTGCTCGACAAGTTGATAACGATTTGCACGAAGGTATGTTGGGCATGTTTGTAGGAATGAAAATTCTATACATTAATAGAGAGAGAAGTATACCTGTTATATATACCACAGTAGCAGCTTACAAATGACAAAAGAGACCGTCTTTAGAATAGATTTTAAAATCATTTTAATATAAAAAATGTATGGTTTTTCTCTCCCACAGAAATTATTTTAAGTAATCTTTAGTATAGATATTTTGAATTCATGTTTCAAAATTACATTTATTACAGTTTTTTTATACATAGTTAAGTGAAATGGCAAATATAAAAGTTTGCAAATTCATTGTTTGAAACAAAATCAATTACACAGACAAAAATTGAATTTAAGAAGAATTTAGCTTTTGTTCTTAATTAAAGAAAGTTATTAAGATTTGACATATTATTTTTCAGAAATGATGCAATTGAAGTTGATTCATGTAATATGAGCTAAGCAGACTACAGCAGTTAATAATTAGATAATTCTATCTTTTTTAATAGCTACACATTTCAATACTTTTTCGCTTAATCTTTTAAGGACCTGCTCTATAAAAGCCAATGACAGCCAAAAATTGGTGATGCCGTTTTGGTAGGTGAATGTGAAAGGATGGATACAAACTTAAATAATGTCTCTGGATCTAAATAGAGCTTTAAATTATAATTATAACTATTATATTCCTAGTGTATTGATATATTTAAATAGGTACTTAAAATAAATTTAACTTTCTTACTTACGTTTTCCCCACTGATATTTTTAAAATTTGATAATTTTATATCAATCTCAGAACTAGCATTTGCTTTATTCAATTACTAGAGTGGAGTAAAAAAAATAGTACATACAGGGTGTCACCAAAAACTGGTATGGGTGTGCCAGGTCATGAGTAACCAGAATTACATAGGTACAAGAGGATGGAAACGCGATTGTGGTAAGGGAATTATGTAGTGATCGCCATATGAAGAAAATATAATAACATTATAAATTTTATTTTACCGCAAAAAAGTACCAAATACAATTGAAACTCATAATAAGTGCTCAATATTGATTCCATCAGATACGATGCATGATTAACATCGGCGATGTTTGGTATCGCGAACTCGTTCGAATTGCTCAGTAGCCTCTCGGAGATATCTTCCCGCTTCAACAATACGCCATGAGAACCATGTCCGATGGAACAGGTCTGTCGTACACCAAACACTTGAGGTATCTCGGGGGGTGAGGCAGCGATCTGGATACGTCAAATCCAGGAATTGAAGTACATTCTGGTAGAAGTACGACGGAGCCTCATCATGATGGAACCACACGCTGATTGGTGTCGTTGCAGGAATATCCACCAAGTAAGTGGGCATTACTTCTTTCCAAAATGAAGAAGGAAATTCCCTCAAGGCGCTCAGGCATTACATGTGGACTGATCAGAATATCAACATTACTTGTAGCCTAGATGTTCACTCTGAAATGCTGTTGGTGGCTGCGTGACCATGTGACATGGGAATTTACACAAAGTCACACATTCATGTTGTGCTGGTTAAGGACATCACCCTGCAAAAAGGTAGCTTCTTTGGTGAACAGTATTGGTGTTGGAAACTGTGAATTTCATATCCTGGTTTGTAAATATTAACGTGTGAGTGCCATATGTTTGGTATAAACCGTACCTCTTAGCGCCTGCACCTATTTTATGTGGTATGGATGTTGGTGATGTAACTGTAGTATTCACTTAAGGGAGGACCGTATAACACCTTATGTCTCTTTTTTACGAGGCCAGATACTTGAGCTCAGATTCTGATTCAATGTGTCTTATATAGCGTTCTCGTCGTTTACTGCCCGTGTTCTACGTTACCCTTCAGCGAGACTGCTAATTCTGAATGATTCTGCCACCAGCAATCAGCAATGTAATCGGCAATGCATAGCCAATAATTGAGTACACATTGGCTTGGTAACCGTTATCGGTACACGCGTACCACTGCGCATCCATTGTCATCCACAGCTTCATACACGTAATGCATGTTTTTAATTCTACATTGCCGTACTGGTTCCTCCTTTACCGAGAATATCTACACTTGGCTTATTGGATTGCCCCTGTTTCTAATGGATTTCCACTGTTCTTTTGTAATTGTGATTCTTCATAACTTGACACAAACATATGCGTCATTTGCATACGCCATTTTGTGGCACTCTTAATAAAGCTCATAGCTATGTGATGTATTTAATAGTTTTTTTAGACGATAAATTTTAACAGATTCAATTTATATCAAATAATTTTAGCAAACGAAATAAGAACTATAAAAATAAAAATGCAGAGGCTGTTATTCCTTAAAAGAATAATGATTTAAAAGCAAAAAAACAATATTTGAGTTTGCCCTTAATGTTGAATTTCAAGTTTGTGTATTGATATTGAGATAAATCCGCTATGCGTGTCATACATCATATAGTAAATAAATTTTGTGCAATTAACATCCTCATAATTATTTATAAATTGATTATAAAATATTTTGTTTTATTGTTTTAGACAATATTTGACTTTATAATATCTCTTGAGATACATAGAAAGGAAATTTATTAATTTAATTATAGTAATACCACAATATAGGTTAAACAATTAGAATCATAACAATAAAATGAAAAATTCCATAGTTAATTATCAAAATTATATCTTATGTTTAACGCTGATAATAGTGTGCTTTGATTTGATTTTTTCTCGTGTAAGACTTTTTAAGATTATATATATATATATATATATGTATATACTTAATACATTTCATATATAAATTAAATTATATTCAAGTAACAATTTATTAAATTGCCCTTTTTTCCAAAACCTTATGACCAACATCAATAAAAGGAAATTTTTGATAAAGAACACTCCCAACTTCTTCGATGATAAATTATATATTATATATGCCGTACCAAATATTACACTGCTATATCTTTTATATAAAGTAGTCTCCTTACAGTCACGGTAAACCTCATACAGTATTTATTTCATACACCACCGAAGCGACATAAAGTCGCGAAGACAACTTTCTTTCACAAACTAAAGATATTTTGCTTTATCATTTTTCTTTAAAAAAAAACTAAATATCAACAACATTAATTCTCAGCAAGAATTTTGCTGGCGTCATCGAAAATTTTTGAGTGTACTTTTCAGTTTTCCTATCACGTGTTTTGAAGACGCTTCTAAAATGCCTTAACCCTAATTTGACCGAAGAAAACTTAGCGTATACAGCATATAGAAAGTTTTTTTTTTTTTCGCGCTGAATATTTCGTATTGTAAAACTTATTTATTCTTACCGTGTATACAAAACTCTGAAAGGGCTTTTGTCGTAGTTGTTCTTGGCTATGAGTTGGTTACAAATATTTTGATGACGATTTGATTTTGCGTTCTTTTCAGCTATTCTATCAATGGCAATAATATTTTTGTGACCTGCAAAGGAGTTACAAAATTTTATTGAAATTTAAAGGGAACGTTATTTATCTTAAAAAATTTAGATTTTACACTTTATTATTTTAGTGTTTTTGCTTTTTTATTTATAAGCTTACACCTTTTTGTTAAGTTTGTTTTTGTTAAGAATTTGTAGTATATTACCTAACATATAATAAATAAACTCTCCTTTTTTAGTTCCATATGATTAGAATATATATTTATTAGGATTTTGTCTTTTAATTTAAGAAATAATTTTGATTGACTATGATAGTGTTTACAGTATTTCTTAATATATAATACAATCTATCCACCTATATACTAAATTTCACTGTTATTGCAAAGAGGGAGAGAAAATTTTGCTTAATATATTAAATTTTATAATTGTATTTATTACGAAAGTCTTAATGAAAGTAATGTTAATTTTTTTGAAATGATAAATTAAATGAAAAGCCTTAATGTAAAAAGTCTCAACAAGAAATAGTGTTACTTAATACTGGACTTCAAAACTCTTAAAATGAACACCTACACTACGTTAAAAGGTAATTATTTATACTCTTTAGTTAATGATTTATTCAAAATAAGAATTAAAAGTAAAATTATGATGCTGAGTATGAAAACAACTGTAAAATATCTAGAACAACAAGATTGTACAAGTGTTATGATTTAAAAAAAATGGCAGATGATGAAATGAAATGCAGTGGGACTCCAAAATTGATTTCCTAAGAATTTGTACTTTTGCGTTAATGCATTTAATACAGGATTTTAATGCTGGAATAAATTTAAGATCAGTGCTATCCAGCTGAGAAACAATTCATGAATGTGGCTGATAATATTGCTGCCTTTAACTATTATTCAGATAAGATGAGATCAATAATGATTGAGTATTTCAAAAGTTTGGAGTCTTTCACATTTAATAAATCGAATATAGGAAGTATTTAGAAATTTTAATATTTAATTTAAGCTGAAGAATTTAATACGCTGTATTTTTAAGTTTTCTCATATGTTTTATTGAGTTAACATTCACGTGGAAAGGGATTAAAACTCATAAGCTTAAACATGAGCCCTGATAAGTGCTTAAAGGAATGATAATTATAAAATTTTAAGAGATGGATTGATTGATTTTCATTGAAGATCTGTAGAAAAGACTCATTAGATGTGATAAAATGTATGATGCAGGAATCTGTAATTAGTGTTGAAGAACAAGCACATGTGAGGAGAAAATTGAAGATTCTAATGCTGTTACTGTAATTTAAAGTTACAAATTATCCAGATATAAAGCTCAACATTTTTCAAAATTACTTGTAAGTGATTATAAGACTTTATATTCTTTCTTTCTCTGACACTAAATTCTGTAGTATATATTTCAATAAATTGGTTTTCTTAAGTCAAGAGTTTTAATTTTGATAATTATTTTACATTCAATTAAATTAATTATCTATAACAAATTTCCATACATTTTTAATATTGAGTTAGAAACATTTCTTCAACTACAAACATTACAAAGTAAAAAAAAATTCTGCTATTTGAATCTAAAATAATGATATATATCTTATAAAAAATTTCAAGATCTTTGTAAGCTTGAAACCAAAATAACTGTATATTGTTATTCAGAATTTTAATATTCATATTTGAATAACAAAATTGTTATAATAAACTAAAGTTAGATTTTTTCTGTTAATTTATGCTTGGTTAAATAATATAATTTAATAAATAAAGCAAATTATATACAGTAACAAATACTGTATTTAATAATACTATTTTATAAAGCATAAATATAAACTTAAGAAAAATTAGTGACATTCTATATTAAACTAAAATATGCAAAATTTCTACTGCATTATATTAAGAATTTCTAGATAAAGATTGTTGAAACTAAATGCGTGGGACAGCCGGAACAATAAGACAGGAGTAAGTGGCTAGTAAGAGGATATTATGATATCGAAACAAAAATATATTAAAACTAGATTCCAAAATTTTTTTTAAAATAAAAATATAGCATCAAACATTTGACAAGTAGTAGACAAATTAAAGCTAAAAATTAAATCTCTAAATAAAATTCAAGTTTAACAGAAAATGATTTTTTTTTTTCAGTTACACTAAAGGTATGATAGCGGTCTATTGTTATATACATAATTATTTAACTCCAATCCTGGAAAGTTCGTGGGTTTGAATCCCACTTTGGGCTTGAATGTTTAAAATGGTTCAAAATCCATTTGGAGCTTTAGGTCCTGATTTATAGCCCTCGGGTATGAAAAATGAACGTTTAGCGACAATCAAAACAAGCTTACCGAGAAAGCATTTATTTATAAAAGAAGATCGAAAATATTTGATATAATCTTTAATTTCGAATCTCCTATTTTTTAGATATACCTCCTGAAAACAGGAATTAATAAGCATTCGATAAAATACCTGGATGTAAAACATTTGCAAAAATTTAGTTACATACATCTGCAGCATTTGGGATTATTGCGATTAAAATGTGTGAATTTAGAATATAGTAATTAAAATATGTCTTTACAATATTGTGCTTAAATTCCACAATTGAAATCCAATACAGAATAAAAATATTTATAATTTTGATATAGTTTATAAAATATTCTCATTATACTCTAGAGTCCCAAATGCATAATTTATTGAACAGATTTAGCAAGGTTCTAGGGTCTACAGAGACTGAAACAATATGGCTAGAGGAAAGACCATGAGAATTTCTCAATCTAGAATATCTGTCTTTCATCCAAAAACACTAGATTTGTCTATCCAACGTAGCCAACAGATATCCAAACCATGACACTGCCTCTTCCTACCTGTCTCGTAGAATAAGTGTATATCCAGACAATTCCAGTAATATTGACAACCGTCAGGGCCATCGAAATTGAATTTTGTTTCATCAGAAAAAATAACGGAAATCCATTCGGTGTTCCAAGTCACGTGTTCTTCGACCCACAGAAGCCTGTGTTCAATGCACCTTTCGTTCCATTTAAGATGGTTCTTCTTTGCTTGAATATGAACGTATCCGATCCTTTTATATACTTTTAAAATGTTCTTCTAATTACATGTAAGATTCCAGATGGGTCTTATGCTTTTCCAATGATTCCACGCGTTTTTCTTAAGTTCTTTAAAGATTCTTCTTTAATTGAGTAGAGTCAAAATTTTAGGTATGGCAATCTTTGCTTTTTAATCTGACTCTAGATTTTTCAAGAAGTTAGAAACAGTGTATATATATATATATATATATATATATATATATATATATATATATATATATATATATATATATATATATATATATATATATATATATATATATACATACATATATATATATATGTATATATATATACATCTATATATCTATATACATACATACATATATATATATATATATATATATATATATATATATATATATATATATATATATATATATATATATATATATATATATATATATATATATATATATATATATATATGAAATGATAAAAAATTAACATTTTATTAAATTTTGTAATAATAGAATATTTTACCAAAAATCAAGAACATATCTATTGAACAATAGTTTCATATGAATAGCAAAAGTATAATAGGCCTGTATTCGGTGTCTGTTATATATTTTTTCATGATTAAATAAGGATTGGTCGGAGTATTTTTACATTTAACAGCCACTATCTGAAGAACAAAAAGTATGAATAGAGAGTTATAACTAAAATTCATATTAAAATTGAACTGCTTAGCAAAACTCGAGTTTTCTGTTGGTGAGAATTCTATGGATTAGGCTAACTTATTTAACTTACCTAGTCCACAGGATGTAAGCAGAAACAAAGATGCAAAGACGTAAATAATGTTTTGAAGAATTATTTTGAAATTCTGTTAGAGTTAAGTTTTGTTTTCAGACAAACCAACCTGATTTAAAATTCTGTCGAAGAACTTTTGCCAAAGAAAAAAATGATGAGAAATGAAGTTTTACATAAATTAGTTTGTATTATCATTTCCTTTTCTTTAAAGCTTTCTATTCTGATCCACAAAATACCAATATTGATTCCAGCCACCAATATTGACCAATTTGATTCAGAAATCTACTGAAGAATATAAGAGTATGGTGATCTCATGTAAGCAACCATGCTGGCAATGTGAAAGAAAAGAAAATCGTAGTCTAAAAGAAAAAACTAAATATCTATGTAAATGTATCGCTTATGTACTCAGGATGAAACTACCCAGTAAATGATATCAGTGAATTCTTCACAGTAGCAGGTGCTGTAGCAACATAATTGGTTACTCCCGCGACGAACGTCTGAAGAAGTACGTGTGATATGGAGAACTTTCGTTAAAGTTTATGTTCAGATGCTTGTGCAGGTGGAGGACGATTTCATGTCTGCAGTAGAAATTGAGATTTTAAACAATACAAATTAGAGATTTCATAAACTTCTGAAAATAGTCATGAGGGTCTGATTCACTTGTGTGTGTTTTCATAATTAAAAGGTAATGAATTCAAATCCCAGCATGACTTAAGGTTCAACGTGTTTAATAAAGGCTGCTGAGGCACGTTAAATAGGTCGTTGTCACAATATACTCAAAGTGAAATGATACTTCCATGGATGGCAAGTGAAGTATTAGGGGCTCGACTACTTAATCCCTGCTTCTAAATTATGAATACTCTCACTTGGTTGCTTTCAATAACTATTAGAGCTTAATTCAGGGTTGTTGTACAGGGAAGTTGGCCGGTTCGACAACAAAAACCTACTGAAAGTGGAAATCTTTGTCATAACCAAGCCAAAAGTCTGCAAAAGAACAGGCTTGTTTTCTTCTGCATTTCTTGATTCACTTTTATTTATGTATTGGAACTGATTTAGAAACGTTTTCTATGTTTACCAATTTGAATTCAATGGGAACTGAAAACAACCCATAAAACTCCAGTTCGTAAGATTCTAATAAGAAAAATACTGTAAAGAACTCGTTACCATGAGAGTAACTGACATTTTGATACGAATATGATGATTATTACAGGAAAAGTACAAGAAAGTAAAATATCAGGGGAAACAAAAGTCTGTGTCAAGGCTAGAAATGAGTTGATTGAGAGGAGTTTTGCAAAAATAGTTACCTCATACACAATCCAGAAATTGAGTAGATTCATGAAAATTAGTTTATCTATATATTACAGCATGACATATATTAAAGTTTGTGTTTAGTATAAAGACTGGCAAAGTACTTGATGGTATGAATGAAAATAATGATTTTGTTTTACGCACACCACGCTTTGGAACCAAGAATTGATATTTAGCAAATACAATGTATAAACTTATTTGGGTGAAAAATGTAAATTTAAAATCAATCAGAATTTTATGGGAAATTATCTAAGTTTCCGAATGTTAGGATCTTGATAGAAAATTAGTTGTTCATATGATTACTTAAGGAGAATGCTTCTTGTATTCTAGACTGCGAACTGTAAATTCATATACATAAAATGATTTTGAATAATCAAAACTCAATTCATTTGCAATTGTGGTATTGATAAGGATGATGTGAGCAATATTTGCAGTTTTATTGAGATACCATTTTTCTGTATATTATAGTAAATTCTGAGCAGTCTAATCTCTCTAGCAATTTTTTTTCAAGTATTGTTGGTTTTAATACTGTTGGTATTGATGTCAGATTGTAGATTTGATCATCCCAAGTATTCATTCGTTTTTGATTCGACAGTTTTTCTCTAATTTTACCATAACATTTAATAAATTAATTTGCAGATTCCTTGATGAGAATTTGAAGGTTAACGTAAATGAATTTAAGTATGTTTTTGTATGCATTTTTTCAAGATGGAAAAAAATTCGTTTTACCATTTGTTCTAGTTTAGCTTGGATTTTAGGTAATTTTTCTTTGAACGAAAACTGCTTTCCCCACTGCTTGTTTTTGTAATTTGAATGATTTGAAATTAAATCATTGATACTACAATATGAGACTAATTTTATTTAAATAATCTAATAATAGAATAATTTCAATATGACTATAACAAATAAATATGACTGTAACAAATAAATCTGACTAATATGACTGTAACAAATAAATTCTCGCATAAGATAAACCAAATAAGATTTAACCAAAGATGCACATTAAAAATGGAAAATCATTAAAATTATTACTGATTCATACAAATGAATTTCAATTCCATTCATTGAAGTCTAAAGATAAATTCGAATGTAAAGTATAAGAAAAGAATAAGAGTTAACATCAATATTAAATCTATCAAAATAAATGGATTTTTTTATTTCTTTGAGAAAAAAATACTCTTAATAGATGAACGACTAGATTTTTTATCAATTATGAATATTTTCTTTAAATTTGCAATGTTATACTTTTTCAAGCAACTAAAAAAAGTATATCCATTCTCGAATGATAATTCAGCAATTCGATAAAGCATACCTTTAATGCTGAACAACTCTCTTTTATAGTAGATTTTTCAACTAATCAACAAAACTAAACTGTACAGAAAATTCTGCTGTATCACCTTTAATGCTGAAATGTAAGAAATCCTAAGAATCTGTACTATTTCATCTAACGCTCACCCTTTCAGAGATGAATTCTCCTTGTCACGCTTGAAGAAAACTCGACTTCGAAGCACTTGATGAATTTCCACTTTCTCGGGACACCACAGAAAACGTTGAATGCAAAGTGTCCATAAGTGAAGACAAATACATTCGTTCTGGGGAGCTTTTTGCATTAATAAAGAGAAGATCTTATAATGTATTAAAATGAGAAATAAATTAAACTTTGCAATTTCACTTTCATTATAAGTATCATTTTAATGTTTAAATTTTTATCTTTAAAAATTATAAATAGTAAAATAGGATAAAATGATTTAAAAATCATCATAAATATAATTATATAACATTAACCTACAAAGAAAGACAAATATTGAGATATATGTTTGCAATATTTGTTTTGCTTTATAAGCTAATGTTATTAACATTTAATAAACTTATAAAAAAAAGAAAAACAGGGAAATATAGTGAGATGTTTTGGTTATAATTATAATGAATAAAATATTTTTAAGATGAGTAAAAGTGTCCGATAATTTATTCTTATTTGAAATAATTATAAGAAATAGTTTCGAAGACAAAACTATAGCAGTGAGTAAATCTCAAATATTTAAAAGTTGATATTCTTATCTAATAATATTTGTGAAAATGAAGCTTAACTTTTGATAAAACATAAAAAAATATATATAATTTAAATGGTTGTCCAATAAAAAGTCGTAGTTATAATGTAACATTTACTGCATCTAACATGAAAAAATTAGTTTAAGCAGTATGATAAAAATTTATCAGTATAGTTCAGATATTAGTAGTTCAAATATAGTTTTAAATTTTTTCTAAAAATTGCTTTTGTACTCAGTTTATTCAAAAGAATTAAACACCCTGGATATTTTAAAAATTCGAGATTCTTCACATTTTTGGAAACTTGTATACTTGTGAAGACATTTGAATTCCATTCAAAATTAATAATATTATTTATCGATAATTTTCTCTATCGATAATAACTGTGTAGAATACGTGAAACATTAGAGCTCATTTTAAGAAATTAAGTTTAATTTCTTTAATTAAAGAAATAACAAAAATGTAATTTTTAAATTAAGTTTAATTTAAAAATTACATTTTTGTTATTTCATTGCAAGAAATTAAGTTTAATTTCTTAAATTGTAAATTGATCCATAATTTCTTAAAATAATACGTTATTTACACAGAACATATACGAGTAACTAACTATTAATTAACTATTAAATGATTACTAACTAAATTAATTAATTACTAACTATTAATTAACTATTAATTAACTATTAACTACTAATGCTACTCGTAATTAACTATTAAATAATGCTTAATTATAAACAATGAGGTGCGTATATATCAAATTAGATTGTGTTGTGCGTATTATTTCTTCCTTTAAAAATGTTCACGTGACTCATTTAAATTACAATGAATTGGAGAAATAATAAATAAAATGTCTTGAATGTAAATCTTTTTAAAAGAGTTTTTCATGTTATCTTTGTGTCGCGCTTTATTAATCTAAGTTTTGACTTACTATAAACGAAAATATCTAAATAAAATATTTTAATTATATTTAAAATTGTTGTGCATTTTACATAAGAATATCCATAATATTTTACTAAAAAAGAAATACAGTTATAAAATTGTATTTTGCTTGAGAATCTGTAGAATATAATAACTATCATTAACGAAAAATATTTTTTCACATTTTTGTTATTTCATTGCAAGCAGATTTATTTTAAAAGATACTGATGTTTATTAGTAATTAATAAATTCAATAAAAAACTGTAATGATTCTATTTATTTCCACATTTATATTAATTTAAAATTCGGTATGAATAGAATATTAGAAGACATTTTTATGTGCTAGATTTAAAATTTAATAACAAATTAAAAATTTGATTTATAAAACTGTGTTACATGTGAATTTCAATTAATTTTGATCATATAACATCCATTAGTGACAACATCTATTTATTTCATGACCATGTTATAATAATTTTTTTTTTTTTTTTTTTTTTTTTACATCATATTATTTTTGCACACATACATTACTATCTCATCTTATATATTAAAGCTTTTACACTTTACAAAATATTAATATATATCCTGGTATTTGTTGTTTTATATTTTTCAAAATAACTTTTCTTATTTAACTTAAAAAGATTTTTTAATTATATAATTAGTATCATAAACGTGCCTCTTAAAATTTCTTCTTCATTTTATTTTAATAATATGCTTTTAACAAATAAGAGTAATGTCTAAAGATGAATTGGTTTTACTATCGCCTGTTGACTACTCTCATTTGGTTAACAGCAATTTCGAGAAGTTGTTTGAATCAGGGAAGTGAAAGAGACTCGAGTAAACAGTTTTGTGAAGAGATTTCTCCAGAGAAATTTGCAGGAAATATTCTGTGGAGAATTCCTTCATACATGCTTATAACCTTAACAGAAAGTTGCTTTGAAGTGCATAGGGCTCTTAGCTTAGATTCAACCTAATAGCTCGCTGTTATTTAGAATTTATGGGACAGCATTTTGGTCTTGAAAGTATTTTTAATAAAACTATGTTACATAATGTACCATTTTAAGTTAATTTTAATAACATAGAAGAATTTGTATTTCGTGAACTTTTTGGAATTCTATTAAATTAATGCATCTTCAAAAAAGAAAAAAACTATTGAAACAGATCAGAAACAAAATAAAATAAATGACATTTTTATTGTATGAATATTTTACAATTTTTATAATTGTAGTAAGTAAGTAAAATAATGTATAATAAAATGAATAAATTATTATTATTAATATTTTTTTGAAAACTATCTAAATAGAGCAGAAACAAAGAAGATTGTAATGATAAAAATTAAAAGTATAATGTCTTATCGAATTTGAAAAAATTAACTTCCAACGAAATCAGATATATATTAGAATATCTGTAATTACAGATCTTAATGACACTAAATACTTCAAAACTAGTAAAGTCTTTGTAACGGATATCTTATGTAGACAGAATGTTTGTACAGTTAAATTTTTCGTTACCAGTCGATTAGGTAATTGAATTTGAAATTTTGTCAGTTTTTATGACATCTTAGCTCATGTTTATATGATCATTGAAATTTTTATTTACAATAATATTTTAACTCCATATTTCATATCTTTTGTTCACAACATTCTTGAAATGTCACATTTTATTTATGATTCAAAATTCAAATTTCTGTACTCAGGCCAATAAAAACTGCACTATTGATTTATTATGAATAATAAAATTTGAAGACTTCCATTGAAATTTAAGAATACTGAATTTCATTTCATTCAAATATAAAAAAATCCCTATTATTTTTTTAAATTTTATTTAATGAAGAACTAAGTATGAGTACTTCTTTTTTTTTCAAAATTGAATTTCTCTCATAAAATATACATAAATATCAAAGGTTTTATGCAAATCTTGGATGGTTCTCAACTTTATTAATTGATGTTAATATGAACTATTAAACAATGACTCATATAAAAAGTGCCCATGTTGGAGTAATGAGTAAGTATATACAATAAAATCTGTTTATGCAGTAAATAAATCAGAATCACAAAGGAAAAAATATTTCCAATAAAACTGAATGGAGAATATTTCAAAACTTAAGGACAAAACTTCGTTTTAAAAGTGTACACATTTATTTAATAATCATTAGTTGCTAATAAGCTTACTAGCTTCTGCAAACATAAATCTATAAAATGTCAGGATTCTTATGTCAACATCAATAGCTTTAGAATACATTATTTCTTAATATAGATTTGTATTTCAGTACTCTTAATGATTACCACATTTAATAAATCAAATACTTATTATTAGAATCATTTTGCACGTATATTAATTACATCAGCCTGTGTTAAACGTTCTTGAAAAGAACTCCAAACCGAAAACAATTTCTAAAGATCAAACCACATTTCTTTTCTTATTAACTTCTTCAGAAGTGATAAAAAATGATCAAATAAAAACGAACTGAACAAAATTCCAAATGAGTGTGAGAGAGAGAGGGGGCGGTAGGCGAAGTATTTTTCAAACAGAGCAGTTTGTCTATCGCATTATCAGCTCTTAGCTGTGAAACATTTTCCCTACTATCAGAGTTGATGATGAATGACGTTAAACTTTTCCTTTTTCAGTCATTAGAGCTGAAAAGGGAGATTAGGATCTTTCTCCTTTGCTCCCGGGTCTCTACTCCCGAAATGTTCCCTACACTCTCCCCCCTTTTCTATCCGTTTCCCTATCCAAAGTACAGTGACCTGATAAGTCAGTCCTGTCAACTCACCACAGAGCAAGGTAAATGGGAGACCTTGGTCTTGGGATTGCTTTTATCTGATGGGGGACCGGAGGAAATTTTCGTCACGAACTTTTCGATTTTTCCCTCTTTTCCTCCCTATTTTCCATCCAGCACAATTTTCATTTCTCCCCATTTAAATGGTGTTTTCCCTTTTGTACTTTTTTACCAGCATTTGTTTGAAATAGTTAGGAAAATGTGCAGGAACGAGATGGGACGTAAAATATTGGAAAATGAGCAGATGTATCTGAAAGTGGAATATATTTTTTTTATCATTAATAAGAAGAAACATATTAAATTAGTCTTACGTGTGCATATTTAATTACATGTAAAAGGCAATGAATGCTTACAAATTAATTCAGTTACAGTCAAAGTGAATTCTTAATTATTTCAAACTACTTATGTTTATATCACATTAAGATTATTATCATAATCTTAAAGAAACTGGATATATAGATAAAATAATTAATTAAAATAACATATCCTACAGAATAAAGCCGAATGCATAAAGATATTCAAATTGATATAACTAAAATAATTTTTTGGAAATCATGTATTGTATATAAAATTTATAATCATTTTTATGATATGTATCATAGCATATATATATTTTAATACTATTTAAAACATTCTTCGTGAAGAATTTTATCACAGTTATGAAAAAAACACTCATAGATTTTAATCACAGTTATTAAAAAATACTCAAAGTAGAATTAAATGCTCAAACTCACTTTTTTCCTCTCAATTTATGATATTCATGAAATGTCGAGTAATATTTAATATGTTAATTGGCAAACTAGTTTAAATTATAGTAATAATTTAAAACTAATACAAATTCAATTTCAATGCTTCAAAATGCCTAATAAAAGCAAATATTATCCTGTTCTTCAAGCATACTGATAATCCTTAATTTATGAATTTAAGTGCTACCTGTGACTTATTATAAAAACTAAATATATCCATGAATAATACTATTTTAATAATTCCCTATTGAATTAACTAATTAAAGGTATAATATAATAATAAAACTATTTTTGTTTCCATTTTTCTTAAATTATTTCTTATTTAAGAATTTATGTAAAAATATACCTTTCTTAGTATGAAACTTTATTTTTCAATTTTTAAAGTCATTAAGTTTAATTGCAGAAAATAATGCCTAAAACCAAATTTACGTTTTTTATTTTAGCTATAAATTAATAAATATTTATCCGCAATAATATGAATTATTTTTCAAATATTTATATGAATAAAATATTGTAAATTTATAATTAAAATTCGGCAATTTGATTAAAACTTTTTTATCAAGCATCCAATTTGAACAATAATATATTAATAAAAAATTCATTAATATATATATATATATATATATATATATATATATATATATATATATATATATATATATATATATATATATATATATATATATATATATATATCTGTTTTTGCTTTATAATATTTCCTCTTTTTGTTAACACGGATACAATATTTGGTTTAAATAAAGGGTATATCTTACAAAGAATAATATAATTTATTGAATGAATGTACACAAATATTTATAAAATTAGTTGTTTTATTTACATAATTGCATTTGCTATCATATAAATTATGAAAATATATATAATAAAATTTGTTAAATTTAGATAGCTATACCATATAGAATTTATTGTAAAAATGTATAGACATCTAGACAATTGTTAGATCAATCCTCAGTAGTATAAGTTTACGGATTCTGCGCCAATGAGGAGGAGGAAGTTGATGGTTTCTGTGCCATCTCCTCCTGATGGCACAGAAACCGTCAACTTCCTCCTCCTCATTGGCGCAGAATCCGTAAACTTATACTACTATCCTCAAACATTCAATTTTTTATCAATTAAATTTCCCTGTTGGATAATATGATGATATCTTGAACAAAGCTTTGGCATATATTTATGAAAATATCTTAATGCAATAATATTAATGTATGTATCATATGTATATACACACACAACCAAACTATCTTTAAATGTCTTTCTGTAACAAGGATCTTCAAAATGTACCACTATCTCGATATTTTTTTAATGGAATTTACTTGAAAAATTTTCGATAATTTGTTGTTATATGATGCACTTAAAAGTATTTAAAAATTCATAAACCTATTACTTTGCTTTCAGATTAAATCAAATAAGCTTGTTAGCCTGAAGGCTAATGGAAATATTTACCTTTTATTCAATTATCGATTTTTAATGTGTTGATTTAAACTCCATTCGCTAAGGTGCTTCTAGTTTTTTACCAATGCATTAAAAATGAAATATAACATAACCGCACTTTCCATTTATTCCTTATTTGATAATTTAATATTTTTATGGGATACTTATATTTGTGGTAACTCATGCTTTTTTAAATTTATGAAATTATTGATATGATGACTTATGCAGACATTTAGAAAAATATAAATTCTGAAATATAAAAATTTTTTTATAGATACATTACTATCTATTACTTTCATAATAAATTATTAACTTTGGAAATTTCATTAAAATTTTTAAACATGGTATACAGATTTTCAGTGTTGTATTCAAAACTTAAGCAACAATGTTAATTTTTACTAAATACCTATGAAATAGTAGAAAATCAGTTTTCGCAAACAGTACAATGAACACGAAATTCAATAAATAGGTTATGCGTAAGCAAATGTTAGGAACAAGAAGTCGCAATTGACATGAGCATACGCAAAAGGAGATGTTAGCTTCCCCAGCTCAATTCTACAATGAAAGGAATGACGAAGAACGCAATTATAAAGACATATGGTGGAAGACTATTTTTTTCAGCAAATATGAATAGAAGAATTCACTGGGACTATTTCACACTTGGAAGAAAGATTGGAAATCTAGAGGAGGGCCGTAATTTAACAGTGTAACTGAAGAGCTCGAAATCCACAAAAATGAAGTTTCGTGGACTTAGAAAGCTTTCTACATCAGAGGAACACTATTAGAAATTTTTGAAGCGGCCTCCTTTGGAAAACAGCTACAATGGATGACGGATGTAAGATCCCAGACATGAAAAGAGCTAGAAACCAGTCTGAAAGTTTCGTTTCTCAACAACTGTGTATAGCAATGGTACAAGTGATACATTTTATTGCGTCAGGCACATTTTCAAAGGTAACTTATTCGCTTTTAATACTAAATGCTGGATCCCTTGTAAAATACACTGTCTGTACCTCCGTATAGGGTGGTTAAAAGAGCACAAACATTGGTTGGTTGGGTTTTATGGTGCAAGAGCATAAACACTTGACATATCATCAATTGAGTCATGTCTTCTTTACAGGTGAAAGAAGTTTCAGTGCCACCACTGATTCTCAACACCAGTTGATTTTAGAGAGAGATTGGTACATGGTTTCATCCCAATAATATCACGGAAAGATACTGTTGCGATAGTCTTCAATCGTTGTCTGGGGTGGCATTATGGTAAACTGTGACATGAGTTACTTATTTTTTTAAAAAAGTTCTGTAAATGGAAAACTCTTTTGTGAGAAGGGGATTTTTCCCTATATGCGTCTGTTCTGAGGTGCTATTGAAGCCGGCTACATTATAATGGATAGCAATGCACCTATACTGAAAACGGACTTCATCACTCGAATGGATTAGCTAGTGATTCCCTTGATTTAAATCCCATGGAGCAGGTGTGGGATGTTTCGGGAGACGTTTTGCCTCACAAGTGTTTCCGCCGAAGAACAACCCTCAACTGAAACTGCTGGTTAAGGAATGAGCACTCTTACATCAAGAAACGCAAAAAGAAGGACTTGGTACTGAGTATGGAGACACAGTGGGAAATCATTGTAGTAAGAGAAGGGGATATGTTAAAATACGAGATATCTACTTGTTGTTTGAATCTTGGACATACATTCATGTATAGTGATAATTGATTGTACTTCCAATATGTATGTATAGTAATACATGATGTATGCATATTGTATTGTAGGTGTGAATAGAGATACATCATCAAGATAGGTATTATGTACAACATGCAATTTATTTATTACTGTGCAACAATGCTTTCGATAGCGCTAATGTACAAAATATTGTTTCTTGTGTTTCTGAATTTTATGTTCCTTACATGACTTCTAATAAAATTAAAGCAAAAATTCTGTTTTTTAAATGTTTTGCATACCAATGTATACATATCATTAATGTAGTCCTCGCGCGCGCGTAATCCTTTTTCATATCTTAAAATCTTCATTTTTTAAAAATCAAATGATAAATATGCATTCTAGATTAGTCAAACGCTTAAAAAATAAAATTTAAAAAGCATCAATTAAGATTCTAATAAAAATTGAATTGTGCAGTGTAAGTAAAGCAATAAAGCTTTGAGAATCATTAAAATATATCAACCATTTTCAAGTAAAACTAATCGAAATAAAAAAATTCTTTAAAATGTTTTAAAAAAATTGCTTTACTATGATGACCAATGTCCAATGTCTTTAAACAAAGTTATAGAAAATATATTATAAGAAATGTTTAAATGCAAAACAAAAGCCAAATGAGAAACAAATAAATACTGAAAAACAGCAAGCATTTGTTATTAAAAAACATATATTTATATCTATTTATGTTTATATATCAATGGTAAATAAACAGAAATATGAAAAATAAATTCATGTACACACACACACACACACATATATATATATATATACGAGGGTTACTCTCTGAAAATTTTGAGATACCCGCAGACGAGAATTTGCAAAATAAAAATAACGGTTTAATTTTAAAACACAAAGTATTTTTACACAAAAGATGATTTTTTACTGATTTATTTCAACTTGTTTAACGTAGAATAAATTTTAAACAGAAGAGAAAATGGAAATGATGCGAGAACATTTTCGCGCTATGATTTTCTAAGCAGGATTAATTTTAAAGCAGGATTAAATAGAGAAGAATGCGTTCAATGGTTGCAATTAGCATTTGGTGATGAATTTCCAGCTCATGCTACTGTATTCAGATGGTTTAGAGAATTTAGAAGAGGTCGCAATTTTCTTCGGGATGAAGAACACACAGGAAGGCCGCCGTCGGCAGTAATCCCGGATAATGTGTCTGATATACGAAAAATGTTAATGGATGATAATCGCTGTACTTATCAATGATACAGAAGGAACTTAACATTGGATCCGCAGCCATACACAAAATCATTCATGAAGAATTACATATGAAAAAAGTAGCTTGCCGTTGGGTACCCTGTAATCTAACTGAGCACCAAAAAGAGGAGCGTGTCAGAAATAGTAAAAAAATTCTTAAATTGCTAAATGATGGTGGCCACCGCATCTTTTCTAAAATTGTAACAGGTGATGAAACATACATACCGTTTTTTGAAGTTCCAACACGTCAAGAAAGCAAAGTATGGGTCTTTGAAGATGATCCCATGCCGATAATGGTGGAAAAAAAATGCATTGAAAAAAGTGATGAATGCCGTTTTCTTCAGAAGTACGGGATTGGTCAACGCCATTAAGTTGCAAGAGCAGAAGATAGTAATAGAAAACTGGTATAGCACTAAATGTCTTCCAGAAATTCTACAAGAATTGAATGTTAGGGGACTAATGCTTCACAATGACAATGCATCTTCACATACTGCCGGATTAACAGTTGAGTTTCTTAAACAAAAACAAATTAAAGTGATCGAACATTCACCGTATTTACCTGATCAAGCTATGTGCAACTTTTGGTTATTCTTTAATCTAAGAAAGAACTTACGTGGACGTCGTTTTCATTCAGAAGAAGAGATTGATGTGGCTATAAATGCATTTTTTCTTCTATTCCAAGAAATTAATATCTTGAGGTATTTAATCTATTGAAAATTCGTCTACAAAAGTATATTGATGCTGGACAAGACTACTTTGAACACACCTAAAATTTTGTAAGTAAAACTTTAAAAACCTTGTTACATTTAAAAAATTTCAGAGTGAGCCTCGTAAATATATATATATACATACATACATATATATATATATATATATATATATATATATATATATATATATATATATATATATATATATATATATATATATATATATATATATATATATATATATATATATATATTGAAACAAAAATTAAAGGGGAAGTGTTTCTGAAATTCAGAAAATTTATCTTACTAGTATATTGTAAACAGTATTTTTCTTTTTTTACGGTACTATTGATCGGTAGCATGCTTATATAATTTTGTTCTATTCTGCCACCTTTTAAAAAATGCTTAACAAAGGCATTTTGTTAAGCAGTATGAAATAAAATTCTTCTGCTTGATATGATTTGTTAACATGTACATATAACACAAATCTTCAAGTAAAAGGCACTAAAAGCAATTGTACTCATTCTACAAATCCACTGTTGTGTGTATGGGATATCGTTTCAGAATTTTGAAAGAAGAATAAGCAGGTTAAATTAGAAAAAAAAATGAGCTTTAGTTACTATAATATGAAACAATAGTTGATGTCTTGACCACACCGATTGAATCACGCATTATGCGTAGATATTATGGGTTGAATTATAATAAATAAGCCCGTAAATCGTGATTTTAGGTTATAAATTTACACAGCTGTTGATAAAATTGTAATGTTTAAAAATCTTTCTTAAAATTAATTTTTATATTAAAATTTAGATTTTGACTTGTAATTTTTTTGATATTTTTGTGTGGATTTAGTTATTTAATTAAATAGGTATCATCTTAAACTAAATATACATTTTGAGTAATTGTAGTATATTAATAATTTTTCATTTGTAATTTAATTCATTCATTCAATTGGTAATTTTTGAAGCTTAAACATGAAATATCTATTACTTAATAAATTTAAATAGAAATTATCTCAGAGTGATTGAACTACAGTGAAAAGGCTTGGATTGCCGGAAACGGTTTGCTAATTGTTCTAAAGATCGATGTCTGGATATAAGTGCCTATCGTAAGTCTACTGATCCCCTAGTAAATTCAGAGCAAGTTGCTAAACCTAGATTATGGTAAACGATTCTGCATATCGTTTACCATAACCTGTATCTTGGCAAAGGATATGAAGAAGATTTAATTGAAAATGACTCTGATGTCAGAAAGGATAAGATATCTGCTTTTTTGCCTTTGCACAAAAATGAAATGGATTTATTTATTGAAAAAAAAACAACATTAGAACCGCAGTAAAATTCAGTGATCCTACGTAATCTCTACTAATAAGTTAAGGTTTAGTTTTACACGTAATTCTAAATGTGCTTCTTCGGGTGGGTATCAGAAACACAAATTTGTAATTTATTATTATGGGAATATGGACATCTTCTTAGTTTAGGCAATAAAACATTGGGGGGGGGGTTGAGTGATGATCAATAGATGTTTGACCTAATGATCTGATAATATTCTAAGCGTTTTTAGCTGTGTATCTATGACTTTCCAGAAATATTTGGTTACGGTCTTATGGTATTGGTCGTTTCATGTAGGATTTTTATAAGGTGCATCAAGATTTGATATTTATTTAAATACTATATAATTATTGTCCAAATCAAGAAAACATTGTTGATGAATTTGTTGAAAGCGAAGACATTCATCTAACATCATGGCCTACTGGTCATAGTTTTTGTAAAGGATTACGATTTAAATCCTATAAAGAACTTATAGAATTATCTTGCAAATGAAAGTTTTCACATGAAAAATAAGCTTAAATTGTTCTGAATATTTAAAGAGAGTGGAGCTGAATTCATTGTTAACAAAACTATTTCTACCAATTAAAGTCTTTGAGATATATGTATGCAAATGAAAAGTAAAAAAATAACAATATAATAAAATAAATATAAATGAAATAATATGTATGCAAATGAAAAATAATTAATTCGTATGGCTTCGTTTTTTCAGCCATTTCAGTTTTATACATTTTATTGGCATTTTTATTGTTCCCTGATGCGGTTATATTATATCACACGCATTCTTTTTTTTACGTTTATTTGTTATAATATTATGTATCACTCCATAAAAAATCATAAAATCATAGTTCAAAAAAATAATCATTGATTAATATTTTTCATGACAACTTTCAACGGAAGTTCATTTTTTATATCGCATAAAGCAATTATTAACTAAAATATTTTGCAAATTTCAAAATAAATATCGAATAAAGCATAAACACATTGATTAGTGCTGAAATTTGCAATATGTTTCAGAATATAATAACATAAGTTGGATACAATATAAATGACTATCACTAATTGAATAATCTCAAAGCCAGATTATTTGATCTTTCTATAACTAAATAAAAACTCAATTAACAGGATTTATTGAAGCAGTAAGTGATTGAAATTAATTGATTAAACAATATTAAACTTGATATTAATGTATTGAATACATTTTGAAATTAAATAATAAGTCATTCGCGATTAAATACATTTAAAGATTAATTATAATGTACATCACATGTTAAATCAACAATCTCATCATACACACATAATAAAATAATAAAACAAAACCTATCTTGGAAGCATGAAATATCAAAATCAACTTTTCAATAAGTTTCTTCTAGAAAAATTTATAATTTTTTTCTAGATAAAAATGAATTTTTAAATAAATAGGATGAAATTTCTACTAAAGATTTTTTTGCCATAAAATATGAATTTTCTATCCAAAATATATTCAAAATTTTGATTGTACTTTAAGATACAGTTAAATATTTAAAGCCATAAAATATGCAGAAATAATGCATATTATGTATAACTATACAGAAATATGCATACACAAATGAATAATGTATGCAGAATTTATATAATTTTTGGGAAAACTGTTATAATTTATGAAGAAACTAAGATTCAATATCATTTGTTGTGCAATGGATAAATTTGTAAAAAATAAGATGTTGTTAATTTATTTTCATAATTTAAATCTTTAAGCCATCGCAGCTGGTTATAAATTCTGGTGGTGATGCTGATATTATTTCATATAGATATTTATTACTGTAAGCACCATATATCTAGATAAATGTGATTTTCTTTCTTTTCATTAATTTATGCTAATTTTAAGAAATTTAAATACAATAAAACAAAATTTAAATACAATAATTAAAGATTTATCAACAAAAATTATCCTTTTATTCAAATGTTTAAAAATCATAATTATGTTATACTATAACACATATCTTTTTATTAAATTTCATGTTAATACAGATAATAAAAAAAAAAAATATTGTTTCGAAAACAGTTTGAGCTCAAAATAACTCATTTAGTACTTAATGTTGACTTATATATTATGTTATTAAAAATATTATATTTATTAATACTGAATAAAAAGGATAATTTTATTTTATTACAAAAATATGTTTCTATAATTTAATGTAAAAGCGACATATTTAATCGGTGTAAATTATTTATTAAAAAAATTAATAATTCTGTACCAAAAATTAATATCTGCAAAGTTTTTAACATTTTTAAATTTACAATATTTTTTATAATTTTGTTTCATAAAATAACTTTTATAAATTTAAATTTTTCAAACAACTACCCTTGTATAGAATACATTTTCCATATTTTTCTTAGACATATTTAGTTAATATGTTTCAAATCCTTTAGCCTTTAAAATTTTTCCCTTAATTTATATTTGCTTTAAACTTTTATAAATCTAGCTTTTTGCCAGTGATTTCCCTGGAAACTGTTTATATTTGATAAGTATTATTGCTTAAAACATTTCATAAAGCATTTCTCAATTAAGAATTTATTCTGAATATATTTTAAATATTTATTCTCAACATTTTACACTAATGAGTCAAAGGTATTTTTTCTGGTTTACGAAATATCTTAAATAGTCAAAAAGAAAATTCTAATTGAAAGAAAAGTTATGTATTTAATTTTTGCATACTTATATTACAACATAATAAAAAATAAACAGCACATAAGATCATATATTATGCCTTAAGAAATCACATAGGTTCAGTTCAACGATATGTTTGCTTTCTATTGATCATTGATTAAATTAAGCATTTTCCATTTATTTCTATATTATTAAAAACAAATTAATTAATTATACATTTTATGATAATTATTACATATTTGCAAAATATAGTAAAAAATTTATGATTTGATTTATGCAAACTAAACAATATACTCTATTAATTTTATGAAGAAAATAATTCCTCGGCACGTAATTTTGATTTTAAAAATATTGATATTTAAATTTACTTCGAAAATAAATAAATTAGTCTGCAATTCAATACATAACAAATAATAATTAAATTTTTATATGAAAGCAATAAATATATTCAAGCCTTTATTACTAAAAAATTTTATTTCTTTGGTACTTAATAAGAATAAGAATCTTTAATTTCAATAAATAAAAATTTCATCAAATATGAATAAAATCAGCAAGTAATTGCTGCACATGTTTTCAAAATTATGAAGATTGTAAGCATTACAAGAGAAATTAAAGAGTTATTTAAATGTGTGTCATATAATGAAAGATTATATTATAGAATATAAAATATAAATCAGATATAATGAAATATAAATTTGCAATGACATACACTGATTAAAATAATTATGGTTTCTAAACTTTAGCTGATTATATTCGTTGAATAAACAGTTATTATTTTCACAAATAACACAAGATAAATTTTTATGTTACGCATTAAAATATTTTTTAATAAAAAGAAATTTTATTTTAATAAAGATAATTTTTAATGATATTATATTTTGAAGAAAAATAATTTTTCACGTAATAAATACACGTATATAATGGAGTGTGATTCAAGATAAATGCATGCAAAAAACAATATCATTTCAATGATTAAAATAACATTAAGAATGTTTTCTTTATTGATGAAATGCATGCGAAATTATAATTTTAGTGAATTTAATATTAAGTAAACCTAAACTTAATAACTTAAAAATTTAACTTCACATTAAATTCCTGGAAAATATAAATTGCCTAGGAGAGTAAAATGAAAAATAAATGCATAAAAAACAGGTGTGTGTAAAAATGTCATTAATCATTTAAGACAAGATATTTTTAATTTTCTTAATTAATGTTTGCTTAAGAACTTATGTACTTCAATAGGTGTTAAACTTAACGATGTTATATATTATTTGGAAGCTAAAGATGAATTAATTAATTTAAAAATTTATGTTTATAAGTGAAGAGATTTAGGTTAGACATAGAAGCTCAAATTTATATTTACGTCTAAATATTTTAAAAAGTCTGCCCCTAAATAAGTACAGAATACTTTTTATATTCTAATACAATTCTTAGCAAAATGAATTTTCTAGTGTTATTTATAACTGAGATTTTCCTATATTTTCAAAAATATAAGTATTTCTTATATACTACTTTCGAGAACAGTAAATGGCGTGTATAAATTAGTAAAAATTATACATTTATTATTTATCAGTACTTATTTGTATTAAATTATTTGTCGCAAAATTCTTAACAAAAAAAAAAAAAAAAAAAAAAGATTTAGAGTTTACAGCCAGTGATAAGTTTTATAAAAATATTTTATATAAACAGCTTGAATTCTAAATACTTTAAAATACAGTTAAATACTAAATATTAGAGTGAATTCTTAAAAAATTCTTAGATTTAATGAAAATTTGCTTTCTGAAATACAGTAACCCATAAACATTTTCTAAAGACTTACTTTAAAACATTAGATTTTTTAAAATTTATATTTGTATTAATCACTGATGCAATTTCCCTGCATTTGAAATTATACAATTTAATTTACTTAAAAAGATTATATATAATTTTTTGTTAGTTGCAAAACGATTAAAACTTAGGCTTGTTGTGTGTTTAATATATCACCATAGAAACAGAGCCTTTATATACTTAGATAAAATATTGCCCAAAAAGATTATATTATTGATTTTAAAAATTAAGCAAACAATTTTATTGGGTTTTATAATTCTTAATTTGGAATCACATTTATAAATTTAAAATAATAAAGTCAGGAATTTTAAGTTAACAACAAGAACTTACTATATTTTTTACAATTTAGATAGAAAATGAATTGCAAATTTTCAAATTTATTTAAAAAAAACTTGTAAAGCTTAAAAATTGTAATTTGTATGTTAAAACTAAATAATTAGTCACAGTAATTATAGTAGTTATAGAGGAACAAAAATAAAAATTGCCTCTTACAAACAACTAAAGTTTGTAACTTTTAAAGAAACTTTTGTATCTAAATCATGATAATGGTTATAAAAGTTCAAACTTATAAGATTTGCTGATGCTTTATAGCACAAAAATATTGTAAATTATGAATTAAAATTTCGTTTCTGAATTATAAGTACTGACATATATATATATATATATATATATATATATATATATATATATATATATATATATATATATATATATTCATTTAAGCTAAAAATAATATATTCTTCACAAACTGTATTTAATCTAATAGAAGTGAATTCTAATTCTCAAACATGTAATTACTAAATTTAGCAACAAATACAAAAAGAAGAAAAAATATTTTAAATGAATATGTTACCTCAAAATGCCTCATGAAATGGTTGGCTGGTTAACAAAAAAAAAATTGCGCCAGGTCCAAATAAGGACAAGCTGCGCCCCCTCATGAAATGAATCGAAGAAAATATTATATTGGTGACACTTATAATACAAAATGTTCTTATTTCATTATAATTATCGTATCATTATTATCGTTATCGAAATAAAATAAAGAAAATAATTGAATAAATTAACATGTGAATGTAAAGAAAAAAACAGGAAATTGATTATATCATTATATAAATATCTATATATATATATATATATATATATATATATATATATATATATATATATATATATATATATATATATATATATATATATATATATATATATATATATATATATGTATGTATATGTATATATAAACATTTAAATACATATTTCGTCGTTTATTTTTTCAAAGAATCATTAAATTAATTTTATGTAAATAGAAAACGCGTTTTATGTGTATTTACTATATTTGTATGTGTGTTCATAAAACTTTCTAACTTTTGAATTGCATTAAATTAAGAATTTGAAATAGACTTCATGCCATGAATTAGTAGTTATACAGGTGATATATTTATTGTTTCCTTACTTTCATTTAATGTTTCAATCCTATCAATAGTTATTTATTTCATGTAGATAATTATGTATATAAAACAAATTTAATTTGTGTTTAAAGATTACAGTACAAATATTCAGTGAGTCCATGATTATCTTATAATTTTATCATTAAAAAATCAATATGAGTTCCAACAATATAAAAAAAATCTGTTCTTGTTTCATTTTTTTTTACATGAAGATGGTCACTGTATTTGCATTAAGTCATTTTTCCATTCGAAGATTTTGAGATCCAGTCCAAGAGAAAGGTATAAATATTAACCGATATTATGCATCTTCCAATAAAATCTGAAAATATAAATTCGCTTTAATATTTCAATATACTATTTGGAGCTATGCATTAGATTGCTACCAATCGGCATTTTTGTAGCTTTATGGACAAGTTATCATACATATTTTTAGTATGCTTTCTTGAGAGGAAAAAATAGTCTACACTTCAATATACATAAATAAAACTTTATTAGTTCGAGTTCATAAATAATGTTATTCAAAACATTCGGCAAAAGTAGTTCATTGTCTTTTAGTATATAAGGTTGACAAATTATAAGCAAGTATATGCTAATAATATTTGGGTAGAATCAATATGTATATTTTATATAGTACTTGTAATTTACAAAAAGATACAAATGGGAGGAGTAACTTATTTGAAAGGCATTAATTTTGTTTTAATTTATATAATAACTGAGTAAACTTTTCTGTCAGGCATTCTGACAAAAATTACTTCTTGAATGTTTTTGATGAAGAACATTTTATTTTAAAATTATTGTGATATGGATAATGCTTTTACAACAATTTAATTTATTCCATGTTTTGTATTTATCTAATTGAATTATTTTTTACAAACCGTTTCTCATGTAGAAAAACGTTGTACTGATTGATACTTCCTTTTTCCGCAAGTCTTATAAAAATGAGGTGAAAAGTTTGTTCATTTTAACTTTTAAACATTTTTTCCCTCAAAAGTACTTAGATCTAAATATTCAGTGGGTCTATCTTATTCAGCTTAATAGGGGTGAGGTCATAATCCCGTTGTAATAAAGTATTACATTAGGTTGCACTCTTGAGGTCTAAAAGCAAACAATTAAATAATATGCGAATGAATTGATGCGTTTTTTAAAGTTTCAAAGTTAAGAGATGTTCTAACCAGCTTACACCTCTATTAGCCGCTGTGATATGCTTGAAGTGGACATTAGTTTCCTTAAACAAATTTTTTAGGGATTATTATAAGGAAAACAGATTTTCCCCTTCTAGGCTATTTCCATTCCCAGACAAAGTTTGATCAAAGCTTCTAAAAATAATTTTCAAATTCATTTTTATTATATTTGTTAAAAAGATTTTTTGCTCATGTTTATTTTGTTTGTAATAAACAAGCGTTATTGATTTGTGAGATACATTACAAATGAATATGAATGCACAAATGACGGTATGAAATGCATAAATATTTACATTATTTTAAAATAAGAAATGATGAGAAAAACGCATAAAAATATATCGCGATATAATTCCATTGTATTTCAATAATACAAATAATATTTTGTATTTAACAGAAAAGTATTTACTCATTAACAATTTACATAAAATGATTATTAATAAGTATTAATAAATTATTAATTATTTCATAATTATTAATAAAAGAGAAAATAACTATGAATCGTTAATGACGAAATCACCATTAAATGAAGTTCATTTATTATCAACTATGCAAAGTTTTATTTAAAAAAAATCAGATTACAGTGGAAATTAAAGATCTTTTTAATATATTTTTTACAATTTCTCTAAAAAAATAAAAATAATTATCAATTGTATTGCCTAATATCTATTATTTAATGTAAACAGACTTCTTTTGATAAAATTCATGCATTGTATTCTTACAATTATTAACAATATAATATTTAACTTTATAATTTTTTGAATTTTGTTGAGAAACTTCAGAAGCTTCAACTTAATATCAACATGAGAAATATTTGAAACATAAATTTCGTATATATTAATGATATATAATTTTTCTGAAACATGCATTTCATTAAAACTAATTTTACTACACAAAGCTAACTGTCTCTTATATATATATATATATATATATATATATATATATATATATATATATGTGTGTGTGTGTGTGTGTGTGTGTGTGTGTGTGGGTGTGGGTGTGTGTGTATACACATATATATAAACTTAAAATCAATTACTGTTTTTTATTAAAAAAAACAGTGATTGATAACATGTAAACCTGATATATATATATATATACATATATATATATATATATATATATATATATATATATATATATATATATATATATATATATATATATATATATATATATATATATATATATATATATATATATATATATATATATAAGAGACAGTAGTTAACTTTGCGTAGTAAAATTACTTTTAATGAAATGCATGAAAACCTGATAGAAATGTGTTAGAAATAAAAAACGTGAAAGAAATAACCTATGAAGAAAAAGAAAAAAATATTTTGAAAAACAGTATAAGTATTCAGTGCTGATTTTCATTTTAATTTTGAATTTAATAGAAAATATTTGCAAGATAAAGTCATATTATCAAATCATTCTCAAATAAGAAAAAGTAAACCTAAACTTGAAGTTATTTTTACTCGATTTTATTTAGAGATTTGTAAGATAAAATCAATAACAGTCATTGTAATATCAGTTCATTTAATGTCAACTTAATAAATAAATAATCCATAAAATAATTTATTATTATGAAAGCAATAAATAAGATTTATTGTCTATCCCAGAAAACATATCCACATAAGAAGTGCAATAAGATTAAAAAAAAAAAATCGTCTCTCATACCACCAAATTAAATAGATATATAGCATCTTCATACTTTTTATAAACACATTTTTTTATATCTAAATGAAATTAGGAATAACATTTCATTTCAAATAATAGATAAGAGGATTTTCTTGTTGAATAAAACTGATTTATTAACATAAAAAAAGTTAGAAAAGATAAAGAAAAAATGTATT
This sequence comes from Latrodectus elegans, assembly GCA_030067965.1. Lineage (NCBI taxonomy): Eukaryota > Metazoa > Arthropoda > Arachnida > Araneae > Theridiidae > Latrodectus > Latrodectus elegans. The sequence continues at coordinate 103,810,762 of CM057810.1, forward strand.
CTAAACTGAAACAGAATATTCGAAAAATTATATCTTTCTTATTTATTTACAAATTTTTGTCATGGTACTTTTATTTATCTTGACTTTTTCCGAAAAATGCGGAATATCTGCAGTAATGTTCTCAAAGTAAACGTAATGTAAAGTTTTTATCTCCGAAAGTAAAAAAGATACATATGAATAAACGCGCTCACCAGGCATCAGAGAAGCATTTGAATTGTTATTTTGTTTTTTAAGCAAATATACATTCACACATGAGCAATAAATTCAGTTTCTTGTTTCTCTTCCCTTTTGTGACAAGCTTAATTTTTTTCCATGGTGAAAATATGTAAATTTCAATCTATGAAAATTGATTCTGAGTGTAAATATTAAATCGTTCAGGCGTAAAGAATAATTTTTTTGATTATTTTATCGAATTTATGTGTGCTAATCGAATGAATATGGATACATATATGTATATATATATATTCAAATTACTGGACGGACATTTAATGCAGAATGCCAGTAAAATATCAAAATTACAATATTTATACTACAAAAAGATAGGATATAAATAATAAGATGTAACTTTGATTTCGTTGTATTTTAAAGTAACACTTTCTCATACAATATAGAGTTTGAGAAAAAATTATTCAATTACATAGCTTCACATAGTAGCACTTTTTCATTGTGCGAAAGAGTGCTCAAGTTGAATCCTTTTTAATCACATGATGGCAAGAAGCAATTATGTCTCCAAAATCTTGTGTTTTATTCAATAAATACCGTTTTTATAAATACTTGTTTTTCAAGAAGATCTTTAAATATTGCCATAAATTTTCAATAAGATTCAGATCAGGATTGTTTTCTAACCAGGGTATTGAATCTTTGCCTTTACAAGTCATTCTTTGTGTATTTTTGATGTATGCCCTGTAGCTTAATACTGAGTAAAAGTAAATGTAGTTTTATTGAGGAATAGATCTCTGATTGCAGGTATCAATTATAGTTTTAGAACAGTATCAATGTACTTTTTGCATTCAAATCTCCGACACTCTCTTGAATGTTCCCCTTACCATTTCCAAACAGATATATTCATTTCATTTCATTTAGATTCTTAGTAGTTACTTCAGCGTGATCAAAATGTATTATTTCTCCTATTTTACAACTCAAATACTTTCATCCCTCACAGTAAACGAGCGATATTTTATTATCTATGATTCAGATTATTTTCTTCCACTTATCTTCAGATTACTCAATGTATTTCTTTTGTTCATTAAATTTGTTTTTGCATTGCTAAAGAGAGAGATGGTATTTTCTTTATAAAATTCTACCTTTACGCCCAAATCCTCATAATTGTTTCTTGATTGTTCTTGAATAAACTAAAATAACTATTGCATTCATTTCCCATTTAATAACATCTGAAAAAAATCTTCGATCATTAAGGCATGTTTTTTTTTTTTATCATTTTATCATCATCAGCACTTGTGCATTTTCTCTCCTGATCTTTCCTTATCCTGACAGTGATTTCATTTTGTCATAATGTTAGCCAAGAACATCTTACACCAGATAAAATCTCTAACCAATAAACTTGTTTCGCAATTTCTGGTTAAGGGAGACAAATTTTTCATAAAAATTTATCAGACACCTCCAAAAAGAAGAAGTATAATAATTCTGCTTTTTTGCAGGGGTCCAATAAATTTTTATTATTGCTATCATTGTTTTAAATTATTTGCTATAACAAAAGGATTAAAATATTTCAAAAACTGTTTAATGTTAATAATTGAATTTAAAATATTAAATTTTTTAAAGAATTATGCTATATTAAGCATGGATATAGATAATTAGATATTTGATTAAATTCGAGAAAACATGTAATAAATATTAGGGAATGTATTGATGGAAATTATAAAACCTTAATTGTTTAAAGGTATATTTAAGTTGTGCTTTTGAAATTTTTACAACTAAAACAAGAAGTTGCTAATAGTTAGGAAAATATATAAATTTCATGATATTCCTCTTTTGGAAACTCTAAAATATCGATAAAGTGCTTATTACATATTCAATAAAAAAAAGCTTTCATATCACATAAAATGTTTAATCTTTTCAAATCTTCAGTTCATAAGATAAATAATAAAAGTATTACATTTTGTATAAAATAAGAATATATTTCAAAGAAACAAACGTATGTTGTTGTTACTTATGACACTTTGACAAGCCTAGATTGCTATGTCGTTGGCTATGCTAATTTAATTTAATCAATACAAAGCGTCTTTCATTTAACTAGAGCACCACAAAGGTGAAGTTACGACTCTGTTCTAAATTCTTCTGATAGATGGCATGACCTGAGGAATCTCTACCTCAATTTTGACATTGATCTGGAGGGGGAGGAAATTTCCCCAGACCATTACATCCATGGTAACTGCTCAACGAGAAACAAACTTATTAAGTCTTACAATTATTTAAATATTTCGTTGAGACCTCGTAGTGGAATTTCAACATCCAGCTTTCCGGGTAAGTTTTTATGATGATGGTTGCAAGAGAGAAAACCTGGAAAACTCCTTAGGACCTTCCCCTTTGCTTTTAAAAGCTCTATCCTAATACATTTCCTTAGAGATGTAAATGCAGTTTGAATAATCATTGCCAAATTATTTATATCATTTAAAAAATTCTTTTTGAACAAAAATGTGGACTGGATTAAGTTACTTACTGTTAAACTGATGATCGTTAGTTGCTAGTAGATCGTGAGGACAGTTACTGGATTTGACTGAGTTCAGCCTCCGAGTTTCTAATTTTGATCCCTTACTACGTTGAAATTATCTCATCACATTAAATTCAAATAATGTTTTGAAGAATTCAAAAAAATGTAGATTGCTGGTCAGTTTAACAAATCACATTTTATAGAAATCGATGTCAAATAGTTCTCAACCTATGCCGCCTAGCAGTTTGATTTTCAAAAAATAATACAACAGAAAAAATGAAACTGGTTAAGTTTTGAATTTGTTTATTAATGAAATCGTTTCCTACAAGCTCTGGGAAAAAAAAAAAGAAAAAAGAAAGAAAGAAAAAATAATCAAATTTGGTTTAGATTTGTTTCAAAGTGAATGTATTGTTCAGCATTACATATTTGTGTGGAATTATTTTTCCATTACGAAACTTAATTAAAAATTAGCACAGAAATGGACTCACTAATGGACGCATAGATAATTGCAAAAAAATATTGTCATCTATTTAATTTCCCAAAATTAAAAATAGTTGTTTATGATAAAAACAAGTTGCTTCTCATTAAAATTAAAAATATCAAAACTGTTAGCTATTACATTTGTCATTTTATTGCTAATTACAACTTTTTTAATGAAAAATACAATTTCAGTGTTTGTTGTGTTGTTGTTACTTTTGACACTTGGACATGCAAATACTATTTTTATGATATGACCGATTTATAAATAAATCAGTGGATAGCTGGTTAACATGGTTTAGTGTAAATTGCAAATTAATATTTAATCTTACTTAGGACACTTGAACAAGCCATGCTCGCCGTGTCATTGGTTATGTGAATTTATATCAGTAGGTTGCGTCTTCCTTTTAACCAAAGCACCAATAAGGTGAAAGTACAACTTTGTTCTAAACTTCTCCAATAGATGGCAGCACCAGAGAATCCACTCTTTTAATTTTGACACTCATCTGAAGGGAAAAAAAATTTTTCTTCAGACCATTACACCCATGGTAACTTTTTACTGACTGACCACAGGATTTTTGATTTCACAGATCTTTGGCATCATTGGGAATCGAACTCCGCATTTCGGGACAGAAGGTCGATTCCCTGACTACTAAAATGCCTTGTTTCTTATTGTGATACACAAATTAATTAAAATTGATTTACTATTTTCTATGATAAATAAATTTAATATTTTTGTTAAAAGAAATTGATATCACTTTTGGTTGATAACACGTAAAAGGATTTAAAAAAATATAATATGAGATTTCAGGAATTTAAAAATTTTGTGAATTCTATATTAAATTGCTTGTATAAATTCTTTCAAAATGAATGCAATTCATAAGAATCTCAGCACAACTTAAATAATGTATTAAAAAATAGATAAGATAAGGCACATTTGGAAATAAATTAAAAATTCTTGAAATTAAGCGAAACGTTTCCTTATTTGCCATTAGAATAAGCATATAATTATTTCATTTCTTTCTCGATAAAACTCTACAGAAAAGGATACGTCTGCAAGTTTTAATGGGAGAAAATGATCTTTTCTTACTTTACCTTGTGCTTTTATGAGGTATTTTGGTTAAGCTACGCACACACAGACACAAAAATGTAATGAACAAACTGGCTCCCAAGTAGATACCTCTTAAAAGCTGAAGTATAATAAGAAAAAAGTCTATAAATACACTTGATAAACTGAAATGAAGGTTGACCTATCATCTTGAACTGTGATCAATGTTTAATCGAAATAAATATTTCTCTACTATTAAATATTTAATCAAAATTTTCGTTTTAGAAAAAGAACATTATGTAATAAAATTTACTAAAACATTTAAGAGAACATAGTTAAAAATTTTTTTTTCATTGAAAATTATTCTTAATCTAAGTATTCTTTCATAAAATTTATTTACATTTTAAAATTCTTTTAAGTAAAATTAATTCTCATATAAAACATATATACAATAAAATATTTTAATATAAGTTTTCTTCAAACAGTGATTAAAATATATATTTGTTTATAAAGAAATTTTTAATATTATTTTATTCTTTAAAAAATAGAGTCTAAAAATTTACGTAAAATGTATGAAGATATTTTATGGAGTCAAATTCTATGTTAAAAACAATTTACTGCAAATTTTATATTTCTTATTTTTAATTAACACGTAGGGAAAAAAAATTTAATGAGATTCTTAAAATTTTATGTGAATATTGTTTCGAAACAAAAACACACTTAAGACTGTAAAACTATTTCACTGGTCCAAGAATATTAGACCCTTATTTCAAAATTATATAAAAATGCAATTGCTATTTATTTTAACTTTTTCATGTTAAAATGTATTACTCATAAATTAAAATTATTACTGGCTTTAGCTTATGAGACGAAAATAGATAAAAAATCAATTTTATTAGTTAAAAAGTATAGCATTTCAAATTCTTTTGTTACGTTTTATATTTTTGTAAATCATTGTTGAATCATTAAATGAAATGTATTAATTTTCTGATAAACGCACTAAATAGATTTATGAATTGATAGTATGATTTTATTTTATTTTAGAATACAAAAATGAATTTTCAAACAATATTTTTATAGAACAATGCATAGAATACTTCTTGTAAGTTTACTGAAAAGAATGTTTGTGAAATTTAAATATTCATCGACTTAATTAACATGCTCGATCTTTTTTTTTTTTTTTATTTCTTTAAAAGATAATCTCCAACTTTATTTGTTGTAAAATGCCATCCTCAATTACAGAAAAAAAACTGAGTTATAGTTTTAAAATCAAGATAACGCGTTTCATTTGCTAAATAAATGCTGAAACATTCAAATGAACGTCTGTGGGAAACACGACGGCTCAAACAATTTATTCTATTCGTAACTGAATAAACAACACGCTTAAGAAGACTATCTTGTTTTACTTTCATTATTTTTGCATATTTTATGCATGTATTTTTATCTTTGTTTTTTCTACATTTTCTTAGAAAGAAAAATAACGATGTCTTTTTTATTCAAAATTAAATTAGTTAGTAAGTTCTTATCTCAAAGTAAAAGAGAAATGTAAGCAGACCTTCTCATAAAGTGTAAAGGAAATCGCCTTATTACCACTATTTTTTTGCAAAGACAATACATATATTCACACATAAACCGAGCTTCCAATTTTTAGTTTACTTTATGAATAATTTTTTTTTGTGTTTTCTTTAATCTTATAAAATATATACTGTATGCAAAATTAGTTTTATGAAATTTAATCTACATCAGCAATATACATAAAGAAGTTTTTGAGGAGAAATTTTTTCGTACTTTTGTTTGCTTGGTATATTGAATTTTTAACCGTCATATACAATTCAATACATAACAGTTTTTTTCTTATATTAAATAATTAAATATTATTTTATTTATTGCATAATTAATTTAGAGCTATACGCAAAAATTTTATATTGTTATTAATTAATTGAATTTTACATGGATGAATAAATTTAATATGAAACAAGCAAATTTTTTTTTGGTTTAATTAATTAGGTTTCGTTACATTTTACTACTTCAAAATTATGAATTTCAAATTTTTTTCTTTGATTTACACCCAGAAGTTTCATAAAACGATTACTTTTTAAAATAAATTTTAAAAAATTTCTAAATGTAATATGTGATATTTATTTTACATGAAATAACTGGCTTTCATAACACATTTATTTAAATCATAAACAGAATTTTATAATTTTTAATGAGTTATTTTACAATAACTTTCCAATAAGATTTAACAAAAAAAATTGATTTCATGTTCTTTGTGCATACAATGCTCAATAAAGTTAAATAAACAAGCAATAAGGAAAATATTTGGATAAATTAAACCGCGAAATGTGTTATATATTAAATACACAAAATATTTAATGTGATGTGTTATTCCTCATACTGCTAAGATTCTTATATACTTGTTTTGGATGGATATATTAAATCTGTTTCTGAGACTTCGGGTAAAACTGTTCCATTTTGGAAATATTGCAATCTGTAAATTTAGGATAATAAAAATAAGCCTTATTCTCTCTCTCTCTCTCTCTCTCTCTCTCTCACACACACACACACAGAGAGAGAGAGAGAGAGAAAAATGGTACCACTGGGATTGACAAAACATGATGTCGATTTGATTAAGGTCTGATATTCTGATGTTACACAATAAACAATATTAGAGTTTCTTAATAAACAGTGCTTAATTCCAATTACGTCCTTTCCTATATCGATTTGCAACAGCCTAACTGTAAAGGGACTATTTTGGAGAAGGATACCTAAAATTGTTTAGCTTAAAATATTGTGATATATTGTCAAAGGAAACTATCTATGTTGCTAAATCATATTAGTAGTTTTCTCTCAAACTACTATTAACAAGATATGTATATATATACATACATATATATTAAGTTAGGTAATATAAGTTCGTAGCGTTTTTACCAAAGACTTTTATATAAACAAAAACAATAATTATATCTATATCAATAAGTTAATAAATTATTAATTCGCTCTTGCCTTTTACAAACTTTTTCCACCTCTCGACCAATTTGTTGACGCCTTTCCGCCAGAAATCACCTGGTCTGGTGTTCAAGAAGTTGCTGAGCCACTTAAGGATCTCTTGGTGCACTGAGAAATGGTCAAAAAAATGCCACAGTCAACAAGGAGTTCTACATTACCCAGCTACGCCATGTGAATGAAGCTACTCGACTGAAAAAACCTGATCGACATAGTCAAACCATACTCCTTCACGAGAACGCCAGGCCCCATGTTGCACAAGTCGTCAAAACCGCACTCCAAGAGCTCGAATGAGAGGTCCTTCGCATCCACCGTATTCTCCGGACCTTGAACCTACCGATTACCATATATTCCTCTTCTTGTCAAACCATATGCAGATACCTTCGATAACAAAGACGTCTTTAAAACTTTAGTTCTTGGACACAAGACCTTCATTAGAAAAAACCACTTTGACATCAAACCAGGCAATTTGTAGCGAAACGGCATCAACAAATGGAAGTGGGAAGAGGTTATAAACAGCAATGGTGAATATATAATTGATTAAGTTATTGATGTAATTATTTTTTGTTTAAATAAAAGTCTTTGGTAAAAACGCTACGAACTTATTCCCCAACCCAATATATATATATATATATATATATATATATATATATATATATATATATATATATATATATATATATATATATATATATATATATATATATATATATATATATATATATATATATATATCATCTACTGCTATAGCACGTGAATAACATTGTTTTGATTGTCTTCAAACCTTTTTTAGAATCAATTCTCTTAACTTGACATTCCTTCACCTTAAGACCCTCAAAGACACTTTGCGTCTATTAAGATTTTAGTCACTCGAAAACACACTAATCCATTGATTATTCTAATTCGTATCAATATAATGTCACCAAATCATTTTAAAGTAAAATATGAAGAACCGAGTTTACAAACTGTGGTGCTGAAAACGAAACTTCCGCAAAAGTATGATGTGTTTGTTCCATCAGTTGAGATTATTTAAAGTATAAGTTGACGATATTTAAGAAAGATAAAATTATAGTTTGTTTAATCTGCAGATAAATGTAAGTAAGAAATTCTATGTTTGCTTACATAATATTCAAGAAATAGGCGAAGGGAATTCATAGAAGCATCAAGAGTCATAAAAATTCAGCTTCAATGTATTTTAAAGATCAAATGAATTGGGTTTAAAAATTGCTTTTATTTTCATTGTACAGCTCCGGATCCAAACGTAAAGCTTATGTCAATTATGTCTGCCATCTGAAAAAATACTGTCCAGCCGTACTCTTATAAATAATAAAATAATAAATTGGCTTAAAAACTATCTACTTGAACAAAATGCTTTCACTAATTAAGTTTATTTGTTTCCGTTTCATAAGCATCCAGTAACGCTTAGATTCTACTAAAACAACAGCAAATTAGAAAATTAAAATTTTTTTCCATGACCACTCCTTTCAGTTGTGTTGATTGTATTGTTATCAGAATTGTACGAAAACTTTATAACGGAATGTATTTAAAATTATGATGAAATGATTTTTTGTCTGATGTTAAAATTTAATAATATATAATACATAAACAAATACATAGAAAAGACAAACATGTCGTGGTGACTAAACAATATACGTAAAATACGTTTTATTTTTAATAGCAAGAAATTTCAACGACTCGATGCTTTCGTATGAAAATTCTATCCATTCTGTCCATTATAAAAGGAAAAACATTATTAAGATTATTTTTATATAGTCGATATAGTATAAACTCAGAAGTATATTGCTCGTGTATTTTTTTAATAATTGTGAGTTTTCACAGTAAAGAGAAGTAAACATTTTCTTTACCAAAAGTTCTTAAAAATTCATAATTTTAAAATCCACAAAGAATGCATAGAAAAAATAAGTGGTATCTGCAAATTCATTCAAATTTGATAAAATCCTAGAAAATTTATATAAAAAAAAGAAGTGCTAAAACAAGGTTGCCGTAAGATACAGAGTAAAAATGTCTGTTGATTATTCCTTAAAAAAATTATAAATACATAAAATGCATTTTGTTAATGTTTTTTTCGATGTTTTGAATGGCGAGCTAATATTTAACATGTTAAATGTATACTTCTGTTTTGTTTAACTGAAATTTAGTTATTTGGTTACATAATACATAGAAAGAAATTTTAGCAGGGAAGTGCTAATGCAATTTAAAGTATGATTGGTCAAAATTATAATAATAATTAATCATCAAATTTGTTCAAAAAATAAATAGGAAATATTTTTTAAAAATAAATTCGTAAGATTCGAAATAGATTTGTAATGTAAAAACAGCTTTCAATGTAATAGTTCATTTGTAATGCATCATGCAAGTTTATTAAAATAAGTTGAATTTTTTTGATAACTAAAAATATGTGAAATCAAATTAAAAAAAGTACTTGAAAGCAAAACTGCGAGATTATTTTACAATTGCTTTGTTTTTTTTATTATTTTTATTCATTATTTCAATATGTAATTCGAAAGCCAACCTTGTTGGCTGAATTCCAAAATCGAAATTTAAGCATTCCATTGGGAAATTTTTGTCTTCATTTTTATGGCATGATGAAACGCACAACGTGTATATAATCTTCAAAAATTTCGTTTTTCCAGACACTGAGAATTAACTATTGATCTAAAGAATTGGTCTCCATATTTTGCACTTAGAATGTAATTATTTAGTGTTAAAGGTAGTGTTAAGTGATGGAATAAATTATGTTGCTGATAATGCTTAATAGAAAAATAATTCACTTTCAGTTTAATTTAAATGACACTTTAGAAAAGACTACGTAATAATATCAAAATTTTTAGTTAAAAGAGAAAAGAAACTTTAGAAAAAAGAAAAATAGAATATTGTAAATGGTTATTTATTTTAAATTGCTTTACTTTTTAACCTTCATATGCTTTTTATTTCCAGTTTACTCTGAAGTCAATCATTTTTATATTCCTAAATATAGATTTAATTACTTAAATTAACAATATATAACCTAAATTAAGTATCATAATGCTTCTTGGATTTAATTTTTATATTATTTTTTATGTTCAATTTTTGTAAGATAGAAGAAGCCTTCAAAATCAAATACAATTTTGTAGTTAATTTATCCTATCAGTTCTTATATGGAACTGGACGATTATTTTAATATTTAATATTATTTTGATTTTTATAAAGACCTAATGTGTTCCTCCCTTTCTCTATTTTAATAAATGACAATTAATTTTATATCTCTCGTGGGGTATTTATCCTCATCATTATTAAATTACATCTTTTGCTTAAAACTGTTGGCCGTAGAAGTATTTTGCTTAAGACTAAATTGATATGAAAGTGAAAATAATTGATACAAATATGCTTACGTCGCTTATTTCATGTGTTGCGTATTTTATATCACACCCTATAAAATATATTTTTGAAAAAGAAGAAAAAAATATAAATTGTTCTACAAGCATGATAATAGTCAATAACATAAGAATGAAATTCAAATAATGTATCATAATAAAACTAAAAATATTTTAAGCAACCCACCCTGTCTAGTTCCTGACTGTGCAGAGGAAGGTCCTGGTTGCGAATCCCGGGTCATACATGGATGTACTTTCTCTCTCTCCTGTCTTTGTCCTTTCAATGTATGAATGGTTTGTGAATGATTGTCCTATAAATGGTTACTTATGGCATGTGTGTAGTGAGGAAGTCGGACGGTACACCAAATTCTTGTTCAATCGGAAAAGTGGAGCTGCCCAGAACATATTGCCAATCCAAAACAACAACAATTTTTTAAAATTTATTAAGATTAATACTTTATTAACAAATCATACTACTCTCTTTAAAGAAATTACTGGCATAATGAAGTTCTTTATTCATAAATTAGATTAAGTTTTATAGCGGTTATGTTCGTTTTATTTTACATTTATAAAATTAATTACTTGATGTGAGTAATAATCAAACTAAATGAAAGATAATGGTAAAATAAAAGTCTATTTATTCCTTACATGTATTGCAAAGTCGTTGCTAAAAATGAATGATTTTATAACAAGAAAAAATATTCTTCTACACTTATTTTAAATGAATAATTTTTCTCTTTATTTATCTAATTATGATGTTGATATATTTTTAGAAACTTAATTTTACATTTAAATATTTTGTCCTAATGTTCCTTAATATATTTTTACACATTACTTTTTACTTATTAACTTTACACATTACTTTTTACTGCCTTTTTTAATAACTTACTTCAATCTTAATGATTATGGTATATCTTTTCTGTTCTTAGACAGAAATAAATATTGTTTTTATTACAGAAAAAGAAATTCACTATCTGATAAAAATGAATTAAATAAAGAATAACGATCCTAATTTCTTTTTTAATTTCAAATTAATATTCTTATATTTCGTAAGACAAAAGCTAGAACAAATCCCTTTTTCTCCCGTTAAGTAAGCGTTGATAAGCTATATTTTAAATAAGGAGGATTTTCAATTTTATTTCTCTTCTTCTGTTCATCCTTCCCTATTGATAAGCTGGTAATAACTCCATCCAATAGCGTCCCTTTTAAAATATCGCCTTTTATGAACAAATCTCAAGAACCTAAATGATTTTCTAAGGATCCCAGTAGAGGAGTAACAGTTGTAAGATCGATTAACGGTTCCAAAAATCTCGGGTACCGCAGCAGGTTGCCTTCTGATTGGCCGCTGCCTCTGTAAACCCATTCAATGGCCTGAAAAAGGGAGAAGTAGGGGATGTAGAATGAGCGAAATTATGGGTTTCATGGAGACAATTGGGATTTAATGTCTATAATCAGATAAATGGGGCAGCAAGCAAACTGTGCCGCTTTGACCACCTGTAATTCATCGAAAAGAATGAATTGTCTCAGACGCAGCAATTTTTAGCAAGCGATGATAACTGGCGCCTCGGGCGGAAGTTTGTAAACTTTAGCTCAAGAAAAAGAGAAAGAGAGAAAATTTAACGAAACTTTTGAGCTTAAGATTTAAAAATTTTTTTTTATTATTTCAGCAACATTAATTAATAAAAAATTTTAATGTTGGCATAAGCAAGGAAACAGTCTTAAGATTCAAAAGAGATTGCTTACAACCATTATAATTATTAATTTAAAATTCTAGACATTTCGTCAGTTTCATGTTTTTTAAATTCTTCTGAAAAGAAATCAAAACAATTCATTAAGGGCGTTCTAAATTTTTGACGAGTTTTGCGGAAATGCTCAATCTTACTCATGGCGATATATAAGCCTACGAGCATAAAGCTCCAAAACGGTTTCGTTCATATAACTCATATCATATAAATTCTATTAATTAACAAAATTTTTCAAAAACATTTAATCGGCCTTGCCGATTTAAACTAACTATAAAATGGATATTTTGTCTATTTTTTTTTAATTTGCCATATTCTGCTGTTCTATTGCCTATGTGTTAATGTCTTGAACCAATGCAAAACGGCTTCTACAACTGATACTTTGTTTTTAATATTAGAAAATATTCTATTAAAAAAATGAACTTCGATAGTACTCTCAGACATTCGATGGGAAACTTCACCCTGTTTGCGGCCGCTATATTAATGTAATTTGTAGGTAGGTAGAAAATTCGTAGACAAGTGTGACAACACCTCTCAAAACAGTGACACGCTATCTGACTTCATGCATATTTTATTACAATTCTCATTATTTAATAAGAATCGTAATAAAATGGCGTACTAAGGATCATAACTGTAACGAAATAAACTATCACTTTATAGTTAATAAGTCCTTTTGTTTCCTCAACGGCTAAATAAAAAATATACTTGCCTTATCACAATTTGTGAGTCATATAAAAACTACTTTGATTATTAACTAAGATGAATTGAAATATAATTCTAGATTGTTTTTATAATATAAGCAAATTGCGGTATATGACATACACGCTTAATTTATTGTAATTAATGCAATTTTCACGTTACTTAAAAAGCATAAATAAATATGATATTTAATGTGATGGGTTGATATAAATTTCTATGATTTTATTTTCAGAAATCTATATTCTATTACATATCTTAACTATTAGAAATAATAAATTCATGTTTAATCATTTGAAATATTAATGAAACTAGGGAGAAAATTTAAATATAACTAATTAATGTCGAATATTTATTAATTATCATAACTGAAATTTCAACTTATTCAGTACATATAAGCCCAGATCATAAATTTTGTGTTAAAATTATACGAAATTATTATAATTGAAAAATCTTATTGCACTTTGAGCATATATTCAAAACTCTTTGAATAAAATTTGAGTTGAAAGTCAATTTCTTTCTTTAAAAGCATTTTACATGGACAGTTATTGGTCTCAAATTTTCCAATTTGGACAAAAAATGTTGCTATGATTTTAGTCTGTTTTGAAACCACTTTTATAATATGGAAACTACAATTTTACTTATAAAGATTATAACAAGATTATTACTTGCGATGAAAATTGTTGATTTTTTTCTAGGAATTAGCGAGGGAAATTTATACCCATAATTTATTATGATTTCTAAGAATTAAAATATTGTCAGAAATAATAAAATATTAGGCCTAAATATAATAAATCAATCTTAAAAATTATTAATCATTCGAAATTTCTTATTATTCAAAATAATAGAAATTAATAATATACTTCTTTTTTATTTCAGTAACTTTAGTTTGCAAGATTAATATTAACATTTGATGTATTATTATTGTTAATTCTAAATTACTTCATTCATTAATAAAATTTCCCTGAAGTTCTGCTTAGTATAAAATGCTTTGCAGCATTCTATTACCAACAGAAAAAAAATTTCTAAACAACGTTCAAATAAAAATAATACTCTGATTCTTTAAATAAACAGAAAGCAAAATACTTATTGTTCAGTTTAAGATTTTGCTTTCGTTATCTCTACAATTTATTTTCTTACATGTTTAGAATTACTGTTATGTTCCTTTATAATATATATATATATATATATATATATATATATATATATATATATATATATATTTGGAAAGAAAATCATCAATAAGTAGCTTTTTATCCATGTTGAGTTTCACTATTTAAAAATTCGAAGAAAAGGTTAATTTATTATTTGCAACAACCAACCATATATTTAGAAATTGAAAATTTTATACAAAATTTCATGTCATTTAAAAAATAATCCTTGACAAAAAATTTTAATAATAGTTTAGCATGCAGCATATTCTTACCCCTATTAAAATTATTCTCAATTAATTTATAAAAATTTTGAAAGCAATTTCGTATAGCAAAAGTTTCGAAAAGCTGAGTAATTGAATCTAATAAACTCACTTCAATATATTTAGCACCTAGGAGTGTAGCTATTTGAAAAGTTCCAAATAAATATAAAGGAGAATAAGTTAGTTAAGAAACATAAAACAATTTATGTCTAGAAATATATAATCGTATAAAATACATTTATATGATTTAAATTGTATTGAAATAGTTAAATTGTTTTTTATTAATTGTTAGTTCCAATTTATCAACCTTTTGAAATGATCTGTATGTTTTTTAAAATTATTCAGTGATACATACAAAAAAATGAGTATTATTAACTATTAAATATCAAGTATTACATTTAAAAATAGAAATTTTTAAAAAAAACATTTAAAATTTAGACTTTGTTTGCAACAAAATGTCAATTTTATAATAAAAAATTTAAAAATTAATCTAAAGTTTTCTAAGCATTACATCAGGTTCAGTAAATATTCAAATATTTTATTATTGCAATTTATACTAACACCTGTGTCAAATGCATGAAATAACAGGCATACATTTTTTGTTGGACAGATTTTAATAAATATCATGATAATAAGCAAACAGTGTGATATCTTAGAAAATATAATTTCAGAGAAAATATTAGCATTCAATCATTTTTATTATTTTTCAAACTATATTTTGCTAGCAAATAGACACTTTTGTAAAATATTCATACATTTGAATAAATTTAAAATTTATGAGAATTGTGCACAATGCTTAGAGAATAGAATATTCTCTTATAGTTACGAAGCTTCGAATAGCATTTACATCAGAAGCTTTGTTTGTAATCTTCATTATGTAAGCCAGAGAATATTGTGAGAATTCTTACAACTAGACTTAAATCACTTTTAACACATTTAAAATTTATCACAAAATGGAACATTTCATGATAATGTGTGTACGGTCAGTTAATTTTCGGCTCCTTTGTCAGATTTGTAATGACATAAACCTGAGACATTGAGATGAAACAATTGATCTAAGTAAACAACAACAGCTTCGTCCCCAAGACATTAAGACAGAGTCTTGCTGAAATATTAACTTTCCTTAATGCCCTAAGGGTACCGGTCTTCCCTTATCGGAACAGGATTTGTCCGCCCTACTTGTAAATGATTCATTAATCTTGAGTATATCTTCAAGGATAATATCCTCAGAGAGCAATCAATTATGAAACTTTTCTATTTCGTGTTGCTTTTTGTACCATGTGTTGCTCGTCATAAGGCCCGGTAACTAATTCCTTATCTTTGTGAATTTACTCGCGAAAAATGGCGATACTGTTGGCAAGCGTAATTAATATAGTGGCACGAATGTTGGCGACACTAGCTTGCGAGTTCATTTACTTAAAATAATTGTGCTGTCCTTGGGCCACCGTACACTCCTCGAAAAGGAAGGAAATATTGTTCACTTAAATCTCTACATTGTGTTTGTAATTAAGAGAGTAGATAGGCAAGAGAAAGTGAAAGTTGTAGTATTTAACCATTTCTCAACTAATTTTGTTGGACTTTTCTATCTAAATAAATTTCGTGTACGACGAATTTAATTCTGCGTGATTTCATCGTTGCGTTTGGGGAAAAATTCATAAATATAAGATTACGTGATGACAAATACCAAATATATATATATATATATATATATATATATATATATATATATATATATATATATATATATATATATATATATATATATATATATATATATATATATATATATTTATGTATATATATACATATATATATATATATATATATATATATATATATATATATATATATATATATATATATATATATATATATATGTATATATATATATATATATATATATATATATATATATATATATATATATATATATATATATATATATATATATATATATATTAAAGATTTTCTAATTGGAAATTAGTATTAGTTAAATTATTAAATTAATTAATTTTCTTGCAGAGTTGATTTTGTGATGCATTTGATACGAAAGCACATTTCTAATTATAATAGTTACGATCCTTATTTGAATATTCTAAAATATTGACATCGCTTAAAACGAAGGAAAAATAAACCAAAATTTTAAGCGCTCTGCTGTATTGCTATGGCAATCTGAGCTTTTCATCTTTTTTTAATTTTAAAATTTTCGTCACGAGTATTTACAGCACATCATTAAAAAACACTTATTGAAATGTGAGATATGTTTAACAACGTGATAAATCAAGATTTTTTCGATACTTTAAGAATACATTATCTTTCCCCATGGACATCTCTCTATTATTTTTCTAAAGCAAGCGAATAAATAAAAATGCATAAAGTTAAATGGATATTTTAATTTTGGTGGAAGCATTGAAAAATTCAGTTATAATTTATGTTATTCAAAAGGTTTTTTAAATATTTTAATAATTTTAATCGAATAGTAATTAATTGGAAAAGAGTTTCTGAAAATATAACCATTAATGTAATTTATGTTACAAAATTAAAAATCTTAGAAGTTTTTTAAGCGAAAATTGTTACTTTTTAATGATTTGCAAAATGCATAAACTACATAATTCAATAGTTATTGTCATTCATGCTTGAATAAAAAAATTCTAACTATCATAGATTGGAAAATAAATAAATATTTATATCAAGAAAACGGTTTTCTTACATTGATAGTTTATTCAGAAAGAATTAAAAGTTATAAATATAAATTTAGGTATAGAAGTTTCATTAAATATTTTTATGAAAATGCATATATTCATTATATCAAATAATTTTACATGTGAACAGTGTGCTAATTTCAATAAGACTCTTCAAAATGGAAATAATAACTATCTTTAATTACATGTGTCATAACTTTATAATTATTAGTCTTTCTGGATTTGAATTAGATTATTTTTAAATGCTATAAATCTAATGATAAATAATATTATTTTAACATTAGAAAAAAATATAAACTCCTAATTTACAGTTGCTACTGTTAGACTTTCTTTGGTCTCAAAATTGCTGCACAATTTTCTTTGGTATCAAAAATGTACAATCATCCTATAGCTTCGAAAAACGTCGATACTTTTGCGCCTGTTTGTCCAAAATCTTTTTTTAGTTATTCTAATGTGACCTTTCTCGTAGTCTAAAAGATGTTTATAGAACAGGAAAAATCCTTTTTTTAAAATTTAATTTAAAAATAGGCAGTTTGCTTCAAAGTACTCATGAATACAAGCCCATGTTTCATTAAATTCTGTATTGAGGGCAACTTTAATGTAAATTTCTAAAATTTCTTTTTTCAATTATGTTGAAATTTATGCATATTAACAAAAGACCCGTAAACTAAAATTTTAAAGTTGTAGCTCAAAGTTCTTCATAGAATATATATTGTTTGCATAAGAATGATAATCAATAACATAAGAATAGAGTGCAATTTCTATTCTTGATTCTTACATAAGATGTGAATATATGTTTCTTTCATGATCTTATTTCTTAATAAATGCATATTTTGTACAAACTGATTTTTTCGATGTCTTTCCCTTTGATTTTGCATTATAAATAATTTTAAAATGATCAACTTTTATTAATGTTAATATCTTGAATAGCGTTAAAGATAATTAGTTCAACTTAACAATTATGTGTTTATACATATTATACATTTCTATGAATATGTAAATTTAAAATAATAATTGAATTTAATAATTAATTATTATTTCATATGAACAATTTTACAAAAATTACATTAAGCAAACAGTGGCATTTAAGACATTTTTCTAATACAATATTTCGAAGTATGAATTTAAAGTTCTTATATAGAGACACTAATTCATATTATCCTTACTTAAAATAGTTTTTAATTATCCTTATGTATATATCATATATTATTAAAAAGTCTCATATATATTCAATAGATACGAAATGAAAATATTTTTTAAACTAATTTGAAATGTACTCGTACTCCATTGCCTAATTTTCGAATTACAAATATAAGAAACTTTACTTTCGAAACGTAATATGTGTTGAGCCGCAGGTGTTAATATGTAACATGAGTTTGTATATGTGCAACTAATTAAAAGATAATGAAGAACAGTTTTATTTTTATTGCAGTGAATTGAAATAATAAACCCGAAGCAACACGTCTAGGCACAGAGTCAATGAAAATACGAATGGCGTCTTGAGGAACGGCTCTCCATTCCCCATCAACCATTTCCCAAAATGCGTCTTCTGATAAAAGCAGTGGAAGGATTTGAAATGGCGTCCAATCATATCCCAAACGCGTTTGATTGGTGAGTGATCTGATGAGCGATGTGATCAGTGACCACAGAAGCAGCTGTACACTTTGAAGGGTATGTTAGCTGATGCAAGCAGTGGGCGGTCACGCGTTATCCTGCTGATAAAGAGCATTGGACACACACTGATATTAGGGAAATGTTTCCGGCCGCAGCTCATCATCCACATAATGTTGGGCTGTCATAGTGTCTTGAATAAGAATAAAGAGGTGACTAGGAATCGTGCGCAATGGCTAACCAAACCATGATGTCACGTTGTAGTCTAGTAAATCGTTCCACGTTTGTTGCAGGATTGGCCATGTCTCCACATTGACGCAACAGTCGTAAGCATTGACTATCTTTGAAAAAACAGAGTCAAGATAAGGCGATTATGTGCCACTACGTCGTCCACATCCCTCTAATCCAACAGCATTCCAAACGTTGGCATCTATGCTGTGAGATCAATGGCAGTCTTTTTTAAGGACGCCATGAGTGCAAATGGCTCTGCTCGACATGAAAGGATCCAGGATGTCTTGCACATGCTGCAGAATTTTGGTAGACGTGCTTTGCGGGGCCACCACTACCTCCAGTAGGAAGAGTCGATCCACTCGTGCTGACATCACTCTGGCTGCACCAGTACCCCACAAACGTCCTACAACTCCTTGTTCCAACCATCTTCGCCACGGCCGGTGCACAGTTTGCGCGTTCAGATGTCTGTCAGCTGCGATTTGCCATAAGGATCAACTTGCCTTTGTTAATACGATCACCATACCCCTCGTAAGCTTGTCTGTCTGCTGGAACTGACTCCGTCTATGATGGCCTGGTATTCTTTGCAATTACAGGGGTTTTTGCGATAAGAACAAACTTGCAACGCTTATTTTCCAATCAGCCATAAAATCGAATATTGCTCACTCCGCCGGTTCCTCACCTTATATCTTATTCAACACGCGCTGGACAGCTACGCATTTCACGTCATTTGCTTAATTCAGTAAGGTGCGTCTGCTATACAATTTGCATAATTTTATGACCCGTCCTTTTTGGAAAAGCATTTTCAGTATCGGGCAGCATATATGTAAAATTTCTGTAATTTAATTTAAACTTTCATGTGAAACTTCTATATATCTCGTTTAATTTGTGCACATTGTTTCTTATTTTTAATAATTGCAAATCCATTATTTCAGCTTTTGTTATATTCTTTTATGTAACACAAATACTTACATCTAAAATATTTCATGTACAATATTTAAACATTTTTGGGAATAATTAGATGCGAAGCAAAAAGCCTTCCGTTAACAATAACTTCATTAATAAAGTTATTGGGAGATTCTTTATTGAAGAAAATAAATTTTTTGCTAAATGAAAATTAATTTTTTTTAAAATCATTTCTTCTTCCCTTAAATTGCGTATTTAATAATTTATTATAATAAATTGTTTTTATTTGTTTTATAATTAAATATTATTGTTATTATGTATAATAAATTATTATAAACTTTTAAATATTTCTTTCTTGTTATGTATTCTCAAATACATAAGCAGAAAAACAAATATTCATACATCATATACCTTTTAAATATTTTTTATTCAAATTTGTCATCCTCTATTCATAATATATATTTTATAAATTAAATATTCTATCAGAGATAAGCTGGTATCGTAAAAAATGATTATTCACTTTCTCACGTGAAGTACAATCCTTCCAGTAATTAATAATCAACTGATGGCTGTCTTTCACAGACAGCTTACTGAAAGAAAGATCTTCTCGCTTTCAAGCGTAACCAATAACAACCAGCTGCTACTGAATCGGGTAACGACATGTACTTATAATCTATTCAGCACAAAATTTTATGTAACTGTTTACGGGTTAGTTTGTCGTGTCACGCGATAAAATGAGGGATCACTTGCGGTTCTATCTTTTTGATTCATTCCTAAGAATTACGACAGCAAGTTCTAACATTTGAAAATGTTTGAATGTCTTTTTTTTTGTTTCGTTATATTTTCAATACAATTTTTTTTAATGATTAAAACTATCTTTTTTAAATAATGATGATTTAGTTGGAAGTCTTTGTCGTTATTTTTTCATTTTTTATATGATTTTCTACTTGGTAATTTGCAAAGAAATATCATTGCTAGCAATTTCAGGAAAGTGGAATTATTTCAGTTCAAATTATTTATTCAAATAAATGTGTTAAAAGTAATCAAAGTTTTGAATTGGATAATTTTATAAATATAAATTTCAGTCTTACATTATTTTTATTTTTCGACTTTCCGATATAATTTTCTGCATAAAAATGTATTATAAAACTCCATTATTAGCAAACACAAAGAATTGGAATTATTTTTGAAGGTTAATTCACATAAGTATTCAAAGAAATTAAATTTTTGAATACAACCTTAGGAGTTTGATAATTTTATAAATATGAATGTTTGAATAAAACATTTAATATACCTAAAGCAAAAATTCGCATGATGCTGAATTTCTCCAATTTTCACTAAATTTATAGCATTGAAATTTATTTTGTTTATCAGAAATAAATTGAATGTAATGGTTTTCGCATAATTAAATATCACCATCTTCTGATAATGATTTTATAGTCAATTATATACATGTTTCTGTATTCTGAAATATGCTGCTTAGTATCCATTAAAAACTAAAGCTTAAAATTTAAAAAAAATACCGATTTATCCCGTTACATTTACGTTGTATAAAAGTTTTATTTTAATGGGATAAATGAACTAATGTTATGAAACTCATTTAAAGTGATAAATCTTAAAATATATCTTATCTAAATTAGACTGAGATAAAGATAGAATATATTTGATGGAATTTAAATATTTTGATTTATTTTTATTTGAGAATTTAATGTTCCATATAAATGTAATAAATCTTAATGTTCCATCGTCTAAACATAATATTTAAATATGTCACTATAATATTAAAATATTTCAGCGTAATATTTAAATCTGTAGCATAATAATTTAATTAATCTCATTTATCTGTTACATAATTTTATATTTGTGAAAATAATTTAAATGAATTTAAATAAGCATAAACAAAGGAAGCTGAGATAAAATGATTATAAACATGAATTAATATTTAGAGCAAATATTATATTCATATAATTATATAATTTATATTTAGAGCAAATATAAATTATATAATATTAAAATTTATTTATTTTAATATAACTTACAATTAGAGAATAGTAATGTAAGTAATATTATTAAATTCACATAATTTTGTTTTTAAAAATTATTTAGTTGTTTATTTTGTTTATATTTTATAAGGATTAATTACTTTTGTTTATTGCATTCTATTGCTTATGACTTTTTCATGGGATAATTTTATCAAATAGTTTCTTTCTATTTCTTTTAATTGGTCTCCGAAGTGATTAAGTTGAATTCTCTGGAATTAACTATTTGATTTCTTTGAGAGGTACTTAATCAGTTTTCTTTTCTTGGCCAATAGAAGTTTAGCAAAATAATTACCAGCCAATCAAAACAATTAGTCAGCATTCGAGAGTCCTTTACTTAAAATTGAATTTAAATTACCCGGTTTCAATATTTTGGAATAAAAGTGTTTACTAAAGTATTTTTGCTTTTATAAAATATTCTATTATACCAGCATTTCAAAAAAATATTTAGTTAGTAAAGAAACACATTTAACTTTGAATATTTAGAAATATTTCAGACACATTCATAGAAATATTTTATAATATTTTTGCTGTTTCGTTGCCGAATGTTAAACAAAGTTTAAAAGTTATGCATCAATTATTTTCATAATCAAAATAACATATTTAAACTAAAATAATTATTAATATGTTTCCTTTTGTATAGTGTTTTTGCAGTGAACTTAAATCAAAATTGGATCTAAAATATTATTTTATATATAAAATTAAAGAAAAACTTGATTGATTTATAAGTCTAACAGTCTGGAAACTTTTATTTGAAAAAAAAACTGTTTAATATGCAAATTGCTTGGTGTGAGATGTGTTATAGTCTACAATTATCTAAAGAAACTTGTTTTGAATTGCCAAAGAGCTCACTTTATTATTTGGTGCTTATGTATGAATAATTCTCCTTGATCTATTCGAGAGCTATAGCCATTTCTAGATAAAAGCAATGATTAATGTAAATTGAAAATGCGTGTTCTATACGAATTCTTCCTCCACATACATTATTCATTTACATATATGGAAACTTTATTTAAATTCACGGATAATATAAACTGAAGGTATCAGACATTTTAATCTCTGATCTTTTCAGTTTTAATCTAATAAATTAATTTTTTAGTGATTAAAATTATTTGAATTTGAATAATTAGTAACTATTTTTGTTAAAAAATTGACACGATTTATTTAATCTCTGTATCTCAATCTTTTTTATACGATATATATGCAAACTGTATTTAAATTTAAATATATAGAAACTATTTAAAATTATACACATGCAAACTTTTGTTAAATTTAAGGAAAACTAATATTAATATAAATCAATATAATTAAATTTAAGGAATTAAGTAAACTGAAGGGATCAGATATTTTAATCTCTGATTTTATCAACTTTAATTTAAAGATTTAGTTTGTTAGTAATTTAAATTATTAGAATTTGTGTGATTAAGAAAGTAACTATTTTTTTAAAAAATTTAATACGATTTATTTAATCTCTGCATCCATATTTATTACATGATTTATATGTAGTTCAAAGTATTCTTGAAATTATTTACTGATGAGTTAGAAATAAATCCGGCTAGAAAATGTCTTTATTTTCTGCAGAAAATATTACATTAGGATTAATATACATTAAGGTAAATATTTGATGTATAAATCTCTTAAGTGCTTATACTAAGATTCTCATTCTGTAAATATAAGTAATGATAAAGTTTTCATTTCTGAAAGGAAAGGCCATATTTTTCCGGAACACCTCTGAAGATAAATTTCTGATAAGTGTCGCAGCGTAATTTCGGAATAGCCCCTACATGAACATTTTTATCTTTCATTTTCCGTATCATAAACGCCAAGATCGTGCACGAAATCCTGTATTTTACGCGAGAACCACCATCTTTCTGATATATTTTCTTTTCCTTATTCTAACAATTTCTCCGTCGCCACCTTCCCAGCTCAAATCCAAGATCAAGTTTCAATTCTTCCCAGTAATCCAAGTCCTTACTTGCTTTTCGTCACGTCATGTTATAAACTACACACTACAAGTCCTCGACGAGTTTCGTTTTTCATTCCACAAAATCCTTTTCCCACTCTTACTGGAATTGTCGTAAAACTATTTCTATTGTTTCGCTTCTTCAATTTTCCTCAAATTTCACGACTCCTGATCAAACATTACAGAATAAAGCAAATAATAAAATACGACTTCTTGATCAAATCAAGATACGATAAGTAAGCATGTAGAAATATTTATTTTATTGCAATATAAAAGCTATTAAACGGAATTCAGTTTCATTGTTATGAGTGGTTATTTTTATTTTACAGATTATTTCATTGCATTAGCCTCAAAATTCTTGATTTAATTTTCCATTATATAACTTACCCAACTTTGGTTAAAAATTTATCAAATGAACTTTATCTACACAGTGAAATGAGATTTTGACTTAAGTTATAATTTATAAATTATTTTATGACTATGATCCTTATAAATGAACTGTGTGACATTGTGAATCGCGTTATTATCACAAGGAAATAAGTATAGTATTAAGTATGTGTGATAATATTCAAATAAAATTGTGAAATTCATCAAAGAATACAATTTGCTTATAATTTTAAAATTAATAAAAAATGTCCAATTTAATTATTTATTCAAAAAAATTATGAATAAAATGCTTGATTTTTACAGAGTACTTTTAAATAAAATAATGTTAATAGTATATTTCAGAATTGAACCCTTTCATAGTCATGCCTAATAGCACTAGCGTGATACATAAATGCCTAATTATTGAATATAATCAACAAACCTAATACATTATTTCATAAATGCACCGTCATAAAGCAAATGGATTTGTATGTTTTTCACAGTTTCAAATTTAATGGTCGAAAATTTGCACAATGATAAACTAAACCTCATACCACATGATATACCATTAATGATTTTCCTATTGCATGATAATATCGAATATTATGAATTTCGTTATACGGAAAATGTACCAGAAAAGGGAACTGTAAAAAATCAATGTTTTCAATGGACTACCTGATTTAAATTTAGTGGAGTATATTTGTGACTATGGTAATAGATTAATATTGCTGTCTACAATTTTGATAATAATTTTTGTAAAAAAATAAAGCACGATTATCAAACATGCAAATATTAATATATTTATCATAACTTTTGAAAGAATTGTGTTGTATTTATAAGCTGTGTTAAAAGATATTCTTTTAAATGTATGGCTTCATTTTCGGGATATTTTTGGTCCTTGTCAAATATTCAAAGAATTAATGATTGAATTTAATTGTTTTAGATTTTTATATTATAAGAAAAACTTCTAATAAAAAGAACAATGTTAAATGAAAATAAAACGACCTTAAAAAATAACTGAATTAGTAAAAGAACAAATTGTAAATTAAAAAAAAAAAAAACAATTGGATAAATCTGCATAGAATATGATCAAATCTGGCAAATATAGCAGACAATATTCAGAAAATGGTAAAATGAACTGCATTCAATATAATCACCAATAACTGTTTAAACTTTAAATAGTTGGCAAAATCTATGATTTTAACAGATTCGTTTTGAAAATTCACAAACGTTGTTCAATGGAATTCTGCAAGATTACAAAGGAATCTAATTCCTCCATTACAATTCAGCATACAATACTGTAATATAAATTAACAGAGAAAATAAACAGTAAACAATGAAAATATGGATCCCTAAAGTACAGATTCATTGTGTACTCATTCTTGAATTTATGGGAAAGAATATCATTTCAAAAGGATTCATTAAATTAAATATTTTATGTAGAAATGAATATTTAATGATTTTCTGAATGGAAACAGAGCTCAGGAAGAATATCATCAAACATTTAAAATAGAATGTCGTCTATGGAAATTGTAAGACATCCTAGTCAAACATCAACAAATCAATATTCAACTCATAGGCAACAACAATTAGGGTGAACTACAACATTCAAATGAAAGCAAAACCACATTTGTTTAGAAAAATTTCTTTGTGATCATGATTCAATAGTTTAATTAAGAAACTTAATAGCAAATCTAAATTAATACGGCCGTAACAATTACACCTTGAATGTGTTAGCTCTTACTTAGTAAAATGAGGAATGCTTGGTGACATTTTTTCGGTACGGAGGTTTTATATACAAATTAAATTATTCACTCGCAACCAACAATATTCTATCATGATCTAGACTACAATGCCGATGCTTCAGATGCTGTAGTTCACAAATCGGAATAACCAAGTTACTCTGCGAATAGTTTATACCAGCATTGTGCTTTTACTTAACTATGTTGAAAATTAAGTATTCTAAAATTAAGTACCTTCATGTTGAAAATTAAGAAGCTTGGATTGGAATATTAGAATGTGCGGTTTTTTAATTATAACTAATCCTGGTTGTTTTATTTATTTATTTTTGGTACTTTAAGTTAAGGTTTCATACATCTCGCTTTACATTTCACTTTTGATATAAATGGCTTTCTAAAAATTATATATATATATATAATAGAGCATGAAAGAGATTGAAACCAGAATATAAAAAATAGGAAAAATACTAAAATATACAATGCAAATGGTGAGAAGAAGGCATAGGGACCACGTCTTCATCAGGATATAGATGGTCAGCTATGCCAAATAAACACTCTTTTCTGACATCCACGAAGGATGAATGTCTAAGAATCTTCGAGCAATTCACTCGAAGAGTGTGCGTATTAAAAAAAAACCAAAGATACATTTAGTCAAAAATTAGAATAAATATATATGTAGAAAAATAATCATACTCACAATAGATGAAACATACATACAGTAGAAAAAATACATAATACCAAAATCAGCAAATCAGATTGAATATATATATTAGAATAATAGAAGAATTGCTAAAGGTAAATTTGAAATTGGAATAAAGAAATAGTTTCCAGGAATAATTAAATTAAAGAAATTGAAATGCTTTAGAAACATGTAGTAAATTTGAAATTAAAATGTGTTAAAAGGAATTTAAGTTTAAATTATGTTTAAAGTGATAGAATAAAAAAATGAAAATCAATAAATGTAGGTAATTTGAGGATTCTTGTAAGACTTTCAATGCTTGGGTGGCTTTTCTGTAGTTATAAAAACAACGCTTTACTCCAATCTTACCAGCGATTCCTTACTTCGTA
This sequence comes from Latrodectus elegans, assembly GCA_030067965.1. NCBI lineage: Eukaryota > Metazoa > Arthropoda > Arachnida > Araneae > Theridiidae > Latrodectus > Latrodectus elegans. Next base: position 103,837,812 of record CM057810.1, read on the forward strand.
TTTATTTTAAAATAAAATTAATTATATTATTATTTTTAGGTGAGCTATTAGGCGTTTTATTTGATTTTTAATAGATTCATAACTGTTACATATATTATAAACCCGATTAAGTACATTAAATATAACGTTTCTGTATATTTTTAAAGAAATGTTTGAGTTTCAGAATATTAATTTATAAAAATTAAAATTAAATTGATTTTTTTGCCGCAGACATCAATATATGTAGTAGAATTGTCAATAGTGATAAATAAATCCAAAATTTCTGTTTCAATATCAAACAAATTAGTTTTAATTTGAGAAAGTTCTTCTTTCTTCAGAAAGTTCCTCAGAATTTATTTGATACTAAAACAATGGCGTTAAAAATTGGTTTGAAATAAATAATGTTTATGTTTTACAATAGCCTGCTAAAAGTACAGACCTTAAAATTGTTAAAAATATATGGTCAGTAACTGTTCGTCGTGTTTACGCCAGAGGTAAGCAATATGAATCTTTGATCGAATTTCGAAAAGCTGTGAACTGCGTTTTGGACAATTTTTTTCAAACCAAAATTCAAGACTTATTCGATTTAATGTTGCAAATAGAATCTTTGAAATAGTTAAAGCAAATGATATAAGAATCCCTTATTAACAAGACTTTTAATTTCATTATTTAGAACTGTCTTATTTTTTTCACAATTTATGATGCCAATGAAGTTAATTTTTAATTATAATACGCAAATAGTTTTTTTTTTATTTCCTGTTATATATAGAGTTATATGATTGTAAATAAGTTTTTTAAAATGCTGTAGTTAAATAATTTTTTAAAAGTTCAAAGTCCATTTCTAATTTACTTCCTTCTACTTTTTCCAGCTGTGTATACAAAAAAATATTTTCCATTTGTATGTCAGAATAGGTTTTTGTTTCTATATCATCGAAACTTTATCTGTAGCACTCACAATACAGCCTTTGGCGTAAAAAAATTTCAATATATTTTTAAAAGGAAAGAAAAAAGAAATATATTCTTTTTACTTACTACAAGAGAAAACTGCGCAGAATCGAGTAAATAAACTTCTTTGTTCATCTGCCGTGTTGTTAGCAATTTCTTTGTTTATTTCCGGTCTCCACATATTTTGTCTTGAATTCGGACTTAGTTATACACGGTCTTTCCATATCGCATATTTCATATCGCGGCTGGAAATCATTCTCTCTACAGTATGTCCATTTTGTTTTGCTTACACACATTCATTTAGGCCCAGTTTCTTTTCTGTGCGTAGAATTTGTTTCAGGTATCTTTGAAATATTTCTCAGAATAAACCTGAAAGTTTTACTGTTTCAATTTTACAACTTCCTTTAATTATACTTTCAGATAAACATTGTATAGGAATTTCGACACACGTTTCTTTTACTACGATAAAGATGCCTTCTAAAAATTTCTGCTTTTATAAATCATTCTTACAATCCAGAGAAAATAAACAGCTAAAAAAGACCTAACATTTATGTGAATAAAAATTTCAACTCTAATTTCATACTAAATATGTCCAGTCTAGTTCAAGCAATTTTATGTGTTTAGGGGGAATTTTATTTTTATTAATGAATATGATAATGAATGCAAATTACAAATGCTGAAAATAAGGAAAATTTTTATACGGGAAAATCTAAAGTGATAACATATGAAGTATAATCAGATTATTTACAATTTCTTAATAAATAATATGTGATCAAAAATAAAATTATATGATTCATTAAATTGAGAAAATTTTTCGATGAATATGCAAAAGAAAATAAATTCAATTTCTTTAACTTTAATGCACACACACACACATACACACACAATTATAGTGTTTAATATTTGAAAAATGTAAACAAATTATACCCTTACGAATTTTTGTTAAATAATTTTTCGGTAAAAATCTTTAAATGTTTAAATATCTAAATAGCTATTAATTTTTAATTTTTTAACCAAGATAAGAATCATAATTTGGAAAATTAGAAACAATTTTGATTTATTTTACTTAAAAAAACTGCTATTTATTATTATTAACGTTACAAACCTTACTATTTTGCAAAATTGAACGTATTTTTAAGTATGTTATCAATACTCTTTTTCAGTTTGATAAAAGTACATAAAAGCATATAACCATATTAAATTTTACACACACACAAAAAAATAATAAAAACACACACAAATATAAATTGTTTCTAATGTTACTGTTATAATTAAATTAACTGAACAATATTATTTTAAAGAGCTTAAGCAGCATATAAATAAAAAAGATGTAACTTAATATAAAAGTTTTTTTTCTAAATCGGAATGCAAATTGATTCACAAAAATGTATGCTTTTAAATATTTACAGTTAAATACTCTTCAATTTATTGAAATTTGTTTTACATGAATTATTCAAACAAATATGCATTTATTGAAACATGAACTAATTTTTTGTAATAATGTGAACATGTAAAAGTAGATATATAAATTAATGAGATAAATGAGTCTACATTAATATATTTTCTTCATTTTAGATACTCTATAAAAATTTTTTAAAGGCAATTAAGTATTCTTTCGAGTTTGAGATATATTCCCTTTTCGTATTTCATTTCGAATAAGAAACCAGAGTGAAAAAAATAATTTGATCGAGTTTAAAATTTCCATATTTTATATGTTACGTATAAAAATTCCTTACATATTAATTAAATTTATTTTCAATTTTCATGAATACAAGCATTTTATTGTTCTAAGCATTTTGTCAGCCCAAAGTATTTCAAATTAAAACAAATGCACATGTATACAGAAAATAAATCTTTAACCATTATTTACAATTATTTAAATTATTTATAAGTTCCATGTTATAATTTGTGGTTAACATTAAATAATTCATAAATTTAATATCTATTGTATTGTAAGTCACACACCTTTAACTGGTTTAAATGAATAAAAAGAATAAATGTAATAATTATTTCGAAAGATATTTTAAAAAAAAAGTTTATAGTAAATTTTAATGCAACATAAATAGTACACTACCATATAAATAATTGGTCAGGGATTAAATAAGGACCTATTTAATCCCTAATAATAAAAAATGTTATAAAAAATCCTATAAAAATGTTTGAGAAAAAATAGAAATTCATTTTTTTTTTTGGAAATATTCTATTGAAAATTATTTAAAAATGTGTAGATAATTATTTAATATATAAATAATTAATTAAAATTTAAAAATTTTAAATTAGAGATAATGCTTGAATTTCATTATATTTACATGTGATAGTAAATTAAGCATAACTTGAAAATGGTATTTAGTTTAAAATGCTATATTTGAAAAGGAAAATATTTTATAGAGAGAGAACAAAAATGTAGTGCGATTCATTAACAGTTCTATTATTCACTGTGTGATTAAAACATGAATTGCAATAATAACTGAATAATAATAAAAATCTACCATAAAGACGGGAAATTTAATTTAACTAAAGTTACTTATGAAATTTAAATGATTTCTATTAGTTTATAAATAGTTTATACATACATTTCAAAAATTATGAACTGTTTTTGATAAATACAACTGCATGAAAATAAAATTACACTTGATAAATGTTTCGAAATTTACTTAACCTATTTTTTGGTATTTTAATGACACAAAACAAAAGATATTATATTTTGCAATCAATATTTATTAAAAACTTCTTTTTATCTTTTATGTATCCTGAAAATAATTTCGATATGCAAAATAAATTCATTGCTCTATGTTTAAGTTCAAAATAAAGATCTCTTTTGAAATCAAAAATCACCTATTTTATAGCAAGTTATTTGCGCATGAAAATTTGTATTTATATTTAAAAAAAAGATAGTTTAAATTATTAGCAATATTTACCAAATCAAGAAAGCCTACGTGTTTACATATTCAATATAAAAATGAAAATATAAAAAAAAATATTTACCAATATTAATTTAAATAATTTCTGCTTGTGTTAGTGTGAATTGCCAGAAATTCTTTTTCAATATTTATTGATTTTTCAGATATGTCGCCCAGCCAGTATGGTGGTTACAGCCCTCGGTTTCTGCCGGGTGGGTTCGGGTTCGACTCCCGAGTAAGACGTGGTTGTTATGTGCCGCCGGGATGGATCGTTTGTTAATCAAATCTGTTGTACTCGTCTAGTTATCCTGTTTGTCTACCATTCTTCTTATGTATCTTGGAATATAGGGTGCGATGGTGACCCCCCTTGTGGTGCACCCCGGACAACGGCTCGACTGCAAAGAGGTCGCTGTTTCCGGCCGATTTCTTGGGAATAAGGGGATAATACATCCCGACATACCCCGACCATTGGGAAAAAAAATGATTTTTCAGATATTAATAAATGATTATTTTGTACATCAATTATATATTTTTTATTAAAAATTGTAAAGTTTTTACTTAAATTTATATTTTACTTAAAACATATATTATTATACTCACCACTCGTTCATTACTGTCTTTATAAATTTAAAAAAAGTTTAGTACCTAAGATAATTTCACATACGACGATGACGGGGTGTACCCCGTCATTGCACTACTGTTCAGTAGCAAATACTAGGTTGATCACTGGATTTTCTATTAGCATAAACATATGGAGCAATCACAATGGTTAAAGGAAAAGTGTAAATCATTATTGAAATTTTCAATTAGACATTATTTTTATTAAATTTGAATTTCCCCAACACACAGATGGCTTTGCAGGTTTCGATATATTATTGATAATTGTCAAAACAGACATAGAAACCTGAAATTAGAAGCAACAAATCATTTTTTAGGAGGATACACCTAGAGAAAATTGAATTTATGCGAACTAGCCGATGACTTCTAATATCGACAGTGTTCAAATAAATAAACGAAGATTTTGATCCTTATATAAAAATTAATAATAGTGTTAACAAAGTATTGACTAATCAGTCAATTATAGCAAAATTCCTTCACGCTTATGAACCAAAAATTTTTAAATCATACAATACACATCTTAAAGTAAATTTTCATTGAAATGTTTCCTGTACTAAACATAACAATTAAATTTAAATTATCCCTGAAAAAAGTTCTTATAAATACTGTCAACTGTATATTTGTTATGTAAATGTGTCGATATTGATGCTAAAAATAAACAATTTTCATAAATTATCTTTAAATCTTATTAACATGCCGACTTTTGAAATATAGGTGTAATTTTTGAGAGCCTGTATTTATCGGCAATAAAGTGTATACTAGTTAACATCATATCTGGCACTAATTTGTTGAATATTTGATTTTATACGATAAGGCACTTTTACATACATTAGTTGTTATTACCATGGCATGCCATAAAAATGGATAGATTACATCGAAATTCAAACATTAAACTACTTAGTTCACACTGAAGAATAAACGGAAAAAATAGCGAATAGATTGGGTTTCATTGGAGAGTTTTGTATGCCCCAGCAATCAAAAGTGAACATTTTAGTACAATCAACCACACAATGTTGAATTAGTTATAATTTTATGATATATGTTGTTGATGACTAGTGACTACTTATGACGTATATGTAACATAAAAGAGGAATATATGCAAGCGAAAAGTTTGTATAGTTTGTTTACATGTTTAAACTTATTTTCTAAATAATTTAAATAATATCTGATTTGTATATTAATTTGTTATCTTCTAAGATAAATTACTCTATTAAAGTGTCTACCTCTCCCTCAATGGTTAAAAAGTGATTAAACAGTGAAAAAATACAATCATAATTGATAAACTATTTTAAATATGGTGATAAGATAAGAGACACCAAAACTTTTTAAATAAATATTCAATTTGTTTGAAGTGACAACTTTAGTTTCGTAATTGACACTCTCAGGAATATAAGCCAAATACTGATTTGTGATTATTAACATTCATTCAAATTACTTGAAATGAGAAATTTATAATGTTAAATGATAAAATAGTTAACGAGAAAAAAAGGTTAATCTCTATTCATTCCACAAAATTTCATAAAAATAATGCCGGCCAACAATTGTCTAGTGGTCAACGTGCCTGACTGACTACGGATAGGAAGATCCTGGGTTTGAATCCCGGTTCCGGCATGGATGTACTTTCTCTCTCTCTATCCTGTCTGTGTCCTTTCATTGTGTGTGAATGAGGTGTGAATGGTTGCCTACCCTATAAACGGGTCCCTGTGGCATGTGTGTGAACTGAGGAAGTCGGACTCCACACCAAACACGGTTCTGTTTTAAAAGTGGAACGGCGCACCCCATTTTTTTTTGGTAAAAGTTTACAATCGGGTACATCATGAATTCTTTGTCAATTTTTTGCCACCAAGATGAGACTGATAAGATAGCTATACGAAAATATGTTTATCAAGATTACCGGAAATAAAAATTCATCACCAAAATGTATCGCCAAACCAAGTGGTACCCGATTCTACACCGAAACCAAAAAATATATGACTACATAATAACCTTCATGGATCATTATTAAATCAAATAATTTTAAATTTAAAATTTTTACATTTAGCCCCAACTTTTACATTTTTTAAATAAATGTTCTTTTAAAATTATTTTTAATGAAAATTAACGAAATAGTGATATTTAATTTAATATTTAACGATGTCGTTCAATGCGGTCATTGAACACTACTGGCCATTAAAATTGCTACACCAAGAAGGCGACATGCTACAGACGTGAAATTTGTTCGAATCGAAAGGAAGAAGGTGCTGTGATATGCAAATGATTAGCTTTTCAGCGCATTCAGACAAAGCAGGCGCCAGTAGCGACACCTACATTGTGTTTAAATGAGGAAATTGTTCAGCCAGTTCCTCATACATAAATTACATTTGAACGTTGTTGCCTGGTGAAAAGTTGTTGTGATACCTCGTATAAGAAGGAGAAATGCGTACCAGCACGTTTCTGACTTTGATAAAGGTCGAATTGTAGCGTACCGGGATTACGGTTTATCTTATCGCAGTATTCCTGCTCGCGTCGATTGAGATCCGATGACTGTTAGTAGAATATGGAATCGTTGGGCTCAGGACGATAATACGGAACGCCATGCGGGATCTCAACGGCCACCTATCACTAGCAGCCGAGAAGACAGGCATATTATCCGCATGGCCGTAATGGATGGTGCAACCACGTCACGAGCCGTGAGTCAAGAAACGGGGTCGTTTGGAAGACAACAAGTGTCTGCACGAACAGTTCGACGACGTTTGCAGCAGCATGGACTCTCAGCTCGGAGACCATGAGTGCGGCTTCCCTTGACGCTGCGTCCTAGACAAGAACGTCTTCAATGGTGTGATCAAGGACGAACCTGGGCACATAAATGGCGAGACGTCATCTTTTCAGATGAATCCATATTCTGTGTACAGCATCATGATGGTCGCATCCGTGTTTGGCGGAATCGTGGTGAACGCCTAATAGCAGCGTGCATTCGTCATCGTCATACTGGCCCATCACCTTGCGTAATGGTGCCATTGGATACACGTCTCGGTCACCTCTTGTTCGCATTGACGGTGCTTTGAACAGTGCACGTTACATTTCTGGTGTGTTACGACCCGTGGGTCTACCCTTTATTCGAGCCCTGCGAAACCCTACGTTTCAGCAGAATAATGCCCAACCGCATGTTGCCGGTATTGTACGGACCTTCCTTGATGCGGAACATGTTCCGTTGTTGCCCTGGCCAGCACGTTCTCCAGATCTTTCACCAATAGAAAACGTCTGGTCAATGGTTGCCGAGTGACTGGCTCGTCACCAAACGCCAGTCACTACGGTTGATGAACTGTGGCATCGTGTTTAAACTGCATGGTCATCTGTACCTGTACATGCAATCCAATCTCTGTTTGACTCAATGCCCAGGTGTATGACTGCTGTTATTACTGCCAGAGGTGGTTGTTCTGGGTACTGATTCCTCAGGATCTAGCCAGCCAAATTTTTTGAAAATTTAATCACTTGTTATTTCTAGTATAATCTATTTGTCCAATAAATATCATTTTGTTATCTGCATTTCTTCCTAGTGTAGCAATTTTAATAGCCAGTAGTGTAGTTGTATTTATGTATACTATGATTGTACTGTAGTTGCCTTTATTTATATTATACATTTATTACTTTTATCCCAGATACATTAAAATAATAACTTTAAATTCTATATCCAAAAATCATATAACACGTAAATAAATAGTAATGTTCAAGTAAAATATCTGCATATTTTTTACTGTCAATTCAATTATAAAATTGGAAAACTTTCTGCAAACTTTTTAAAAATATTGAAATAAAAGTTTTTTACTTTATAACCTACATAAGAATAATATGAATTACTTGGCAAATTGTTAAAATTTCTAATTAAAATGAATTACTGATAAATACGATTGCATTCCTAAAATTCAGAAAATGCTAAGATATCTTAAAATTATAAAGACGCATTTCACATAAAAATATAAAAACATTACTAAATTTGTTGAAACAGTCATCAAAAGCCAAGAAGAAACTTCTAAATAATAAATATATTTTAACAATGTTAAAAAACTGTTTATGATTCAGAAACGAAATATATTTCATATTAAAACAAATTCCAAAGCTCTTCTTACAAGTAATAACGTTTCCAATTTATTTTTCTTTTTTCTCACACGGATTCATTGAACATGATTTGTGCTATCAAACAGAAAGTTACAAAATTAAGCGTATAATAATATCGTTTGCGTGATCAATGCATTAGTCTTAAGATTTAAAAGAAATTGCTTACAAATATTTGAATTATTAATTTAAAATTCTTATAACCAATGTGATTTTTTTTATGTGATTAAAATCACCCTGGCCGATTTAAACTAACCATAAAATAGATTTTTAGTCATGTATTTTTCATTTTGCTTTTTCTTCTGTTCTATTATCAACGTGATCTTGGTTTAAATCAATGAAAAACTGTTTTTTTTTTTACCGATACTTTGATCCCTTATGGCTTTATTACTAAAAATTTGAGGGATCATATTTACAGTACGGTCATCCTTGACACGATTTTTGGAGCCAAATGTGGCGAACATTTTTACAAGAAACCCGGCAAACTAGTATTTTGGCAACTCTATTTGTCACTAATTTCTCCTGATTTCTCATGATTATTTACCCATTTAATTGAGAATATTGTTAGATAACAACAATGTATAAAATTGTCACTATTTCAGCCATTTTCCTCCCGTCGTTTTATTCAGATCGGAAATTTATCATGCTGTCACCCTTGGCGACTTTTTGCAAATTTCGCCAAAGGTGACCGTACAGTAAAATTTTACCTATCTGAGAATATAACGAATGTCTGAGAATATTGTATCGAAGTTTATTAACAAAATGAACTTAGACAATATTCTCAGACATTCGATGTTGAACTTCGCCCATGTTTGCTACCCGCTCGAAGAATGCAATTTGGAGGCAGGCAGCAAATTAGGACAAGTAGGATTTACGAAACCATTTCAATATGATATGACGTAGATGAAACGTTATCTGACATCATGGATATTTTAAACCAATGCGAACCGTAATAAAGTGGTGTAGCTCTAATCTCAATTGGAATGAAAGAAACAACTACTTTATGGTTAATAACATTCAATATTTTTCTTTTTTTTATTGACTTATTTTTTTAAAATCCTAATATTTACAAATTTTTCCAATAAATGACGAGATTGATATGAACAGTAAAAATATTGTTTCATATAAGAATTTTTTTATACATAATAAATGGAACAACAACATAATAACAAATAATGATATCGATAACAAATGGAACTTCAAATTTTTCAAAAACTAAATAATGCTAAAAGAATAAACAACAATTATTTCAATATAATATAATCCCTTTACAATAGTAACATAACGTAATACCAAAAGTTAATATTTTCTACACTCCTAAGAAAATTTTAGTTAAAATATATAGACTGCATATTATTTATCACTTTATTTGATATTCAATAACTTCAGGAGTTTTTTAACTGTTCTTTTAAGTGTTTTGACAAAAATAATTGGCAAGGATTGACAATCGATGAAAAGAGATAATTTAAAGTACCAGTTCAGGTCTTGTTTATGTAGAATAGGGCATTTTAATGTTCATTAAAGTGTAAGACATAGTATAGGAAAAATATGATTCGCTTAGCATATTCGTCAGTCTATACCACTGGCTTTGTCACAAATATAATAAATATAAGTTACAAATACTGGGTAATTCTTTTTCTAAAAGACAAATTAGATTTAATAAAAAAGGCGCTAAATTTGCGTATTCAAAGATAGGTATTTTTTTTTTTTTTTTTTTTTTTTTTTGAATACCCATATATATATAACACAACCATCTTGCCATTTTTTACTTTGGAAGTAAATATTTCTCCTATATTCCTATTTTACTGACTGATTAAACTTTGATTCTTTACATGCTTAAATACTGTATCGAAACAAATGTAACTTTTTCATGATTTTATGTATCAAAGATTTATACAACTGATTCTATTCTAATTCTATGGATTCCCGATTGAGCATCTACTGTGATTATCGCTTGCATTGTCTGGATACATATTGTTGTTGCTGTTACTAATGTCACTTGTACCAGCCAAACTCACTCTGCCTTGGCTATGTGAATTTACGTCAATTGGGAGCGTCTTTCGTTTAATCAGAGCATCACGAAGGTGAAAGTACGAGTTTTGCTCATCGAATCCGCCGATAGATGGCAGCACCAATGGATCTATTTTTTCAATTTTGTCATTTATTTGAAGAGGGAGTAAATTTCTTCAGACCATGGCACCCAGGGTAACTATTCAACAGCTGACAACAGGACTTTCGATTCCACAGATTTAATGAGCACGTATATTGCAAGTACTCGGTGAATCTTTGGTGGCGTTGGGAATCGAACCCAACCCTTCCAGATAGAAGGCCGATATTCTAACCACTAGGTTACCACGATCTTGGATACATTGGTGTATATATATATATATATATATATATATATATATATATATATATATATATATATATATATATATATATATATATATATATATATATATATATATATTAACACTATTAGCACTAGGATTACGGTCACTCAAGAGACATTGAATTCCACAGAACACATCATCTTTGCTCACATCACTTTAGCAAACAATTGAAACAGAAACTGTTAATCTACTTCTATAACAAAAAATAAACAGAAGGATAAAGAAAGTAAAAAAAAAATTGTTAATTAGTTTGTTTTTTTTGTGCGAATACGACTTTTAGCTTAAGGTCTTTGAAGAACGATAAATTAGGCACTAATTTGCAGTGCTCTGTTAATACAGATTGATTGCTTACAGTTTATTCTCTTGGGGAAATTAGTGACTAATATATTGAACTCTATTTTTAAAAACTTGAATTTTTTTTTATCATTTCATCAAACATTGCATACCTTTTCATAGCAAATCTTGTTTTAATTATTCGTAATTAAAACCATGAATTGATCATTCATTGTTGATAAAATATGTATGTATATAGGTATCTATATATGTATATATATACACACACTCTCACACACACAGATATATATATATATATTTTCCACATACATTTACAATCTTATAGAAAATTTTAAAACAATAATTAAATAAAAAAGAAATAATAACAAATAAATAATAAAATAAAATTTAAAAAATTAACTGCAAATTTTAATATAACAAAATTATTTAATATATTTCTACTTTTTCATGAAGTTACGAATACCAATCATTTTTTTTTAAATTCAATAAGCTTATTTTCTATGAAACAGTATGAGTAAGGAAGTATTTTTTCTATTTACCGAGCTGGATTCTTTATTAAAATGGTTGTGTGTGTGTTTAATAAGTGCATAAAAATATAATCAAGCCAACAACTGTATCTAATATCATGTGAGTAATAATTAAAGCCCATAACTCATACTTTAGGCAATTGTTCAAATTTAAAAACATAAATGCATTTAAATGATATAATGAATTCATTAATAATTTTAGCTTAAATGTTTGTTTAAGTTAATATTTTATGGAGATGACCGAATGTGGAAGAGCGAAAAATATCTCTTTCTAAAATGTTAATGATAATTAATATGTATAAATGATATTTCTAATTTTAGAGATTTATTTACTCTAGGTATACAATAATTTACTTTGTTGTGTAAATTGAAATTACTTGACTAATAAATAAATAAAACAGATTTTCATTAATTTCTTTCCCTATTAACACATTTTAAAATAAATTAAGCATCACAAATATATTCTTATCATATGAGTAAATTTTTAATAAGTGTTTAAACAAATAAATACCATATATATATATATATATATATATATATATATATATATATATATATATATATATATATATATATATATATATATATATATATATATATATATATATATATATGTTAAAAATGTTTCCTTTGATAATTTCTTCTCATTACTTCTCAATACTGAATCTTTCTATTCAAATTTATTGTATTTCTTTTTTATATATTGTTTAAAGAAAAATAAATATACAAATCAACTTTAGTAATTTTAAATATTATTAATTATTCTGAAGCAAATAAATTTAATTTGTAGATGAAACTAAATGGTCTATTAAATTCTACATAATTTAAAAAGTTAAATTATTTATATGTTTCTATGTTTTTATTATATGATGTAATATTTATTTACTTACATTTTAAATGTAAGTCAAGTTTTTTTAAATTTAAAATTATTATAAAATTTTAATTTTCTCTTCCGCAATTGTTAATATCTTGGCAATATAGAAATGATAAATTTGCACATTTGTATTTCTTCAAAACAATACTTTTGTAAATAAAGTTTGATTTACTTAAACTTCCGCGCAAAAAACATATGTTCTTAAAACTGTAATCATATAAAAAAATAAAAATATAGAGTCTCTTTAAAAAAATCCTTTTCAAAATGAACTTTTTAAGAAAGTTTTAAATATAAGTGCAAAAATAGAATACTATTTTTGCACTTATATTTAAAACTTTTTACTTAATTCTGAACATTCTAAAGATTGTGTACTTTGTTAAATATGTAACTATCATTTTGTCCTAGTCTCCTTTATTTTTCGATAAATTTATTAAAATAAAAAAGTATTTTGTTTTAAGAAAATTAAATGTTGAATCTTTCAATCAACATATTTAATTTCATTTGATGTAAACCATTTATTTTATTTTATTTTCCCTATTAAATATTTGATTACCATCGGAATTTAAATAAACTACAAAAATTATTTCATAACACACACACACTCAATTAACTATAATAAATATCAAATATTTGCAATAAAAATATTTTTGTGTTGTTAATTAACTGCCCATTTTTTTATTTGAAAATAAAACAAGGTATGATAACTGATAAATGGAAATATAAATTCATTTTCAAAATTCTAAGAATTAAACTTATATACGCTTCTCAATCAAATTTAGAGAAATATACATTCTTTTTAAATAATGTTTTGTTTTTGTTACGCGATGCTTAAGTATTTTAATATATGCGCAAAAATGAGATATTAAATACGGAATATAATTCTCCTTTATTCATCATTTTTGTGGTCAAAGAAAGAAGGAAATTTCCTGTATATAATATAAGCAATAGGAATTCTGAATAAAAACCACGTTTCAATAAAATATGGAATTACTGTTAAACAAAAGCTATCTTTCTAATTTAAAAAAGATGTAATTAACAGAATTATAAACAAGGGATTTAAACAGTTTAAAAAATGTTTTATAACAACATTTTAAGGAAAGAAAACGAAATATGATGTCCAAGGAATATTTCGCATAGATTATTTTGCTTTCAAATCTTGAGATTATACTGTGAAATCTATAGGCAGAAATTTGTTAACCAGAAAAAACTTTTCTACCAGCCATGTCATATCCGACGTTTTATTATGATTTATCATAATGAATTCCTGAGTTCGTCAGTTACTGCTGTAGCATAAATTACTGTAGTATGTAAAACAATCTCATTATTTTATCGTGTATTATTAACGAACCATTCCTGATAGTGTAGTCGGGATTCACATTAAGAGAAATCTCAGTCCATCAAACTGTTTGTACTTTATTACATAAATATATTATTATTTCAAATACAAAATTTCTTCAAAGGATAACTCGCCTACTGCTTATAGAAATGGGCCTCCTTCGTCAAATACACGTTGTTCCACATGTTTTAGGATCATCAAAGTTGCTTCAATGTTCACTTTCTTCAGATGCCCACGTGATATCTTGTCAACGAAGTACAAACCTTGAATAGTGATATTTGCATTGAACAGTTTGAGCACTTTGGTAACTAAATTACTCTGAAATTTTAGTTACAATGAAGTGGCATTCATATAGTGTGATTCCTTTTCTGATTTTGTGGTTTTGCAGGTATTTAATTTTGTCCCAATTATTGGTGCACACTTTCAATTTTTAGGCCCGAATTCTATAAATTGAAACAATGTTTTGAGAAAATGTTGACTACTTTTAGAATACGGATTTCATTCAAACTAATTTTAAATAACTGATTCTCTTTCACGTTAACGATTCATCGAATAGACTTTGGTGGAGCATCATATTCTCTGTTGAAAAACAATCAACCCATGCATTTTGCTTTTATCTACTGCTATTGAAAAACTGCAAGTCATGTTTTGATCTTTTAAATTCAAAGTTTCCTGTCCTAAAAATGAAATTTGCATATTCTAACTTATTAAGGGTTGTATAGTTTTCTTATTTTTCACTTTTTCTGATTTATTTTTGTTACAAACATATGTTAACAGTATCGCTGTTTCATACTATAGTGACAAATCTTTGTATTATTTTGCGCATTCTAATTTCGCTAACAAAGTTATACACTTTTTTCAAGTTAAAATTCTTTATTAATTTCGTTAAGTGCATTTTTTTCACAATATTTAAAATAATGTTCGTACACTATATGTCATAATTTAAGGAATGTATTATAAGCTAAATCTGAAAATGATTAATCAGCATTCATTGTTTTGCAAGCTTCTTTATAACCGAAATATTAGTTTTAATCATCGAAGATTTTGCGTGAAAAAAGCATAAAATATCAACACCTGAGCAAAACTTTCTTACTTACTTCAATCACACTCCTTAATATTCCGTAAACATAATTCTCTAAAACAAGTGAAATACATTTTTCTTTTATTCATGATAATTTAATAAAGGGATTTCTTGTAATCCTTTTTTTTTTTTTTTTTTCGAAAACATGAGAATGTAACATACATTTTTAGTTTTTGGTGACAATTATTTAATACTTCTATAAATAATTATCTTATATGTTATTGTTTGGTAATTTGACCTTCCACACACATTAAATCAATATTTATCAGTGATGGTTTCTATTATAATATGAAAATTAATAATCTAAGAAATGTTTTCTATTTGATGGTTTTAAGAGGATATTTTTCACAAAAATCCCATTTGTGCTGCGATGTTTTTTAAACAAAATATGCAGAAAAAAAAGATATAGTTATCCTATTTCTTCTTTTCCAGTTAAAATTATGTAAGTAAGTTAATTTCTGTGTGATTTTTAGTAATTTTAATAAAGAAAATATAAATATGTATTCATCTTATAATATATTAAAAACTTTAATATTAGTTTTTGAAAAATATTATACATAATATTTTTAAATATTGTAATTTATTTATTTATAAATAAATAAAATTTCTTTTTAAGTTTCTATGAAAATGACTTTTTTTGTCATCATAAGAAAAATCCACTTGCAGTGGTAAATTTTCGCTTTCTTAAAAGTTCCAAACCATGATTCGTTTCCGAGAATTTTTTTTCCAACTGAACATCTATGTTGTTCTTTTATTTTTCTGTCTCAACAGTATCACGTTCTACCTTTATTCACTAGAATTTTGCTTTCCCCCCGTCTTTTCTGAACCCATATATTTTTTGCGTTATGTAAGTGTGGCCGAAACATCATGTAGCCTGCCTTTCTTCTTCTTTCGCTTCCTGACTTTATTCTGCAAGAGACAATCCTACCTTTACATGTTGCTGGTAACGTTTCGATCAATATGTCATATTTTATGGAGGAAGTCTATAAAAACACTTTGGATTCGTCTTAAATTTGTGCTCGATTTCTTTTCTTTCTTTTTTCCCCTTAACATTTGTTTTGATTTTATTTTGTTCTCGGGACTTTCTCTTACCTATTGGGTAAAAGGGTTTCTGTAAAAGAAAATTTACTGTGTAATTCAATACGTTTAAAAAAAAGGTTCAGACTTGTGTATGCTATAGCATATTGGAAACAATATAGTTTACTTGTGTTTCATATATTTAATCAAAAATAACATTAGTATGTGTTTATAATTGAAATTTCTTCATGAAAAAAATAAATTTCTGTGTTTTTTACTCTTTGATAGAACCACTGTCAAAATGTAAAAGACACAGAACTTCACTTTGCACTTTATCAATCAATATTAAAACTTATTGTTTTTTTTATTATACTTGTTGCCGTTATTGTCATATGTCAGCTAGGCTGGCATTATAGCTCCACATTTCCAATTAAACCATATTTTGGTGTGGAGTCCGACTTCCTGAGCACACTAATGCCATAAGTACCCGTTTATAAGGTAGGCAACCATTCACAACTCATTCATTCAAATAAAGGACAAAGACAGGATAGATTGAAAGAGAAAGTACATCCATATCGGAACCGAGATTCAAACCCAGGACCTCTGTACCCGCCGTCAGGTGCACTGAATACTAGACAAATTAAGCGTCTTATATTATACTATTAAAAAGTAATAAAATTCATAAAATAGTGCATAAAATCATACATAATTGAAAAGTTCATAAACTCATGCAAAGTTTAGAAATACTGAATTTCCATCTTAGAATGCATTCACAGTACAACAACAAAATTATTTCTGATCAATTTCATCATTTAATCTTTAGCAATCGCATTTATGTATATACGTATTTATTTATTTTTCCTGCAATCTTTTTGTAAATATCATTTAATTTCAGATTTTAAATCTACATGTGTTGCGGTCAGTGGTACAACTATCTTATTGGATACTTGCATTTATGCCATGTCAGAAATTTAGAAATACTGTATATTGTTCCCACACCACTGTCGATTCCCATAAATGGGGATAGTTGTTGTTTTGGTCAGTTGCATATATATATATATATATATATATATATATATATATATTTATATATATATATATATATATATATATATATATATATATATATATATATATATATATATATATATATATATATATATATATATATATATATATATATATATATATATATATATATTAATGAAGGCTAATGCTATCTTGGTATGATATATTACATTATACCTAGTATCATATTATAGCAAATGTCAAATGTATTATAGCAAATGCAAAGATCCGTTAGTGTACTCAATGATTTCACAAAAACATAAATTATATGTCAATATTAAAAATTTCCTTCATGTCGTATTAAATCTTATTTACTTAATTTATTAGTATTTTAAACGAGTATCAGTTTTCATAATAACTTGTTTTCATCATTTGATATTACAATTAAAAATATATTGATTATAACATATGCATCGAAAAAAATTATTAATATTATTAATATCCTTTTAAAATTATTAATATTTTAAAAGGAAACACTCAAGATATTTTAAACAAATGATCAAAAATATTTAATTTAAAATAAAATTTATATTTTATATTCTCTTAAAATTTTCTAAAATTCAAGTATATGTTCTTACAATTATAAAAATGTTGCGAAAAAAATTGAAACTCATCATTAAAATTAATAAAAGAAAAGATATGTTTTTATGCATTTTCTATAAATAAATATGAAACAATAGCATAAAATAAACAATGATATGAACTACACGAATATGTGTTAACAAATTTAATTTAAAAATCTTATTTATCAGAAATGAATTTTTCAATTTTTTGGAAATTATTTGATTTAAAAAATTGTTCTGTCTCTATAGTTTCTCCTAAGTATTTATAAACTTGTTTTTTTTATCTAATTAGATTTATTTAAAGAACTCTCAGTAATTCTTTATTTATTATATTTAATTTCCTGTTTTTTCATTTATGTGCTGCTCTGTTAATCAAATCAAATATTTATGTATATACATTTTTTTCACTAAAAGTTTACAACTTTGTTTAGTGACTTTGATTTTTTATTTAGTTATAAAAAAATTCAAATCCATTCAACAAACAATTTCTGCTACTTCATTCTAAGTAGTAAATTCAAATTTATTTCTAAGCTTGAATGAATGGTATAAATTGTTTTTCAATGGTTGTTTTTATGTTTTTTTTTCTTATTTTAATTCAGTTAATGGATGATCATTTATTTTAATGCTCTCTCTTTAATTTCAACACACATTTTTGATATAACGTAATCTCATTATGCCACTTATGTATGTCGTAACTTTTAAACATCATCATTATGAAATAAAGAACAGATAAAAAGACATTGCATGCAGTCAACTATAATTTATTTCAGACAAAAAATAAAAACCTAAGGGTAAAATGAGTTCCTTTGAAAAAATAAATATTTTAAAATTAAAAAGAACATTTAATTCAATAAATTTAAAGTAAGAACAATTAACTTTGTATTTGATGTATTTTAATATGCTACCAGTGATTCTTTAAAGTATATGTATATATTCATATATTTTTGAAGTGAGCCATATTTTATTTAACCTAAAAATATGGTTTATTTAACCATATTTTTAGTTTTTATCTGAAAAAGTACTCAAAAGTTTATTTTCTTTAATAGATATTATTGCTCAAACCTGAATTATATACATACTGGTGAGTGAAATTATATTCCATTATATAAGCCGTTAGTTAATTTTGAATATAAAGGAATGATTTACTGTAAATATATGATAAAAAATACATTACGCTCTCTCTCTCACACACACACACATTCAAAAGATATGTTGTTTCAAATTAGAATTGATGCAAGGGAACAATTTTAAATAATAAATAAAATATTTCTTTCTGAACATTAAAACATGAGGAAATTTATAGTCTTAAATGTAAATGTAAACTAACAAATTTAGTTTCTTATTTAATTTGCAAGTTTTTCTACATGTGCTAACCAATTTAAGATTTGAGCGTAGTCTTTACTTTGAAATGTATTTAACATGATTTAAAAGAAATATTTGAAGGAACCAATTTTTACCAATTATTCAAGGAAGAAATTTGTAATTTTAGTCAGTTTTCTTCCTTGAATGTTAAATTTTTGTAATAAAATTCATAAAGTAAAATAAAAATTTGCAGAGAAATTTAATTAATGCTTTACTACTAGAGTACCTAATTAAAATATACATTTTTATTTTTGAAATTACAAAATATTAATCACATTTAATTTAATCTCGGAATATACAGAATATAATAAATATTTTTTAGAAAATTAAATTTTCGTTACCATTATAAAAAATACGGTTTAATTTTAGGGAAACTTGTCTAACCAATTAACTTTATTTATTTTGTTGCTAAAAATGAAAATTATTTATTTTATTTTAAAATTGTAATTATATTAATTTAATTTTTGTATTTATATATTTATAATATATTGCATTTTAATTCTTAATATATGTACTTTAATGGCTGAAAAATTCCTCTAAATTTATAAGTTTTACTGCTATGCCTTTTTATTTACGTTTTCTGTATTTATTTATTATATTTCTAAACATAATTATATGAATTGTAGATCAGCATGTTTGATTCTTTATTTTTATAATTATATATATATGGTTTACGATTACAAAGCAATGCTATTTGAATATAAAATTTAAATTAAATTAAGATATCTTTATTGCTTTAGTAATTTTAAATAGAATATCTAATTTCCTTTAATTGATTAGTTAATTAAAATTATTAGAAAAACGACCTCTACATACACTATCAAAACTTTCAGCATACATTAAAATGTACTATGCTGTTAACATTATTAATCACTGAAAAATCGCTTAGACATGATTTTAAGTTTTAAGTTTTACTTAAGAAGCTCTGACATTATCAAGTTTTCTACTGTCTTTATTGAAAGAGAAGTTTTATGCAATATCCAAAAGCATATTTAATTTCAAATAGTTTATTTGGTTTAAAGTATCAACTTATGAATTATTAATAGTGAGTAGACTTAATTTTTCAGAGTGATGTGAAAAGATTTCAGTTAATAAATGATGTTTTATGTTTTTGCTATTTTTTAATGTCATTAATGTAGCTTATAACAACATCTTAAAATTTCAGTATTACTTTCCACCATAAAGTTTGTTAATTGGTTGTTTTCGAAGGATTACATAAAAATAACGACACATGCTTATGTTTATTTTACAATTTATTTTCGTAAATAATGGAAAAAATTAACTTAGGAATTGAATAAAATTGTGTTCTTTGTATTTATACTTTCCTTGCTGCTATCGATTAGGATATATTTTGCCATAAAATAAATAATATTGTGTAAAAAAATCAAGACTAT
This sequence comes from Latrodectus elegans, assembly GCA_030067965.1. Classification (NCBI taxonomy): domain Eukaryota; kingdom Metazoa; phylum Arthropoda; class Arachnida; order Araneae; family Theridiidae; genus Latrodectus; species Latrodectus elegans. Next base: position 103,858,255 of record CM057810.1, read on the forward strand.
ATATATGCAAAGTTATGTAAAGCATCGTAATAACTTTTAAAAAATTTCTGATTTCTATTATCTTCATTCAAAAAGCATTAGTATTATTTTATATTTTTCTCGTTATTTAGAATAAAGATGCTTTTGTGCAATTCATATTTAAAAATATTATTTAAGCAAAACTCAAAAATTATACTTAATATCAACCTACATAGATAACCTTTAGTATTTTAAATTTGATACTCAAAAAATGTGTTTACTTAAATGTAAAAATAAGATTGCATAGATTGAGAAAAAAGCAGATATTCTATAACAATGTAAGTAAAAATGTTCATATTCATTCATTCTCATCTGTTTTCTGAATAAGCGTGTGAAAAAAGCATGTTAAATTGAATATTGTTTCTTGTGAATTTGGTTCTTTTTCGACATCAAAATTTATTTATTTTCTTAAGGTTATGTAAATATTACTTTTAGTTTGGGTCTATGGGTAAGTATTTTCTTTATTATTTATGCATAGAGCGTATAATAATTATTTTAAATCATTTTTATTTTGATTAGCATTTATTAACATTTATAATTTTAGAATCGTTATTATAAATATGTTTAAATATACATTAAAACAATTAATTAAAAAACATTTTAGAGATAAACTGGGAAAATACTGTTAATCATTTTATTTTATAATTAAAGGAAAAGAAAAAAGGACACAAAAAGCAATCAAAATACCGTCTTATTTATTTATAAATAAATCAATGAATATAAGGAGAAATGCATGCAAATTATAGAAATATAAATTTTGATAGAATTTTATACAATAATCAAATATATCAATTCAACACATAATGTTTAAAAGGGAAAGCTTCCTATTTGTTACTTTATTTTTCATCTCATTTTTTTAAAATTATAATACAAAATAAAAAAATAAACAAAACTTTTTATTTCATAATAGTAAATGGAGCATATATGTGAATAAGAGGTAAAAGTATAGTTGAAATAGTAAAAGAATGACAAACGACATATGAGAAATGAAAATAAAATATTTTATGAAGGTTTTAAAATCCACAAATATTAAAGTAACTCTATTATTAATATATAAAGAATAAGGGAAATTTCTTTCGACATACCAAACATTCGAAACACTTTCTTTTTAACAATCCAATCTATTAATGAAATTTTAGTGTTAGTTAAAAATGAATGTTGAGAATATTTTCTTCATAGATAATTACACTTTTTAATGTAAATTTCTATTTAAACTTTTGACTTTTTATTCTGTATGGACACATTATCTTAATATACAATCTCTTCATTTTATACATTGTTGGTATATTGTTTCTCTAGAATTGAAGCATAATTAATTTCCCGAAAATTTCTTCTATTTTTTTATCACTAGCCAGATTAGCTTTCAAAGAAGCCTCAGTTGCCCAACTGCTCATTTCTGCTCATAACCGCTTCGGAAGATGGAGACCACCAGGGGACGCCACCGCCGGATGGTGATGGAGGGGTCGTGGAACATCCTTCGGCCGGTTGCGCAGTGAGCGTTGTGCGGAGGCAAGCTCTAGTAAGATCCCGGATGGTCTGTGTTCGTTTTTGGGCGCCTATTCCATCTTCGACTGAATGGATAAAGAGAAACCGTTTCTCAATCAGTAACACTTCGGGTAAGTAATATTGCCATGAAAATGTGTGTGTGTGTCTGATTTGTCTTTTTTATAGATTTTATTTAGATTTTAAATTTGCAAATGAAAAATTTCTCATCAAATATTAGACAAAATATGATTTATCGCGTAAAGTTTTGCACGACAATATTAATTTTATCATAAAAATTTGAAATTTCCTTGTAAGGGAAAACTTTATTAATAAACGTCATTTTTTTTATAATTTTTTTTTTTATGTTTTGTCTGGTGGTATTATATAAATTATAAATAACTTGTTCTATTGCATTATTTATTACAAGTGTATAATTAATTCAAAGCGCTTACGTATAACTTTTATAGTAAATAGAAAATAAGCTTTTAAAATATTCTTGCACTTTTCAGGTACTTATATAAGACAAAATTAAACATTTATTAATTTTTTGAAGAATTAAAATTATAAAATTAATCGACTCTCTGATTTAGTTTTGTTTTATCAAATTTTTCCTTTCAAATCTTTTGTACTTTATCACATAAATTCTACACATAAAATGTGTGTAAATAATTTTTATTGATATTTAAATTATACTTAGATAATTAAAATCAAAACGTATTTCATATTAAAACATGAAAAAAACAAAAAATATGCCTTATGTGAAAAGAATTATTAAAATTATTGATAAGTATTTTAAAATTTTAAAATCCATTTGTGTAAATGATGTATTCAAAATTCTTATTTATTAAAATATAATTAGATACTATTTGTTTTAATAAATTTTAAATAAAACTGGAATAATATTTTTAGGTGGTAACATTTTGCATTTAAGTCAAAAATTCAATTTTTTGGCGCATATATATTAAAAAATTGAAATTTTTTATAAGTTGGGCACGATTAGAATTTCGATTACAGAATATTATTAATATATGGAAACTACATAATATATAATAAATAAAGGCATTTATAACTACATAATATATAAAGGCATTTATTCTACATAATATATAATACAAAATTTGATGAAAGTAATTTTAATCTCAAAGTGAGATAGGATCATTTTATCATATTTTTCTAAGTTTGAAAAGAAATATAGTGTTTCGTAACAATTAACGAATTACGTTTTAATATTTATTCCTATTAGCTGCAAAATTTAAAATTTCTAAATTGTGTATATCTGTAAATATAATTATACTACAAAACATTAATTACACTTAATTTAGATATCAGAGTTGAAAAAAAACAAAAACAATAGATGATTCATAATGTTGCATTTTAAAAATAATGTGTTTAAGCTACTTTGTTTTACCACATTAAAAATATTTTCGTTAAAATCAATTTTGGAAACATTGGTTAATTTATTCTTTGTTTAAATTTATTACTTCGTAGTGACTGACCCCCCTAGAATTATTTATTTATCAACTCTTGATACATATTGAATTTATACTTAAAAAGTAAAAAGAAAAACATTAATCTAAACAAACTTTTTTGACATTATTTTATTTTCAACAATTAACAACATGTATTATGACTAATAAAATCAAACATATGCAGACACATTGAAAATTCGCTATAAACATAAAAATGTTGGGAATTAAATAATAATAAAACTGAATTTTCTGTTTGCTTTTATAGCATCGTGAAAAAAATTGCTATTTTCATTTTATAATAGTATGAGTAAATATAAAATCGAAGGAATTTTTACCAAATGATAATATTTGTAACAGTTTTATTACAAACAGTAAAGTGATTAATAATAATAAAATATAATAAATTTTATTTGATTTTAACTGATTCGACGGAATTAATTAGGCTTTTAAGATTTTTATTACAATTGTTAATTAATGGCAAATTTATTAAAGCACATATATTAAAAAATATACTGTTATCAATTCAGCCTAATTATAAATTTAAAAAAAAATTATTTTTTAAATAAAATTATTTTTCAATTCATTGAATGTTGATAACTTCACTTTCACTTGAATTTTTTTTATTCAATCGATTTTTTTAACGAGAGAAATTATAGAATTAAGTAATCATGTAATCATAAGTTTCCTTACAAATTTGTATCCTTTCTTATAGCCCAATTATTTTTAAATTCTTTTAAAGAAATTCTTTTTTCTTATTTTTTACCCTATTTTAAATTTAACAGGACTTTTTTTAAAAAAAATTCCAATGAAATATTTTAAAATATACAGAATGCATTTTAAAATAATATCTTATATGTTTTACCTAGTAAACTTATATGTCTTACTAAACTTACAATTTATTAAAAAAATTATAACAATCAAAAATAATTAACATTAAAGAAAATAACAGATATACGATAAATGAACCTTTTTTCAGCTGTATGTATAAAAAATACCAAGGAATTATAATAAATTGCAGCTTATTCTAATGTTATTAAAATCTAAAGATTCTTTAGTATATTTGATTGTGAAATATTTAAATTGTTAAGATATTTTCGGGGTTTCAGGTAACCGGTGATAAAATATTGTCATTCACGGCTTGTCTTCATCTAGAAACTTATACGCTTCCTATTGAATCAATTTATGATTTATTCACTTTAATATTTTTGTTCAAAGAGTCAAAGACACATATTTGAAATCGATTTCAATCTTTTAGTCTTACGAACCTCAAAATATTTAATCATAAAATTTCGAGATGACTCATTTTGACAAGAAGCAATTTTCAAAGTAACGTGAAAGGGCAATTTCTTATTGAATTTTTTTCCTTCTGTGAAGAATAAAAAAAAATGTTCCAATCTAAAAATGAGAACAAACACTTATGAAATTGTTAAAATTTCTGCAGGAATAAATATATCAAAATTTTTCAAGCCCAAGAAAAATCTAAACTGTTGATAAAAATATTTGTAATATCTAAATAAAGTAACCTATATTCATTTGTAATAATTGTAATAAATATGTTATTTTGTCACGTCAAAATATAAAAATGATCTTTAAGAAATGCTTAAATATGAAAATGTTAAAAACGTTTTTTAAGAATTCAGTAAAAATCGTCCATATCTTATCGTTAAATACAAATTATTCGTAAATTTAACTGTAGTTGATAATACATAAGTTAAATATTTATTAAAAGTTATTTTAAATGTTTGTGCAGAGTATATACTTTTAATCTCCAATTTAGGAATAATTACAGATTTTAATACATAGCAATATGTTTTTAGAAAAAAATTAAAATGTTTATATATTTCCGAGAAATCATATATATAACTTATTAACTTATATCCATATATATATATATATATATATATATGTATATATATATATATATATATATATATATATATATATATATATATATATATATATATATGTATATGTATATGTGTCTTATTTACTAGAAGAAAAAACAATTAATAATGACTAACAATAACAAAGAGGATATTTTAACTATCGCTTTTAAATAAGCCTGTTCAATAAACACTGATATATTATTCGCACGTGTATATATATACATACATATTTATAGATTTAACAATGGTGTGGTGATGGTGCATACTCTTATAATGCCATATTTGTACTTGAGAATTTATATTGAATTTACGCACAAGCGCTTAAATCTTATATTTCCATACAGTTTAACTGTGGGTTAGCGTATTGAAAAGGAATACAACTCCTCAAAATATCGGCACACAAGGGGTGAGTAATGCAATGAGATGGAATAAATTAAGCATTGCAAGCTTCATTAGCGACTGCTTGGAGGATTAAAATAAATTGCATGACTGAAATAGTTCCAATGCCGTAAAAGGAGATATTTGTGAGACATCCTCACAACAGCTAATGAACGCTTCAATTTATGTAACGATAAAATTATGCATTAAGCAGCGGATATGTTTCCTCTTACTGTTACTTACCCTCTCCCGGATTACTGCGACGGAATGCGATAAGGAATAGGAAGGGACATATCCAAATAAAAGTTTTATACCGAAAAGAAAAAGGCGTAGTATTACTCATTTTAAGCCTTTCATGAAATATAAATCCAAAAAGTTTGGGGTTGTATTCTTTGTAAATTTTTATCTAAAATGTATGAGAAAGAAGTATTTGTGTTATTTTTGCATAAAGCCGAAGATTGTTATGAATCACTAGAATGTTTTGAGAGATTTTAAAGCAATGCTTAAACAATGATTAGATTCTAAATATTTGCATTTATTTTAATTACTTTTCCAAAATAACACGAAAAGATTTTGAGATTCTTCCATTTAAAAAAAATATGATTTAATAAGTTTCCTAAGAGGAGATTATCTAAAATTTTACATTAATGAAAAGCTAGAGAGTGATTTAATTATAATTTTTATATATTATAAAAAGATTAAAATGTAAATCAAAATTTCTTATATATATCTCTTTTAAATTATAGGATAATTTATAATTCAAATATATTTTCGAGAAACAGTTAACAGGCTCTTAAGTGTTTTTAAATAATACATTTGATTTAAAAAACATTTCTCATGCTAATTCAACGAGTTGTAATTGTTGTAATATTGTAAATATTGTAAAAAAAATATTGTAAAAACGTACTAAAATTCAGTGCATTGCGTAGGAACATTTTTAGTTCATAATTAAAATTTAAGTACATAATAATGGAATAACAAGGGACTTCATCTGATAATACCAAATGAAAATAAGTTATATATATATATATATATATATATATTCATGACATTTGAACACATGAAATTATTTATTTGTATATCATATGAGTTTCATTTACTGAAAATAGGGTAGCATTAATTTAGTAATCTGAGGTATAGTGGTTATAGTTAGAAGGTTGTTTATTCTAAGCTTAGGTGAATCTAATCTCTATGCGTTTACTAGAGATGGCTGAAGACACGCAAAACAGATGTTAATGGGCTATTGTTATAATGTCCTTTAAGTGAAACGATACCAATATGGTTGGCTGGGCATGTATGGATTTTTGGTCAGAGTTCTCGTTTCAGAATTAGATGTTTTAATGTTGTGGGTAATGGTAACACACATATTGTGTAGTTCTTAAATATTTAGCCATCAATATTCCCCCTTATTGATCCAAAAAATTTTAATGTATTAAAAATCCCAAGGAAATTGCAACAACATCTACTAAAAATATCATCCCCCCCAAAAAAAAAAAATTACTTGCTTTTCATAAGAAAAAAGTTGGATTAACATTTAATAAAAATGAGATGCTTTATAATTTAACTCCAATTTTTCTTTTTCAAAACTCCCCAAATATTTATCATTTTCATGAAATAAAGCTAATGGTATTGGCTATTCTGCTAATATTTATAAAATGAATTTTAGATTCAGGACAATTTTTGAATTATACTAAGGATAGAATTTTCAAATTAATGAGTGTGTAAAGATTTTAGAAAATACTAATTATTCCGGACACTCTGTAAATAATCATTAAGTAAAATTATATTTTTATATATAATGATATAATATAAAACTATACAAACCATAATCAATTGTATCTTGTTTACGCTTGCTTTGAATAGCTGGAAAATATTTGTTACAGTTTAAATTTAATGCGTCGTAAGTAATTCTTATAAATAGCAAAGTTTAACACAATATTTCTCCCGGCACCATTATTAATTGATGTTTATAGACACAGAAATATAACAGATTAAACAAAGGAAAATTATTTGCATCTGCGGAGGCAATTTTTATTATAGAGTTATAATTAATCTATATAAATTTTAATATTATATTTTTAAGTAACTTTTTTCTCTAATCTGAGAAATTATATAGCCATATGCACGATTTACATAGACAAATTAAGATCGAAAAAGTTATAAGAAATTTAGCTAATAATGACAGTTAAATACACTCTATGTAAATTTATTTCCATTCTAGATTTAAGAAAACTGTATGAAATTGTTTGAAATCTTTCATAAAAATGGATGTAAAGTATATGAATCATTTTAACAGATTAAATTCAATTTTGAAATTATCAACAATTGGCCAATATAAAATTAAAATATTCAGTTTTATATACACAAAACGTTTGAAATAGAAGCATAAATTTAATACCAAAATCGAGATGAATTATTTCATCACGTTTTTAAATTCCTTCTTAAATTCTAATGCAATTAAAACTAATTTTTTTATCCTCTTTAACTGTTTGCGCTCTTTATCGGTTTATTAAATAATTCAGTTTTTAAATTCTTGAGTCAGATACTAAATTATTTATAATATTTTAGGAAAAAATTCAGACTTTTTAAAATGAAATGCTTTATATCTCAAATTTAAAATAGTATAAATTTGTATGCGAGTTCAAACATTCACATTATACTTTTTTAATGCTTGAAATGTATACAATATTTTAGTGATTTTCATTTAAATGAAAACGGATTATAAATAGTACAATAACACATTTATTTATAGATTGCGTGTTGGTTATACAGGATATTTTATTAACTGATTATGTTTTAAAATTAGAAAGTTTAAACTAAGCTCTTAATTCTACTCTATGTATTTTATTAATAAATGTAAGTGTCATTTCAATGGGTCCAATATCATCAAATTAAATAGGAGACGTACTTTCGTTTTTATTGCAAAAGGGGTGTTTTCACAATAACAATTATAATAAAAAAAGCATTGTTTGAATTTTCTAAAAACAACTTAAAAATCATGATTATTTTATATCTAATAGAAAAAAGGAGCTTGAAGGATAATGATGTGGGAGTAACAATCCAATTTTTAGCGCAGAATATTCCATTAATGTCCTGTTTACTAAAAAAATTGTTTTAATTATGATTCAAAATGCATCACCGACTACGTAAGCTCTTTCCTCTGTTGTCAAGTGAAAAAGTCATCATAATGATAGTTAATGTTTTTGCCGCAGTGTATAAAAATAATAATAGAACAAGCAATAAAGCCCTGGGAAAAGAATTCAGTAGGTAATGGAAGAGATTATATTTCTTTTTATTGTTTTATTACTCTTATTCTAAGTAACAGAACTAGGTGGTAATTGATGATTTTGGTATTACTCTTTTATCTCCGCTTCTAAAAAAAAATAATGTGAAAGCTTCTAAGCACTTATTTTAAAATAATAAATAAGGAAGATATGAGGATATATTTCTTTGCTAATATCCACTAATGACGGTCATGAATAAAAAAGTGTTGGATACAGTCTCCGTTCTTTTTTGAAATATCTGTAAGAAATGTAGAAATTAATGCATTTTTATTTGATCTTATTTTATGGCAATCGAGACATGAATGCTATAAAATATATCTTAGTGGTATTGTTACATATCGAAATATGTATGAATTATCCCTTCCTTTTGTTAGAGGCATTATCAGACTTCTTCCCATTTTATACTTATAAAGACAAGTTTTGTAATATTTTGGCTTTTCGCTAATGGATAAATTAATGAGAAAATGAAAATTAATTCAACTTAATTCCTTAGAAGAGTAGGAAAAAACATAATCTTTAAATTACATGTCTATTATTTTTTTCTTAATTTTACATCCGTTTCCTATTGATTTTTCTAACAAATTTTAGAATAAAATTGGAAAAAAAAAATTATAATGCTTTTATTCATTTTAAAGTATTGTATTGCTTTCAAAATTTAACATTCTTTCAAATGTTAATAAACAGTACAACTTTCTGCATTTTTAATATTTGTTTATAGATTTTTCTAAATCTTGTCACAATAAAATGCCAAAGTTTTTAAAATATAATTGTTTATATAATGCTTTCTGTATTCAAATAATTTTAAAACAATTCTAATTATCTATGTTATATCAAAGTAAATATATAATTTAACACACAAGAAAGTATTTAATAAATTTAGAATATTAAATATTGGAAAAGTTTAAAACAATTTTCAATTTTTCTTTTTAAAACTAATGAACATATTTATTTTGAGTTTTATTTATTTTTTCATGTCGATTAAGGAAAAATTCTATACTTAAAAAAACTAATAGAACAGTATTTTATGTTATTTATTTCCTTAAAAAGGAATACAATATCAAAAGTATATGTTATATACATTTCATTTCTAGGTTCAGTTTTATATTGCAATATACTGTCATGAAAGATGAAATAGTTATTTAATTTTATTACAAAAACATAATTATTTTAATTTGAAGAAAACAGTTATTTATTTGATTTGAGCGTTATCAACTTTTTTTATTCTACGATATAAATTTATTAAAAAATAATATATATATATATATATATATATATATATATATATATATATATATATATATATATATATATATATATATATATATATATATATATATATATATATATATATATATATATATATATTACAGAACTGGATTACTTTGACTTTAATGTATTAAATATGATAAAATTTTTTCAAACGTAATATAAATTATTCAAAACGTGTAACAGTTGAAGTTTCTCGTATTCAGACGCAAACTCATTTCACATTCAAATATGATGGGGCCTGCTTCGTGAAATTGAAACTTCCCTCAATATTTCTTTTCCTTGAAAAAATTGAGACTCCAATCACTTGAGTGTGGGAAATATTTTATTTAATGCATTTTCTTATTTATTTAAAAGTAGTATAATTTCATCTTTAGACAGACTTACTCGAAATGCAATTTAAGGTTTTCAATTCCGATGTACTTACTTGTAAACATATTTGACGTTAGAGCTTCCGCTTGCTCGTGAGAAAAGGAGCTTCACTCAGTATAATTGAGCTCGTTTAAGTTCAGGGCATATTTAATAACATTTCCTTCTTTCATACGGAAGAGCTTCTCGGCACGAGGATTAAACAAAACATTAAATAATGTCTACCCAAGGGAAAACTATAGTTTGAAGAGTAACATTTACCGAGAATTTTCTCGAGATGATTTTAAAAATAAATTGGGTGAATGGAATTGGAGAAATATGACTTAAAAGTTAGTTAAAAATTTGTTTGCATGCGTATTTGAATGTGTTCGTTTATGTTTTAAACAAATAAGAAGCAGCGAGAAAATTATGCGCTAACATTTATGCACTTATTGAAAATCAACTCTTGCATTTATTTAAGTAAAATTATTTGCAATGGAAATTTATTGCAACAATGAAAAAATCCGATAAACATTTGAAGTAATGAATTTTATATCACTCATTAGAAATTTTAAATTTTTCCAAATTTCATTAAACTAAGTATTATAATCTATGATTAGAATTTTTTTATTGTCAATAGGAAACTCTTTCGGAAAGTTTCAAAAAAAATTAATAAGTTATAAAATAAATATTGGGAAATTATATGAAATATTAGCGTAACTCATCGTAGCTTGTCTTCTATTATCCTCATGTTGACTTTAAATTTAATGTCTTCAAAAATAATATAAATGAATAATAGTTCATAATAATATACAGACTGATCTGAAGATGAGTGAGCAATAGCTTTTAGGAATTTATATCAAATAAATAAACTTATATAATTTCAAGAATTTAATGTAAAATAGATGAGTATATATCAATGTAAGTTAAGAAAATCATTTTATTACTAATTTAAATTAACATATTTTTAATTTAACATATTCATAGCAAATGAACATTATTTTTCTGATACATTTGATATGTTTTATCTATTAAAACATAATATCATATAAAACTATCGATAACATTTAATGTATCGATATATTTAATGTATGATATTTTTGAATTGATGTGCCCCAAAATTTGAAAATCTTACAAAATATTCTAAGCTGATTTTACATTTGGTATTCTTTTAAGTTACAAAATATTTTAAGTTGGTACAAAGATTGGATTAGATTTCTCTCAAAATCATTCTTTAACTAAAATCACTAAAATTAATTAATTGCCACGCTATTTTGAATTACAATCAAATGATGAAGTTGATAAATGAAAATGTATTCTCTAATCTCGGTATCACCGCACCAGAGAATAATTTATGATTTGATACTTTTTTCTGTATTTATATATTGAAATAGATAAAATTTATTATTATTATAGGTTTAAATTTTCTTACTATTTATAAAAGATCCAAATTATTTTAATTGTAACATTTTCAAATTGACAAAATTCTAGCAATCTAGTTGAAAATGGTGGATAATTCGGAAAAAAATTGTAACATTAAAGAGTTCTTTTCTTAGCCTGATATTATCTTCACCATAAAGTAGTATTTTGATCAAACTTGTGATAATTTTAATGATGTTTAAAAAATTAAGAAGTGGATACAAATTTGATTGAATTCCATTTTCAAAGTTATTTCATATATAAATTATTGGTTTGTAGAATGTATGTAGACTGTACCATTGCAGTGGTGAAAATTTCCTATAGTTGATAATAGGAATCAAGATAAAATTAACATAGAAGACAGTGTTGTAAACAACATTTAGTCTATGAAAATTTCCAAAATTCATTGCATGCTGCGGCTTTATGTGGAAAGAAAAAACATTAATAAATAAAATTAATAATGAAAGTTTGGGATGAAATGAAGTATATCTTCAAATCAATATATTTTTAGTTCAATCCAGGCACCTTTTGAACAATTAAAGCTCAATGCGATATTCTGCATGTACATTCTATTGGCTTAAATGCTTAAAAAATTGTTTTGATTTCTACTTTTGCAACAAATGAATACAACTGTAAAAGTCCTCTTTGAAGGCAATTTAGAAGTGGGTGTGAAAATATCATGTAACAGCTTAGTCTATTATGCTGTGTAAAAGAGATAGAAGTCCCAGCTAACCACAGAAAAACGATCCAGTTTTTTCAAAATGGGAATTTCCCAGGTTTGATCACATTCCATGTAGGATACTAGTATATGGTTGTTATGCTGTTATTTTCTGCACCCACATGTATTTGGTTTGGCTGATTGCAAATTTTTAGAATTTCGTATTTGTGACACGAAAATGTGTACTGAAGTCTCTTGAAAGAGAAGTACGCAGTGCAGGCCTGAATAAGCCGTAGAATAATTACATTCTCTTAGACTGTTTACTCTGGGGAGTCAAAAGGATAAAATTCACGGGATCATAGAAGTCAAGTAATGTGTGTGTGTGATAAATCTGATAATTGAAATAAATTGTAGTTGAATAATAACATTAATATTTGTCTCAAAAATTATAAAGTAGCATGGGAGTAAACACTTTAGAAACTGTAAGCATTTCATGACAGTATCTTGAAAATGATTTTGTTTAAGCAAAAGTGCAGGGAGTTAATATGGCTTACAATTTCTATCATAAGCGATATCAACAAAATATCATTACGTGACCAGATGCCATCTTTAACAGGCGAATCTATTACCCTGAGATATCTCGTTACTAACATCCATCCCCAAACGGAACGCATCCTCGTATCAAGCCTTCTGATTCTGGAATGACATACACAAGCTCACTTCCCTCCAACTTCTAATCGCGGGTCCTTCATGTTTGGACAACAAAGTGCTGCTCTCCATCACCATCGAAATCTGAGTTGTATGGAGGTCAATATTTTTGGGGGTAAATAAAAGTCAAGAACTCATATCTTTCGGTAAAGTGATGCCGAACTTTGATACTCGGAGGACAGCAATTTATTTTTCTATTTTAACTCTTTTTCGATTTGAAAATTTTGGCTCAAGATTTAAAATGTAGAATAATATTTTCTAATTTTTTTTAATCTATTTTAATGTAAATTTAAGAAAAATATGCTTCTAACCCCCATTAAATCTTGTTATATTGAATAGTATTCTTTAACTAGATGGTAAGCATGGGAAGTAATTGCACACACACACAGTAATACTGTTTAATAAAAATCTCAACCAATAGGAAAATAATTTGTGATTAACGTTTAGTTATAATAAACTGTTTTCATTTGCTTAGAAAACATTGATTATTTTCTATATAATTAAAAAATAATCTAAGTATAACTAAAAATTAAAATTGCATATCATAGACTTATAATAAATAACCTATTTCTAAAAGCAATGAAAGTGATATATATTACAGGGTTATTGTAGTTTTTACGGAAAAAGTACAAAAGTAGATTGTAAAAGTCCTATCAGCATTTTGAAATAATTTGTTCAACTGGATAAGTCATACATACTTTAAAATAAAAATTTTTAATAATAATTGTAATGAAAATTTTCCCATACCTTTATAGATAATACTTTATTTGTTTCAATTTTTTAGTAAATTCTAAACTGTCTTTATATGATTTACTACATAAGGGAATATTCAAAAAATAAAGAATGGAACAATATTCATTATTAAAAGCGCATTTTGATAATTCTCAATACAGGAACTAGAAGAAATCTATATAGAATTCCGAGATGAACACTAAATTCAGATGTAATATTTTGTGTACATGTTGTGTGGATACTAAAATTCATAGTCAGAGAAAATTTACATGTTTAAAAATTAGAAATCCTAATTTGCTCACTAAAGGAATAAGAATTCTGTAGTTTAGCGATTTTTGAATATATTTTTAAATAATTTTAAATTTCTTTAATTAAAATTACTCAATTGCTAGAATATTTGATTTTCTAAATATATACAGAGGGTATTAACACATTTTTAGAACGATTTCGGTAAGGAATTTAAAAAAGTTAAATGTTTTAGAATATAACTTTTTGGCAACAGCTTATTATTTGAAATGAGAAATATCGTCTGCTACTTTTAAATTTATTCTTCTTTCATAATGTCGCATATAAACATGCTGTGAACTGAAGGATTTGTTTTTGCGCTTTTCGAAGATAAACGTTATTATTCCAGGTATTAAAACTTCTAAAAACAAAATAAGCAATATTATTAATCGGACAGGTAAAAACTGTCAATCATTATTTCTATATAGAAAGAAGACTCCAAACGAATATCTGTAAAAAGTATGTACTGTTTCAAATGTTTATAAAGTGAAATCGCTTGTAACAAAAGAAAATCCGCCAACACAGAAATCAATTGCTAAGTCTTTAGATACATCTGTAGCAACAATAAATAAAATAATAAATCAGTATTTACAACTTAAAAATGCTAAAAAACATAACGTTCACCAGATTTTGCCGAGACATATGGCTCAACGCAAAAGACATTTGTAGAATCCTGTATGAAAACCACTTAGCAAGAAATAAATTGAAAAACATTGTGATCCTTATTTCACTTCTTTATTCCAGTGACTTTCAAAGAGAGAAACTTCATCAAGACCAATCTATAAGTCATAATTCGAAAACTACCACTGCATTCCTTGAAAAAATGATGACTAATACAGGTATTGCATGTATACATTTTCAACATATCCCCGCAAAGTCTCCTGACGTTTCACCTATGGACTATTGTGCCTTTGGTCTGTTAAAAAATGCTCTTTCTAAACGCAAACCCACCACTATAGATGGACTCTAGAAAATAGTGGAAGAGGAATGGAAAGCAATATCTTTAGAAATATTGCGAAAAGCTGTTTTATCATGGAAATCAATCTGTTTTATCACGTTTTATCAGAAAAAAGGCTATCAGATCAAACACTTAAAAAATTATCTTTGCATTTTAAACATTAATTAACGGCCTTAAAATCGTTCTAAAAATGTTAATACCCTCTCTCTCTCTCTCTCTCTATCTATCTATCTATCTATATATATATATATATATATATATATATATATATATATATATATATATATATATATATATATATATATATATATATATATATATGTGTGTGTGTGTGTGTCTATCTATCTATCTATCTATATATATATATATATATATATGTATATATATATATATATATGTGTCTTAATTTTAATTTTACTACTCTAATTTTTTAAATACTAATATATCTTGCCTTTTTCACCTTTCAATTTTCCACAACCATTTATGAAATCAACTTTTTTCATATTTTTTGCTCAGATAATTCTCACTGACTTGTCTTTTTGAATTCCATAATTAAACGAAATAATCAAATTTTATTATCTTTATAATACTATTATTTATAATTTCTTTGTAATACATTGTTGTAGTTTAATCCATGTTTTTTAAATAAAAATTATGATTACTTTGAAAAAAAAACCAATACAACATTTAAATGGCCTTATTTGCTTGTGAAACTGAAGCTTTAAAAAATTGTTTCATGTGAAAAAATAACCTAATCTAATTTTCTAACCAAAAAATGTATTAATCTAATAATCTAACGTAATTTTCCTCATTCAATGATTTGTTTGAGAAATTATAACTCATTTCAATTGCTTTAATCTTTTAAAATTATTCATATTATTTTTATACTATTCAAATAAATGCTACCTTAGATGGATTAAATATGCTGTCACACATTATACGTGGGTGTGTTCTTGTTTTGTATTTTAAAACTTTTAAAATATAATGAACATATTTACATTTAAGTTATAATTTTTTGACATAAACTACCATAAAGAAGTATACATGAAAACATTTCTTATGAATACTTCATAAAGCTTCAATATTAAAA
Organism: Latrodectus elegans; assembly: GCA_030067965.1. Lineage (NCBI taxonomy): Eukaryota > Metazoa > Arthropoda > Arachnida > Araneae > Theridiidae > Latrodectus > Latrodectus elegans. Next base: position 103,874,239 of record CM057810.1, read on the forward strand.
GTAATATTCAGACTATCTTTTCGAATTTTTCTTCATATTCGCGAATCAGGTTCCACATATTTAACTAAGCGAAGCAATTATTTCAAACACAGCATCCGCTTCAAATTAAGCAAACAAAACCAAGAACCAAATAAAAGGAACCTGCAGAATGACATTAACACGATGGTGTACTATTACTATCCTTGTCCACACACTGAAATGGGAATCGCGTAACCACAGACAGCATTTTAATAAAGTCTCAGCTTCATTCATTTCACTTTCTTCTTTAGGAATGAGCGGCAAACGGAATTCCTTTTGAAAGACGTCTTCCATTAAGGCAGTCGGGGGTGGTCATTACACGATACGTTCATTTAAAAATTGGACGCCATTAACATAACAAAATGAACCGAATTTCAACTGAGACCGAGCGATGAGAAGATAAGTTAAATTGCAGACCGAAAGAGATTAATGGTCTCTTTTCACCCTTTACCCCCTTCCACCCACCCCCGCATTGCTGTAGTTGGAGGAAGTGGTGAACCTCCTGCTAAATTATGTAACACTTAATACCGAATTATTCATCGTAGAGAGTTTACCATTCCATATCTTTGGTCTGTCTCCTTCTAAGATATTTGCAGAAGCGAGCGTAAGATGCCTCCTAATGCTAAGCCTATGTAACCGAAAATTGAACATTAGCAGCATTTGTGTGGGAGTAAATACGTAATACTGGAAGGAAGGCTGGGAAAATGTTAGAATGATTGATGGATTGGGAAATAAATATGCTTGAAATCATTTGCGTAAACTTTAGAATTCCTAAATGTATATAAATTAATATTTAATATTATTATAAAGCATATTCTATCAGTTGTGTAATATATAAAGCATTAATCATTTTCCAATTTTAAAATTATAAGCATTTTAGTGACACATTGTAGGTTATTTTTTCTCTGATGAATTCTCAAAAAAAATTTGAATTTCAAAATTTAATGCTTTTGTTCTGTTTTGAGTATTTCAAATTAAAAATATTCCTAAATTTGAAATCAGATGAAATAATTTTTTGTTGTGATTTTAATAAGAAATATTTTATTAGCTTTCAAAGAAACAATCGAAAATATACTTATGATTTTAGTTATAATTCTACCAATTTTAATTTTGAATTATATTTTTTTAATTTCTTCATGCTGTAATTAGTTACTGCATAAAGAAACTACCCCAATTTTGAAATTAATGTTTCCTTTACATTATAATACATTTATTTTATACTAAGCATTTATTATATAATTGCAAATTAACTAGCTACAAAATTATTGTATTTAACTTCACATCCTTTTCAGTAAAATTTTATTTTTATATATGAATTTTTTAAAAATTTTAGAAATCATGTTCACGCCAATTACAGAATTAGCAATGATAAAATGAATTCGTTTCATTTTATTAGATTTAAACGCATATATTTTAGTTAAAAATATCATAATTATTGAAACTATTTTCCTGTAAGCAGTAATTTGTTATAAATACTTCGTTTTTAAATTTACATACGATTATAATTTATATTTGCGTATTTTAATAATATTAATTTTATTAGAAACATTTAATATTTTTAATAAATTTTTGTAACAATTTTGAAAGTATTTTTTTGTATTTACATTAATTTTTTAAATTTTACTTCTTTTAGGAACCTTATATATGATGTTTGTAAAAAAGCTTAAAAGTGTATTTTAATATTTTTATTTAATGATTCAAGAAATTTACAAAGTCAAAATTATAGAAGAGTAATGGTTTGTCACATATGAAATTATATATACTATTCTGAAATTTAACTCTCTCATCAATCAAATGTGTTGCTTTCTTTTCCATACCGAATTCAGTATATATTTTACAAAATATTTAATATATTTAAATTAAATAAATTAAAATATTTTGTTTATAAGCCTCGCTCATATTAATATTTATAAGACAATTATAACTCATGTTTAATTAAATTAATATGAGACATGTTTCATTCATTGTCGTTTCTTCATAGTTTGAAGTAACAGTGAAAACTTTAATGAAACATGAATTACAACAAAGATAAGAGGAAAATAAATTATTTCTATGATAAAATTGAAACGAAATTCATCTTATCCATTGTAAAAATAATGGTGGAGAAAGGAAAAGCTTTATTGCCAGTTTATTTATGTATATATCACAAAAAAGGACAGTTATATTTTTTTAAAAGAAACAATTTTATTTTTTTTAATTATTTCTGATTTTCAAAGGTCGGTCACTCTTTTTAATTTATCCGTCATTTTACATAATATTGAATCTAAACAAAAAATGTGTGATTTGACAAAACGTCTGACTTACAGTCTTAAAATCACAGTGGAAAAAAGTTTCGGAAACAATCTGTAAAAACGCAGTTTCAAATTCTATGAAATATTCAGGATATTCATGTTGTTGTCGTGTGCCAGTTAGACTGGTATTATGGAGTGCGCTGCTCCACTTTTCAAACCGAACCATTTTTTGGTGTGGAGTCCGAATTCCTCAGTGCACACATGCCATAGATACCCATTTATAGAGTATTCAATCAATCATACAACGAAAGGACAAAGACAGGATAGATAGAGAGAGAAAGTACATCCATACCGGAACCGGAATTCGAACCCAGGACCTTCCTATCTGCAGTCAGGTACACTGACCACTTAACAAGTTGGGCGGCTTTAGGTATTCATAAAATTCTATTTATATTTTTATTATCTGGTTTTATAGTAGATTATTTCGTTACTTGTAGATAATTTTGTAGCTTTTTCTATTTTAAGTTTTTTAAAATTTTTAAATGGTTTTGTGAAATTTACTTCTTTAAAATGTTATTTTGTGACCACTGTGGCATGGTTTGTTATTGCGCAGCCTCTGTTTTTCAGAAAGTAGTGAGTTGGATTCCAATCGAAAAACGGCCTTAATGGTGCCTGGGGCGCGTAAAATGTGTCGTGATCCTGGAATCCTCCATGAAAAATGACACCTTGGAATGGCAAGACACATCTGGAAATGTTCTGTTTTTATTTTGGGGTGTTGGGTTAAAATATTTTCTCCAATGTATATTACCTATATTCCACGTTTCAACCTTAGCGCCCTAGTCTGGAAAAGCGTATTCTCGTGACTGACACGTAGCGGTTTCTATATCTGATCCAGACAAAAACCGTGTTATTGAGAGATGTCCTTTGCTCGTTGAGTAGTGTCCTATATGCCTCTTCTTGTGACATCGCATACAGAGGAGTGTGCCTGCTTTGAAGGGTGTCCTTGTTTCTAAAGTACGAAGAGTCACTCTCTAGCTCAGCTATGTGTCAGGCTTAAGGTAATAGCCAAACATCAACCTTTGGTTGTATCTTGGCCTTGAACCTTCTGATCTCACATCCCGGATCATCACATAACTATTTCGGGTTCATGGACCGGATTGATCTCTTTGTCTATCGAATAGGATAAGATAACTTTAATTACTTCTTGAAAAAAAATTTTAATTTATTCTTACACTTAAGATATTACAAATAGTAGAATAAAATACTGAACAACACATGATCCGTTATTTTATCCTTGCTAGAATTTAAAATTTTAATAAATTATTATGGCTTTTGTATAAAGCTAAAATAATTCCTTACTTGCAAATTTCAATATTTCATGCTTTTAAGTTTAACTTAGATTTTCATAAAATGACATGAAAATGTGTAGTAAATTATATTTTTTCTCATAACAACAGAACTTATCTAACTTTTGTTATATTGAAATAAATAAATTATTTAGCAAAATCTTTACCTTAATATGTATTATACTACACTCCCAAATTCATTAATCAATATTTGATAATAATGCTAAAACTATTAAATAACTTAGCAAATATTTTATGTATCGTTTAGAAATATTATTTCAGGACTTTTTTCTTTTCTTTTTTTATAAAAATTCTTCACTTATTAGCATTAAACTAATTATCATAGCATTAAAGACTTTTAAAATATTTGGAGTTCCTATTGATGAAAGTTTACACTTCATTAAAATAAGATTTGGAAACATAATTGATAAAAAATATAAGCTATATTGAATAAAATTTATGCAAAGTACATTATTTACTAAGCTATTTTTTTCCATTTAGAAAATCCTTATTCATTTTTAATAACAAATTTTGTTTTGAGCTATAAAGATTGTTATGAACACTTTTGAAAAATGTAAATCTTCTACCCATGCCCTTAAGTCAGAGAAATATTTTCAATTAAAAAGTAAAAAATATCTCTGAGTTGCGGTTGGATACGCTTCGTAGAAAACCGCAAGATCTTTATTCTCTGGATCTGTATGCTAAATACATCCGGCTTCCGGCATATGACTTCCGGCGCATGCTTCCTCATCTTCTCATAAGGAAACCTCAATCCGACAGTGACTAGACGGCGTCTTCAATTGAGCGCATGAATTTTTAACGGTCCATTTTCCTGGAAATGGGAAAAGTGGCTGTTATTTTATTTTTATTGTCACGTAACACCGGAAATATTTCCTTTTCCAGCTAGTTGTCAAGTGATCGAAAAGTTTCCTCGACTCAAAATCAGAGAGTTTTTCCATTTTTCTGAAAATCTCCTTTTACAGGGAGAAAACTATTCCAGATCATGAGCTTTTCGCAAAATATTTATGAGTGGTATCTAGTTTAAATGTTTTGGCAACAAGCATCAGTACAAAAATGTGAATCGATAAATTTTCTTGAAAGTGACTGCGCTTTTGAATATGTGGAACTTTTCAACTTCACAAAAATGTGTTTTACAATGAAACCTAATATAAAGGAATTCATCAAGAATGCACACACACACACTTAGTATTTTAATTTAAATTTAAAATCTTCCTGATACTTTCTTGAGTTCCAATAAAATATATTATTGAATAAATAGTACAGTAATAAATTACAATTTAAGTAAATTGACGTAAATATTCTCTTGAAACGGAACTTTAATTTTATCTTTACAATAATATAATCTGTTATGCCTTACTATTTTTACAATCTAATTTTATATTAATCATTTATGTAAATTCTGATCTAAAGTAATATTTGATGTAAATGAAGAAATTCAGTCCTAAACGTATATAATGTACCTTTTTACCAATAAATAAAATATATTCATATATTCATTTAAATTACTAAATTTCTGTTATTAAACTTGAAAGCAATGAATGATAATTTGTAAAAGAGAATTTTTCACTGTCATATCTGTGTAATAAATAATTCAAATTATTTGATATTATATAATTCTTCTAATGCAATATTAAATAATAATAGGAGAATTACGAATAAGTATACAATTAAAACTTTAATCATATATTCTTCGATTTTCATTTTAAATGAGAATTATCAAATAATCCTGGTTAGGCACTCTTCTAAAATTTGCTGATCTCAAAAATACAAATATATTTCATCAAATATTCCAACAAACTTTCATTGCAACTATATGAAGTAACATTGTAACTTTGGAGAAGATATTTTCAGTTATATAATTGCCTGCATTTGAGAAATATTCTATAAAAAATATGATTAAAATTTTTGGAGATTAATAATATCCCCCAAAAATGGCTATTAACTCTGGAATTATTGTACTTGCTATTTGTTCTAAGGTTTCGATGTTCCATACTTAGAAACATACATACTTAGAAACTCACATTCGTAAAGTTTGAAATCCAAAAGTTCTCAACCAACAGAATCAAAAAACGAAAGAAGTGTAACTTTCAGTTCTCGTCATTGCAATGGGTGTTGCTTAGATTTTGATTTTGCAATCCCATCAAAGACAATAATTCCCACAATAAACGGTTCTGGAATTTAGTTTGTCGATGACTCACATCTATTTTTTTTTAAATATAGTATCATAAAAAGGTAAAAGATTTGTAATTTCATATTTTTTTTTTCGAAAGCTTTCTCTTTCATATGTGTAGAACAAACATACACAGTAGATTATATTATCCTTTATAACTTAATTTATTTTTTTATAATCACAATTTTCTTTTATTTTTTTTTAAAAAATTGTGATTGAAAAAAATTAATTTAAATTTTTTGAATTCGAAAACAAAATATAACTTTAAAAAATTAAGTTTAATTTTCAATTTTGCGAAGAATCTGTATTGAATTTAGACAAACAGGAAAAATCGGAACAATAGAACAAACAGGAAAAATAGGACAAAATGAAAAAATAAAGATCTAAAGCAATGTTTAATTATTATGTAAAATAATTTTCTAAAATTTTCCTACTAATATATTAGTATAACATAATGTAATAATATGTGTAATAAGGTAATATAATAGGAAATTATATTACCTTTATATCACTTTGAATTTGACATAAAAAAGAGATTGTTTTAAATCCTCCATTTTAAGAGTATCTCACAAGCAAAAGTGGAAAAGAGTATGCTGAAATTTGTCGATATTTTTAAGCAAATGATCAATGACCTAAGTACATAACGGCGCAGTCGAGGACCCAGGCTATTCTTTAAGGTGAATGGGCTTGGAATACTCGCTCTACCAAGCGTTTCGTAATTTTGAAAACGATCATGTGACGAGGTCACACCTGAGCTAGCCAAAACAGATTGAAAATACTTTTGCAAATAGTATATTAATGTGACAAAAAGATGTTTTTAATTTTGTCGTATTTAACCACTTGTTAACAATGTTTTCATGACATCATGTTTAATACTCGAGTCCCAAAACTATGAGTGACACAACAATATTTAAACTAATAAATACGATGCCAGATGTTTAAAAATTAGATATGATAATTTAAATAATATTGTAAGTTTCTCAAATTTAAAAAAAAATATTTTTAAATTGTACTAAACTATAAAGATTAATTATAGTATCTTAATCAACTTTATTTGGTTTAAAAAAATTGATTTTGGACACAAAAAATGATATTTTATTTCATATTAGAACTGTAAAAAATATAAAATCTCACAATTACATCAATATAAAAATATCATTATCTCAGATAAGTTTCATGCGCATTTTTAATCAGAGAAAAATCCAAGAAAACAGAAATATAAATACATTCATTTTTCCAAAGAATAAAGTTGCACTATTTAATAAATAGATTCTTTTAAAAACGTTTATTATAGTTCAGTTAAAATAATTTACTCATAGAATAAAGGAGATTTAATTAAATAAAGATTATATATCCACAAAATAAACTACAATAATTAAGTTCATTTAATCTAGGAAATAATAAGTTAAAACATATTAATGACAATAACATCTTTCTTTTTGTATTTTTAATGTAAGAAAAAGTCATATTTACATGAGATTAATGCAAGTCTAATAAAAGCGTTTGTATTTACCAGAAATAATATAATATTTTTCAAATTAAATATCTTTCCCAATGCCCAACTGATCTTATGATTAATCCACTCAAACCTACAAGGGGCGAAGGCTACTTATACAGTGCGGCACCTAGGGGGCGCCCTCTTTGTCCCGGATGTGAAAGGATAGAGAAACACACAGAGAGATTAAAAAGATCATCTATGCCCAAACCAGGATTGGAACGTGAAACCTAATATTTCGAAGTTGTAGTCACTAAATATTCACCATTGAATTTGCTTTAAATAAAATTTTTAATTAGTTCGACATATGAAAAAAATTATTCATATTTGTTGAGTGAATCGATTTGCTATACTACTTATTTATTTTTAATAATTATGCAATATTTGTTCATTATTTATTTCTCATTAAAGGTTTTAATAAATAACTTTAAGCTTTCTAAAATGTTGTAAGTTTTTAACACATTATAGATATTTATTTGCATTATATGAAAAAATAGTGCTTTATTAATTTGGCACATTTAAACCGCTACAGATATAAATCTCAAAGGTTCAAATTTATCGGAATTATTTAAATGATTTAATTCTTAAAAATATTTGAGTGATATACTTAACTATTTATGAAAAATGTAATATTTCTGTTTTAAAAATTGTAATCTATCCATATTTTATTTTCAATTCTATTTATAAAGGTAAAATTAGAAGAGCAAACAAACTTAATTTTCTTAACACAATTTCTTTATACCGCATTATTTGTTGTCATGCGACCATAGCATTTTAAGAAAAAAAATGACAACTAATAACATTGCCCTTAAAAATATCTCATAATTGCCATACATGCATTACATGAGTATGCTTGTTTTTGTTTCCTTTACGGCTTCATTAGTGGGTAAATTAACAATATCCATCAATATAGTATTAAGCTTTCCCTGATCTTATACTAGATCTACATAATTGATTTCGGCAACGTAATTTCAGAACATATCATTTACAAGATCTTCTTTGTCTTTTATACCGTTACCAGAAATATTTATTGGAAATCCAATCAATGAAAATAATCTAAAAATATATATATACTTCGCTAAATTATTATGAAAAAATTTTCAGTGAGTGAAGCAAATATATAAATTTAAAAGTAGAAATATCGCTTTTCAAAGCATTTCATAACAAATTTAGATATCATATATAAAATGTCAGAATGTGTTTATTATATAGAACATTAATGATTTAGAAACTTTTGTGTGTTATTTATATGCAAATGATATATTTTCATATACATTAAATATACAAATATTTACAAAGGTATATTTGTTCTGAATTTAGCAATTCGAAAGCTAGTTTTTACCGTTATTTTTAATTTATTTGCTTCAAAAATGTTTTATCTATTTCGGTTAGCTTTCCAAATTTGATTAAATATTTGAATTAAATGAACTCTAAATGCTCGTATTAATTAATAATATCTATACAACCAACTGTTGCTGATGATAACCAATAAAATCAACTGAAATTATACTTTAGAAAAGTATTACAGAAAAGTATTACTTGGAGAAAAATATTACAGGTAAGCATTTATTTATATTTTGGTAGAATCATGCAAAGGCTGAAGATTTGAAATAATAATTTTTAATAAAAAATTTAAATCAATATAAAATTTAACTAAGAAAAAATTTCTTTCTTTCAAAGAAATATAGTCATGTGTGAATGTCAGAGGCTTTTGCCAACGTATTCTATTCAATGGCTACTCAAATGAATAGTAAACCAAATAATGGAGAAAATGTTACAATTTCTGATAGCTGAGGCCATTTTGAAGACATAACCTTAAAAATAAAGCCCATTTTGGAAGACATTCCCTTAAAAATAAAGCCCATTTTTATGTTTTTTATGAGCTTGAAATAAATTTAATTAATTAATAATAGATTACTAATAGTAAGAAAATATTTGGCAAAAGATTTTGCATTAAAAAAATGCAAACAACAAACGCGTTTTTTTTTTTGTGCATTTAAACTTTAAAAATAATTTTTTGAATCTCTGTCATGAAAAAATAATCACAGTCAAAAAATCTATTAAGCCATATTATATACGTAAACTAGTAAAATCGGATTTAGAAGTGTTGATTAGAATATTAATATTTGTTTTCTTTGAAAATTTCAATCATGAATGCCTTAACTATGCAAGAAAAGGCATCACATTTACATCCACTTAAGGCTGTATCCAATGCTAATTTCGAGGTGCAAAATGGAGGAGTAATTTAAAACGTGCTTTATATATAATTATCCTCAACTTATAATATTGTCCAGCGTTCGACACAAGAATTCTACCCTATTAACATGAAATTATAAATCACGTGTTTCTTTCGGTAGTTTCTCTAATTTGCTGCAAATAATGAATGTTACTGTAAATGTGGTTAGTGAGTCGCACTACACTAGTGTAGCTTCAATATCTCAAAATTCAACTATCTGTAATTTATTAAGCATGAAAAAAACAACTTAAACTTTTCACTGTATGTGATATATTTTACACATATCAAGTTTTAAATGTTTTCAAGTTAAAAATTATATCTCTTAAAAACATCTTTCATCAAATTTGTGTAAAAAAATATAATAATAAAATCATTCATTATGAAACGGTTTTAAACAAATTAAATTTTTATTATGATATTAAAATAATCAATAAACTTGTAATGTTTTCACAGTTTATAATTTTATAACTATTTTATTAGGTTTTATTCAGATTAAGAATGATATTCATTTATTATTTGAAATATGCCTAAGTGAGAAAATTAATCAATAAATGAAAACTATGCTTTCGTTGAAGGATTAGAACAAACGTAATGTTCCATACGTAAATAAATAAATTAATTAATTAATATATATATATATATATATATATATATATATATATATATATATATATATATATATATATATATATATATATATATATATATATATATATATATATATATATATATATATATTTGCAAATACGCTGCACGTGCATAACAGTGCATACATAATTATAGATGTGAAAAACAATTTTGTGCATTATCAATAACATCGTAATTATGTTTATTTCGAACATAAGACTAATAGTAAAAATGACAATGCTGCGTATACCTCAAATATTCAAATATTTAGTTATAAAAACTTGAAAATGTTTTCTCTCTCTTTAAAGGAAGAAGTTTGTGTAATATAATTTCTAACAATTGCATCACATCTGTATCATTTTAACATTGATAAATAATCACGAAAAATAGTATTATTAATTTAATTTTTACATGAACAGTATAAATGCACAGTAAAAAATAAAACTAAAAATAATAATTATAAAGTATCTCAAATTTTTACCAAAAATATTTGTCAAATGTAAAAATTCTTAGCTTTCTAAATTTATATCAGGCGTTTTACATATTTTTTTCAGAAACTTCTATAACTGAATTTTTTTTAAAATCCAGTTATCCTAGAAATCATACGTAATCCCGCTCAATCTATTTTAAGTACTTTTTCAATTTTTACTTTCCAAAATATAGCTTCTTTCAAATACAGTCGCTAAAATTTTATCGTCTCTGCTCTTTGAATCTTAGGAGAAAAAAGACTAGATAATATATAGTTTGTTTACTCCAAAATCTTCACCAAGTTTGCGGCAACACGGTAAGTTTTTATGCGTCATAAAATATGGTAGTCCCCCCGACCCTTACTTACGATAAAATCACAATTTTAAAAGATTTCATAACCATAAATAATGCTGTAGGTCAGAAGAAGCGGCGTTGGGACAAAGCTATCGCTGTTTAACACCTGAAAAATTATAGCTTGTTTTCCACCAACACCCATGAGAATACCTAGAAGGGAATGCAGTTACAGTGAGAAGAATCAAAAAGTGCACGCGCTCATCTATGAAAATATACTGTTTTATGAGTGTAATAATGTAAAATATCGACAAAATACAGTATTTTTGCTAATTATATAGGGTTATTTTGTCATTGAGAAGAAAATAAGTAACGTAAACAAATAAGCTAAAAATTTTTTGATCGTAAATGTAAATCAACCAATACTTGAACTAGATACTGATAAGTACTTGAACTAGAATTTTCAAATAATTTGAACTTAGAAAGTGTTATTTTAACTAATTGATATGTGTTACTGACTAACTATAAAAAGTAATTTATAATAATATTTTATTGATGTAAAGTATATAATTTTATAATATACAAATTAATTAATCCATTATGTTTAAAAACGCCAACAATTTATTATTTTTTAGAACGATGTAGGTAAATAAAAAAGTAAAAAAAAAAGAAAAAGTTTAATTTTAAACACTCTTTCAAGTACCTACATGTCTAGATGACAAAATACATTATATACAAGAAATATTTTTATGTAATTGAAAATTATATTAAATTTAGAAAAGGTGATTGAATTATATCTTTAGTTCGGCTAATATTTTTGATGTCAGTTGTCAATAGTACTTTCACCAAACTCAAATGTATTTTTTCATTAACTACTTTGGAATGACTACACATATTTTCAAAAAATTTGATAACTGTTGTATTACAAAATATAAGAGCAATATAATATCTTTAATCTCTAAAAAATTAAAAAACAAATTTAATATTTTAGATTTTTATTTTTATTATTGTACTAAAACTCATTTTTAAATCAACTTGCAAAAAATTTAGTTTAGTTAAAAAACAAACGAGAAAATTTTCTGTCAAACCATAAAAAGTATAAGAATTTTGTTGCATGCATTTACAATTTATGTGAATTCTATACATTTCTCTTAGAAAAAGTATGCAATTTTGTAAAAATGCAGATCTAATTTTAAAACTATAAGAAGAAAGAAGTGCCTTTTCAATCATATCATTCAAACAGGATTTTTATGAATATATATTTTCACCTGATGTTACTAGCATGTCCATGGCTTGTTTCAGCAGTTTAGGTCATATGCTGTCAACGAGCAACTTCTCAGGGCGAAAATATTTCCAATTTCCTGGTTAAGGGATATCTTAACATTAGTAATTGTTGCTTATAGTAGTGAAAATTTATAATTACACGTGATGCATCAGTTTGTTACGGATTACATACAAAAATAAAATAATCTTCATATCCATCACACCATATGGATAAGAAAAATTATTTTAATTTTTTGCGGTATGAATTTTTAGCAGTATTAATCTCCACATGTTTTTTGCACTTTGAATTATCAAAAATTACCTTCGTTAAAATAATGACCTCCGTCAAAATTTATGACTTCCATCAAAATTCTCTAAATAAATATTTTATATAGTGTATATATATATATATATATATATATATAGCACACACACACACACACATTTTTACATTTTGGAAATTTTTTATAACACTTTTATGTATTTTCTTTATTATTTTTTATAACACTTTTATGTGCGTGTATAAGGTCTTCTTACACTGCTAAAATACTATGTTTTCTGGTAAGTTTTGATGCTTCGCTTCTTAGTTCGATTATTTCTTGACACTCATTTATTTTATTGATTAAATAATATGCATTTATGGCAATGTGCTTGATTACCATGAAGTTTTGCTTCCTGAATCTTGCTGGAATGTTTCAATCACTCCTCTACATTTTTTGTCAATCTAATTTGAAGCACAAGGCACATTTTTTTAATTCTTACCTATGAAATGGTATTTGTTTTAGATTATACAAATGTCAAAATTTTAATTTACAAAACAAATAAGAAGATTCTGGCCGTATTAATGACCCAAAAGAGCATATGAATGACTGATTATAAAATGGAGAAAATTGCCTTCCCCTTCAGATCAATGTCAAAAGTGAGGGAGTGGTTACTCAGGTGGTGCTATCTATCGGAGGATATAGTGAGCAAAGTCGTACTTTCATCTACCATGGTGCTCTGACTAAAGTAAAATAAGAACCCTACTGACTTAAATTCGCAAAGCCAAGGCATAGGGAGCGTGTGCTATTGCTGTTGTCATAAGTAACAAAAACAACACAATCATTTCTGCCCTTTGTAGTGCAGAAATGTGGAAATCCTAGTAACTGGCCAAGTCTGGTGGTCTTATACTTAGTTCTTTCTTCTAAAATTCAAAGACCCACCTACTTTTGGCTCTACAAGGGCATATCTGGACAAAATTCCATTACTTTCTGTTTATTTTACTATCAAAAAAGAAAAAAGGGTCCTTGCATCCGGACATTATCCTACTAATAATTATTTATGAAAAAATTCATTGATTAAAACCGCGATGTTTTAAAATATATTTTAAAATAAAATATAGTTGTTTAACTTAAAACCTTTCTCATAATTTTGTTCTGATTTTCTGTATATTTTGTGTAAAACCGCGATTAAATACAATTGTAAAGTAATACAAAAAAATTTTCTAAAAAAATTATAAATAATAAATAAGTTATTCTACTTCTTCTTATTAAGATGACATGCTCTTTACAACATTCACTGAACTTTTAACTGTAAATAAACTTGTTTAAAATATGATATATAAAGTAAGAAATTATTACCTTATCACTCATCCATCCACTTCTTCATGGACCTGTATATGATATGAAGCAAATTAAGAAATTGTCATAATACAATTTGTTCAACAACCAATCCATATGACGCAATGTTTTTCTGCAAATAACAATTGAAAATTGAGATAAATTAACCATGTAAATTTAAATTATTCATGTCATCTGACATTCTTATGGGGTTAGTAAATATCATTACAGATTCACATAGAAAATACATAAAAGTGTTATAAAAAAATTCCAAAATGTAAGAATGCACTTGATTGCTAAATCAGTTTTCATGTAATAAAAAATGTGTGACATACTTCTATCTATTGTTATTAACAATAGATAATGGTTATAAATTAAAAAGCTGCTTCTACAGAGATTTAAGTATTTTAGTTCTAAATATGAAGCTTTATTACTGGCAGATAAAAAAATTAATAAGTCTCCTTTACAAATACAAATTATATAAATACAGGTAATAGAAAGATTACGTTTTGTATATATATAACAAACAAAATTGTGCTGGAACGAACCATATAAACACATCAGATTTGGTTCTATATTTTCAAAAGTATACTATATATTTCGTAAAAATACAATATTAATATACTTCCAGTAATTACAATTGTATTTTTACGAAACAAAATACCATAAAAAAAGCACTAATATTAAAACTAATTTTATTTAGGAGAGTAAAATTGTTTCTCCAATAACAATACTAAGGTTATAAATTTGATTTAATAATAATGTAAAGAGAGATTAAGTTTTCAAGAAGGTCAAAATTGTTATGTGATTTTAATTAGAAATAAAAACAAAATAAGTTATAATTTATGCTTTATAAATATTCATCAAAATTTCCTCATTCCAAAATTCTCTTTTGGCGGACAATTTTATTTACATAAAATAATATAAAGAGAAAGATATATTTTTTATTGTATTTCTAAATAAACCATCAAATAACTACATTTATTTTAGAATATGTTTTAGCATACATTTACTGATATATTATAAGAGAAATTAAAATAGAATTTTAAATGTGTATTAATAGAAAATATAAGCTTCATATTTGAATAAAATAATTTTAAAAGAAAATATATTTATATTAATGTTGAAGAAATAATTTAAATAGCGTCCAATAACCACGTATGATTTTTCATGGATTTTGATATTTTTTAAATATAAGGGGGAAATTTATAGTAAACTTAAATTTTTCAGCGAGCAAATTATCCTTTTTTTCAAATTATTCGTGATGTCAATATCTCAAAAAAACTTCAGTACTTAATAAAAAAAAATTTAATGCACAGAAACAGAATTTTTTTAATGTTTTTCTAAAGATGTTGGTCAATGATTTTCTAAAGTTGTTCTTTTTAGTAAGCAATTCAATTTAATTTTGCAAGTAATATGTATATTTAGATTACTAGTTGTATTGATAAGTTATCTCTAGTTCTAGTCTTGTTGAATCATTTCCTTTTTTTCTCTTCATAATTTTACGGAGTTTGCTTACAATTTTCATTCATTTTATGTTATCAGAATAAGTTTATTTACTATAGCCATACATTCCATTCCTAAATTATCGATAATTTACTGTGTTTTTAAAATTTTTAAATCGCATAGTTACAATATAAGCCATTTTTCATTTGAATTTAATTTAATCATTAAAATTTATTTTTTATTAAATAGCATACATTTTGATTAATTCCTATCAATGCCATTTTGCAAAAATTTAAGTTAAAAAATAAATTTCCCTCTCACTAGATCATGTAAATTATCATGGCGTTATATCCTAATCTGGAAATGTGTAAAATGTTTTGTAAATCTTAAAGCTGTGATGATGTTTTCATAATTATTTCATTTAATTTATTTAAAAATTTTTTTCCTTAATAAACCGGAAAATGTGTCAGAAATTAACGAATAGTTTCTTGAGTGTTAATATAACGTTGGTTTTCATAAAGCGAAGTATTTTTCTTTTTAGTAACGTTCTCGTAAATCTCTATGAAATAGTTGGATTTTAAAGTTAAGTTCATTCAAATTAAATTGATTTGATCTTAAACTGTACATGGACTTTACTTTAAATCGTAAACAAAATTTTTTAATCGTTTATATCAAAAGTGCAGTAAGTCTATTCCATATAATAGGGTGTTAAATCCTAATTTATGTTTAATCAGATCTCAATAAACTTTTTATTTAAACAAGATGGTACTTAAAATAACAGAAAACACGATTCGTTGTATTCAGTTTAAATTTACCATATATAAAAAATTTCATAGCCCTTAAAATTCCTTTTACCTGGAATTTCGAATTGCATTTCTAATGTGAAAATATAATTGCACCGTTTCCAAAATAAATATTCCAAGTTATACTTTGCCATTATAAACTTGTTGTTGTGTGTCAGTTAGGCTGGCATTATGGGGTACACTGCTCTATTTTTCCAACTGAACCATATATTGGTGAATATATAATCAAATTTTTGCAGCATTATTCATCATGAGCTTATTTAGGATTACTTTAGGCTAATTTAAAGATAAGTTTTTAATAATTAACCATGCCTTTTACGAAGAATTTTTAATAATTTTTGAACCCAGCCTTTTATAAACAAAATGAAGTTTGTTATTCTTAAAACTATATTTAATCTATAGAATTTATCTTCCAATTTTCTTACTGATTACATTTCAATAACAGTTGTGAGACATTTTAATATATATATGTGTGTGTGTGTGCGTGTGTGTGTGTGCGTGTGTATGTGTGCGTGTGTGTGTGTGTGCGTGTGTGTGTGTGCGTGTGTGTGTGTGCGTGTGTGTGTGCGTGTGTGTGTGCGTGTGTGTGTGTGCGTGTGTGTGTGTGCGTGTGTGTGTGTGCGTGTGTGTGTGTGCGTGTGCGTGTGTGTGCGTGTGCGTGTGTGTGTGTGCGTGTGTGCGCGTGTGTGTGCGCGTGTGTGTGCGCGTGTGTGTGTGTGTGTGTGGTGTGTGTGGGGGGGGAACTGATTACTTTTGCATCAACAGATAAATATTAGCGTTGAAATACAATTTTCACTTAAGAATATTTCTTTTTAAGACTCTTTCCTTAATCAAATAATTTACTTTCATTATTTTATCGCAAAATTCATTTTTTAGACATTATCTATAAAGTATCTAAACATATGCGATAAATATAAATTGAATGAATTTTTCATTACTAAACCTTAAATATTTGGTACGAAATAAAATTTATGACTTTTTGGATTAAGATCATTTGCCATGTTTTTAACATAAGTGAATATATATAGTCGATTTTCATATATCTAAAAGAGATGAAATGACTTCATTGGATGATATCATAAGGCTACAATGCTGCATTCCATAAATAAAGAAAATTTCATTACAAATAATTTTTGATTAATATAACTGCATTTTTCAATGTTAATGCAGCTTTAGTTCTTTTAAACAGAATATTAAAGCTTTATATCTGAGGTATTTTTCATTTTAATAACAGTATATATTGTTACAATAATTATAGTAAATTCCCTAAAAAAAGAGTTAAATTTTCTATTATAATTATAGTGTAAATATTTTTTTTATCAGTAATAGGGAAAATTTATATTAGAAAACGTAATAAAAGTATAACACATTGTCGGTACGATGCAAAAATAATAGAATTCTTGAAATCATGAATATATTTCTTTAAATAATATGTCTCTAAAATAAAAAATATACATTTATTCAGTTTTATTATTTCAGAGATTCGTATTTGTTGAATTAATATTTCTTAATTCAAGTGTGTAAAAAAACTGAAAAATATTATAAAAACTAATTTACTTAAATGTTTACCGAGTTATTTAAAAGAAAATTAAATTGGGAGAAATGGGATACAATAAATAATAAAATACTGCATTAACCTAAATATTATTACATAAATTTAAAACTATACAATTTATATTACTTGTTAGTATAACATTTTAATTTCATAAAGAAAAGGAGATAAATAATTATTAAAATACATTGTACAAAATCATTAAAAATAAAATATGAATGAATTATACTTTAACAATAAATTAATCTTTAATTTACTGAAAATTAATTAGCTTCTTAGAATGAAAATAAAATTAATTTATTCTTTTAACGAATAATTTTTTTATATAATTCAAGCCCAAATTAAAATCCATCATTTTCATTCACTATTTTCATTTTTTACTATACATAACAAATTCACTTTTGTTACTGTAATTAGGTTAAACGCATTCTTCAATTTAAGTTTGATTAGCTTCTATTTTTATTTCTATGTTTACTTTTTTTTTCCTTTAAAACAAATTTGTTGTAAAATCTTGAAGAAAATGGAAAAAAATGCATGAAGTATTTAACTATATTTAGGATGAATATTTAATTCAAAATATTTTATTTTAAAATTAATTCTTTATGTATCATAAATTTGTAAATATTGCCATATTACAGAATTATTATTGAAAAATACTTAATGCAACTGTGTTGATAAATAATAAAATTTGCTTAAATCACTTATTTTTCCATGTAAAATAGTAAACAATATGAATTTATTTGAAAATTTATAAGCGGAAATAATTTAATTTGGTTTAAAATTTATTACACAATCACTTTTATATTATTTTATTTTCATTTTATTTTCTTTTTACTTTGCACAGATTTACTTTCATTTTATTAAACCTAGGAAACCTGAAATTATTTTCCCTATTATTCCTCATTAATGCTGCTTTTAATTTGTTTATTATACTTGAAATTTAAAGATATCATCATAACATTAATTAAATTCAAATCATCATTATTGAATTGGAAACATCTATTTTATCATTACTATCTTTGCTAAAATTAATCGGTATAATTTAAAGAATAATTGTTTTATATATAAAATATTACTCTATGTAAATATTAATGATATTTTCTTCAAAATTTAAAAAGAAATATTTATGGAAATTTTATTATTTATATAAAATACATCAAACGTCAAATATTCTAGTAATTTAGGAGAGATAGTTATAAAATTCTTATTCTATTTCAAGTTAAAATTCTACAAGAATATACCAATAGATATTTTTGCTTATAAAATTTAAAAAGTGTATATCCTTTCATTAAAATAGAAATTTTCGATCGCTTGAAGAAAAGAAAGTTTTGCAAAAACTGTTTTCTGCTCAATCATAAATATTTATTTTTGAAAATTTTATTTTTTCATTTCTAAATGAAAAGTTACACTTTAGTTTAAAAACAATATTCTAAAGAAGTACATTGATTTTTAAATCTATATTGTCTTACAAGTTTAAACTATTATAACTATTATTAATAATGGTAAAAGTTCTTTCTTGTTTTTTAAATCATTTATATAATTAATATATATATATATATATATATATATATATATATATATATATATATATATATATATATATATATATATATATATATATATATGTATGTATAAAAGCCATAAATTTTAATAATATATTATTATAAGCATAGAAAATAACGAAAATTTAAAACTCTCCAAATTGAACTCATTGTAGAAATATATACATTTATTCCAAAATCAAAATTATTCTTTATTTAGAAGAACTGTAAATACATGTTAAAATGCTTTTTTTTTTTTTTTTTTTTTTTTTTTTTAAATTTAAGACACATATGTATTTACAAAACTGTTTAAGATTTTATAAAAAGGAGAATTTTCCTCATTCAGTGAAATATTTGTACTTTAAGTATACGAAATAAACTATGAACATGGCAAGAATAACAGAAAGGAAGATGAAGAAGTTTTAATTGTTTAAATATAATGGATGAAAATTTTAAAAAGAACTTATAATAAATATTACTGAAAATGATAAGAAACATTTTTTAAAAAAGAGTATTGTAAAGCTAATATTTCTTTATTGTGAATATATCTTATATTCTGAATGTATCCACACAATGGATATTACAACTAAATTTTTATAAAAGAATAATTTTGGATTTTAACTTTCCAATCACTATTTTATTTGAATTGCTTTTCAATTAATTTGTCATAAATTTATATGGTATCTATCCAGTCGCTGTAATGTAACCACCTGCCAAAAGTCACAGTAACGACTTTTATCAGAGCGAACTACTGCGAGACATACAAGAAAAGAATCAGTTGGATTTCTGATGTTCACTTTGATGTTGAGCTATACCGTTTCCAGTGACTTGTTCAGGGTGTACTTGATTACGATGGTGAGAATCCTTGCTGTGAACAACCCGATAGAGATGGTCCCACAAGTTTTCGATTGGGCTTAAGTCTGGTGACTTTGTAGCCAGGGAGGAAGTTAAACTCACCCTGGTGTTCCTCGAATCACGCACGCACACTGCGAACTGCATGATTTTGTCGCATTGTCCTGTTAATGGCATCATCCAGAAAAAAAACGATGCTCATATAAAGCTGGATATGATCCCTAAGGGAATATGCGTACATTTATTGATCTAGTGTGACTTCCACAATGAGGAATAAACCCAGAGAATGTCAGGAAAGCATTCTTCAGACCATAATGCTCCCACCTTCAGCCTGGAGTGTTCTAGAAATGGTTTCATGGTGTTTATTTTTAGAGGTTTCACTTCTGTGGCGTATCAAAATAAGAGATGTTTCTAAGATGATTATTTTATTACATTTAAACAAACACACATACACATACAAAAACACAACATTACACTCATATTTACAAATAATCTCATCGAAGAAAATAAAAATTTTAGTTTTCTCAGCACCGACACATTGCATTAGATCAACGGATTTCTGCATTAGATCAACGGATGAAATCTTTTCCAAAGTCCTTGCACCCCCTTCATAGACATTCAAGTGCCTTCTGCCTTCTGTGAATGATTATTTAACATCGACTTCGGAAGTACATGGTGGTCACATTAATGTGATTGCACAGCCTGTAATTTTGTAAATCAAAATAATAATGGTAAACTAGATACTGTGTAATTGAAATTAACATTCTTATAAAAGCTATTAAATGTCAACAAATATTTCCTAAGTTTAAATTTTTTAGAAGTATTTTTAAATATTTATTTTTTATATTTTCTGCCTTATTAGTAATTACCGAGGTCTTAAATATATTTGTTGAAATTCATAATTTTCTTTACAACAAAAATAATTCCTAAATCTTTTGCAATATTCTATCCATCGTGTTATACATTGAAATATCAGTTTATTTACCACATATAATATACTCTTTATAAATCCTATTTTATTACCTGAATTTCTATATCTTAAAAATTTCAGAAATTTCATCAAAATTTGATATTGAATTACTAAAGAAAGCTTGTTTTAAATAAACCTTTATCTCTTTTTACAAATCAATTAAAATTTGCAGTGTTTTTTATCTTTTGTTTTTTATTTAATGCTGATAAAAAAATAATAGGAATTTTAATTTCATAGTATTTTCAAATTTACACTTAAATTTAAATAAATGGAATTTATTCATTAATGTAATAATTGATACAATAATTTCGAGTTGTGATGTATTCATTCAGGATATCCTATTATTCACATAAACTTTAAAAAGCTTTTGTCCAAGGTTTCTAAATTTTAACATAAAACTAGTAATATATAGAGAAATATTATAGAAACTGACAATAAAGTTTTTAAAAATGTTCAGAATTATTTCGCTCATTTATTTCTTGAGGAGGAAAATCAAAATATATTGTGTTCTTTCTTTATAAAAAATTTTTTTATAAATATTATAATTTAGATATTTATTAATTTCTACCAAATTTTGTTATATCTGTTAAAACGTCATACTTATTTAACAGGAGTTACATTTTTTCTTTAAAATTTTAATTCTGTATGCTGTCCTTAAAAAAGATTTAAGCCAATAACTTTAAGGGTGTATAAGAAGAAATAAATGAGCTTTGTGGATGGTTAAGCATCCCCAAAATGCAATCCAAGCCAACTTCAAATTGTAAATCGTGATTTGAAATAGAGTACTTAAAATAGGTAAAAAGTTAATGAAACACTTAAACAACTATAACATTATCAGTGAAAATCTAAAGAGGTTTACAAAATGCTTCGCATGAAATCAGCAGCATTCATTTAAAATTGAGAGTGTAGTAAATTTAAGTAAGGTAAAAGTCTTTTAAATCCCTAAATACCTGAGCAAATTTGTAAAATTTTCAGAGATTCACTGGTGAAAAAATAATCTATTTATATATTTTATTTTAAAAATCTTATTTTTATTGTATGATTTAGTGATTTTGTCAGAAAAATCACTTGAAAGTGGAATATAAGCGGTTATTTATTATAAGATGTACTCATTATTGATTTTTTAAAGTACATTCTGGAAATTAGAGAAATGGAATGACTTTATATGTTCACATATAACAGTTCTTCTTTTGATTTTAATAAACGCAATTTGTCATAATTGCAGCAATATTGCAACATTTACTTATAACAATCTCCGAACGCTTACATTTAAACTATTCAACGTCTGTTGAAGTATTCTTCTTTAAGTACCTGTTCTCTTGCTTCATATTCTTATGAGGATGTAATCATATCTGAAGAGATTCAAAGCAATCAGGTTCTGTGATCTATCTGGTCTTAGATTTCTGAATAATGTATAATCTTTGTAGAGTTTAAATCAGACTACATATTCGTTTCAATGGACAACTTAGAATATGATACCGCCATCAGGATGATTTAAGATTGAATAATCTTTATGAAAATGTATTTTCAGAATGAACCATGGCCCTTGATAGTATTGAATATGTAGATACCAAATACATGATTCATTCACAGCAGAAATGTCAATGAATCTTGACTCTAGAAATCCCTTGTATTGTCTGTTTATCTCTAGTATTACAAATATTTTCCAATATTAAAGCTGGCTTTGATTCCGGAAATTTTCTCTAGTTCTGAATTAATCTAAATCTTAATTAAGCATCAGATGTAGTCTTATATTTTTTATCCATGTAATCATTTTTCAATGTCATTCACATTAAATTCAGTTATTCATCTTTTAATCGCATTAAAAGTATAAAGGAATAATATAGATTTTAAAAGTGACAATTGCATATAAAAACGGGAAATTTGATAAAAATGAATTTTTATCTGATATTTACCCTAATATTCTGAATGTTTTTAAACCATTTGAACTTTTCTAGGATAATATTTTAAAATATTGTGAATTGCTTGTTGTAAGCAAAATAAGATTTACTTTTTTCTTTGAGAATAAAATTGATTATTGAAAACAATTGACAATGTTTTTTTATATATTCTTTATATTTTTTACTGTCTTAAAATGTTTCACAACTCAACCCTTTTCTTAAATTTAATATATTTTCAATTGTTTCTATGTCACCTTTTAAAAAAGAGCAAAGTGCTTTAAGCTAGTGGAAAAGGGAAAAGATACAAATATCAGTTACAAGTGCTGAACCTGATTAAAACCCCACATATTTGTTTCTGAATTTTCTCATTAAAATTTACACTTTGAAATTGTTTCCTTCCCAATGAATGCTTTAATGTTAACTTTACTATTATTCTCATTTTGTTTTAACATATTTAAATTATTGCTATTTACTTCAAGAATTTACATCATTAGTTTTTGAAAAATAAACTGATAGTATATTTGTAAATACTGTTCCATTATACAATTATGGATGCGTTTGCTAAGCAGTTTGCTTCAGAAGTAAACTTTGGTGTTTCAATAAATTTTGTCAATGAATGATAATTATATAGTTTATAAAATTTAAATAAAATGTTTGCACAATTCTTTAGTGATTTCTAAAAATATAAACTTTTTTTAACAAAATACGACACAAATATTTACGACAATAATTGCGATTTTTTTTTCTTTCCCAATACGATGATTATCGTACAAGATGGTCCTATCTGCCATCATTGCAAAAATGATGTTTATTAATTGATTGATAAATTCTAAATTAATAGTCAATGCATTGCGACATTATAATAAAGGACATTAGTTATGCGCGAAATGTTTAGTTAAATTTGAATTACTTTAAGCAAATTCGTAAATTACTAGTTAAACCAATCATAAAACTAAGACTTGTAATGATTGTATTTTAATTGTGATTAATTGACTTTAAATTATTGGCTTTTGAGAATAACTATGACAGCGAGAAGCTAGTTATAATTTCAACAATTTAAAAATGCTAATAACTGAAAATAATTGGTTACTGCTTTCTTTAAAATGTATTAATTTTTGAGTTCATTAAAAAGAACAATATTAAAAAATGAATACAAAATTTGTAAATAATTCCATATATTTACATCGTAAAAAAACACTAATTTAAAATTTTTGTTAAAAAAACTTATTTACTTTTACAAATCATAAGTTAAAGGTTATTCAAATTCTTTTTTCTATATTCATTTTTAAAAAATATATAAAAAAAGCACAAAAAACACACTGAAAGAATAGTAACTATATTATTATTGTAACAACATAATAAAACTTTTTCGCGGGCGGAAGGATTTTTTTAACTAATGAAAATTAATGTTTCAGAATCCTAATACTCAAACTTAAATTCCGAATGAGATCCCTTTATAGAGGGAGAAAAACAATTTTTAAATAATTAATTTGGAAAATATATTTAAGTAGAAATGCTACATACATAAAAAATTATGATAAATAAGATTAATATATTATAAATTTAATGTAATCATAGATAAAGATTTTTGCTTTACTTGAATCTTACTTTTTTAAAATGAAACATGTATAAAACTTCAACTACATGGTGTTGCACTCAATATTCCATGAATTAATGCAATGAGGAACTTACAATTCCTAGTAAATTTTCATGGGATATATGAGATGAATAAATAAAATTCCTGTCTATTTACTTGGAATTTATAAAAGTAGTTTTTATTTTCATGAATAAAGCATAGATAATAAATTTTCAGATATTATTTTAACATGATTTTGTAAAATATATTATCAAGCCTTTAGAGAAATTACTAGCAATGGTGAAAATTTTTGAAATTTATTTCCAAAGTTTTGCTTTTTTATATCATTGAGATTAATTCAAGCGGGTATTTTCTCACTGACTAAAATGTCTTGATTCTGACATCTCAAGTAATTTGAAAAAAGCAATCCTTCATTCTTTATAGAGCTATGACAATCTGTTCAGCAAAATTATAATAATTAAATTTGATATTTATTATTAAACTTATACTTATGTACAAAACTTAATTTTGAATCAGTACAATAATCTTTTAAATTTATTTTGTACCTATAAAATTTATATCCAGATATATACAAATATGTTTATGTGCATAAATAAATTTAATTAATTACATTCCCTATAAATGTATTTTTAAATATTTTAAATATATTCCCTATACAAGTGTTCTGATTAAAATAAAGTTAATTATTTTAGATAATTAGTTTTATTTTACATGCATTATATTGATTGTGCGTTCCACATTCAAACATGAATTAATCAAAATTGTTGAACAAGAACACAAAAATATATCATGAACTTCGAAATTGACTCCCAGAAATGTATATTCATTTTAAAATATCATTCCTATCAAAAATAACAAAAAGAAGCAGAATTAGATCCCTGCGGAGAGCATTGGTTCCCGTAAGGGCCGGTGGAAGAATAAAATAAGCAAATGCGGAGAAATGGAAAAGTGTTACCATCAAGAAGAAAATCTAATGTTCGATCGGAATTGAAAGCATACTTCCATACGAAACATCATGGTCCAAAAATGAAATCTCTCCTTGCATTTATAGTAAAAATAGCATAAAAAGATGTGAAGATATACCAAAGAGAACTTTCGAAAATTTTCAATTTTTACTCTGAGTAAGAAATTACTTTCTTTTCAGTTTACTGTGTGCATAATCGGGGTTGGGAACGTTAGGGAGGGGTTTAATGCATAATAATTTCGATATTCTTCTGCATGATTATGGACTTTTCACTTTTGTTAAGCGCGAATTGTGTCTTCTTGCGCGGTCCCTCTGGTTCTTTTTTTTTTTTGTTTTTCTTTTGACCATAACCTACTGAATTATTCATAATGGAATGCATACATTGGCGAAGAAACGTTGCTGAGAATTTTCTCCGAATGATATTTTCTTGGCGATATTTTTCGGGAATGTCGCGGATTTGGGATGAAAATGGAATAACAGCTGTATGAATTTTAATGACGGAAATATTATTCCTCACTAAGAATATAAAACCGGGCATAAAAATGTCATTTAATATTTAAAGGCATGATTTTAGGTTGCAGTAGCTTTAATAAAATATTAAAATGGAAAAATAATAAAAGTAGTCCTAAATTTCAAATTGATTCTAAATGATATTAATCATTTATTCAGACAGTAGCGCTTTCTTTATTTTTATTTTTATATTTTTTGTGAACTCCATGAAAAAATCATATTTAAAATTACTGTTGTAAGAACGTTATTGGTTTCATTTAAATTTATTTATTTTATAAGTTTACATAAATGATGACCAAGAAATAGATTAAATTAAATATACTTGTAGAAGTTATGACAAATAAGTTTCAAGAAACTGCACAAAAAAAGTTTTCAAAAATATTGTTTTTATTATGTGTGATTCGAAAGAACGTTGCATTGATATGCAAGTGGAAATCAATCAAGACAAATGAGAAGTTCATCTCTTTCCTATTATTAAAGAATATAGCAATATTAAATTTATAGACTTTTGCCCAGCTAAATAAACATATATATAATGTATATATATTGCTGCTGCTAATAAACATATATATATTGCTGCTGTTTAATTTTACTCGTTACACTTCAATGACAATTAATAAATAAATAAGATATTTAAAGGCAACTAACACTATATTTGTGTGTAAAGAAAAATGCATTTTTGCAAGTATCACATATTTACATTGTACTTTGAAGAAGATAAATTAGATTTTGATAACAAGAAAATAAATCTTTCTAATAAATTGTAGGTAAATGTTAATAAAAAGTTGAGTTTAGTTCTAAAATATATGAAATAGTATATACATTAAATCATCGAGAATTTCCTAATCAATTGTAATATATTGCTCATTACTTATACAAGCATAATTTTATATATTTTTAATCAATTATTTTCAAAAAGCTTATTTTGTAACTCCATTTTACACTTCGTAATTTTAAGTACTGAGGCTGTATTTTAGCTT
Source organism: Latrodectus elegans (assembly GCA_030067965.1). NCBI lineage: Eukaryota > Metazoa > Arthropoda > Arachnida > Araneae > Theridiidae > Latrodectus > Latrodectus elegans. The sequence goes on from CM057810.1 coordinate 103,901,119, forward strand.
TTACTAGTAATAAAATATCTTTCCTGACTAGTTTAATCCCCTTTTGTCAATACATATGTATACATTTTTAACAATATACGCTAAGTAATATTTTGTGTATGAAAGGACATTGCAAAAAATGACATTCTAAAATTACTTCTTTTTATTATTACATTTACATATCGATGTACAGCAAGAATGAATATGTTCAATCATTATTTGTTTTGTGTTTCGAAAGTTGTTTTTATTATTAACACAATATAAATAGAATGTCAATGCATAAATAAATAAATATAGCATTCCATATATAGCAAATAAATAAATGATCATATTTATATGATTATTCATATAAATATATGATCCATATTATTATGAACACGCAATTTAATTATATATATGTATATATATATATATATATATATATATATATATTACATGAAATTTAAATTTATCGTTTAAGAGAAACAATATTCCACTTCAATTCTAATTCTTCTATTTACAGTATTTATTTGTTTAGTTCAGGAGTTAAAATACATGGTTTTATTATTTTATGCATATTTCACTATATCTTATATATATATATATATATATATATATATATATATATATTATATTTTATATCTTATTATGTTATATATCACATTATATTTTATGCATATTTCACTATTTCATTTTTTAATCCTATGTGTATCCTACATTTTATATACTACATTTTATATGTATCCTACATTTTATATACTACATTTTATATGTATCCTACATTTTATATACTACATTTTATATGTATCCTACATTTTATATACTACACTTTATATGTATCCTACACTTTAAATACTCACACTGAATTACACTGCACCATATTTTAGTGTGAAACTAATACAAAATGAAAGTCATGTTTATTTAAATGTTTTAAAGTAATTTGCCGGCCAACTTGCCTAGTGTTCAGTGTGCCTGACTACGGATAGGGAGGTCCTGGGTTCGAATCCCCGTTTAGGCAGGGATGTACTTTCTCTCTTTCTCTATCCTGTCTTTGTCCTTTCCTTGTGTGAATGAGGTGTGAATGGTTGCCTACCCTATAAACAGGTCCTTATGGCATGTGTGTGTACTGAAAAAGTCGGACTCCTCACAAAATACGGTTTAATTGGAAAAGTGGAACTGCACATCCTAATTTGCCACCCTCGTTGGCCCACAAGAACAACAACAAAATAAATTAATTTGATGTATGACATGGTAGAAAAACATTAAGCTAAAATTAATGTAATACAATCACAATAGAATCTAATATTTAATTAATTTACCATGATAAACAGGATATTATGCAATCAAAAATGTAGCATAGGTTTAAATATTTATTAAAATTTATATTTAAAGTTTAACCATTCGAATAAATTACTTTCATATGCATCACTAATAACTGTAAATTTCTGAAACTTTAATAATAACATATTGTTTAAATTTCGTAATTTATTTCTTAATAATTATTTCATAAATGAATTAATAGTTATTCTGCTATTAAAAACAAAGTTATCTAACATTATTGAAGCATGAAAAATTTTATCCATTAAATAAATTGAAATTTTCAGAAATATGATAAATACCTAGTAAATATGATATTTGATTTAATTGTTCTAATTTTGAATCCATTCGTAATTAATAAAAATATTGCATGTAATAATTTAATATTTCAACTATCTGTATGATGTTACAGTTAATGTTTTTATTAATGATCAAATAAATTCATTTTAAAATAAATATTTCACTAACCTAGAATTTTTTGGAAACAATTAATGTTTACGCTGAAGATTTTTAATGAAAGCAATTGGAAATATTCTGTGTATTAATTGACATAAAAATTTTAGTTTCATATTACAGTTAATGTTTCTTGTAAATAAAGCAGTTAAATTAATTTTATGCATAAATTATACTACTATCACCTTTTAGATTTACTGAAAATCTTGCATATTTAAGTCGATGAATTTTTAATGAAATCAAATGCGTGTTAGTCAGTACGATGATTTTTTCCATAATATTTACGTTTATTAGTAATCAGTATATCAATACTCTAAAATTTTCTGCTGATATTACGTCAATAATCAAATAAATATTCGTAAAAATTTAAAATCTTGATTTTTTTTATAAGAGCATTTAAAAAATGTTCAATACTGTAAACCCTGCGTGATTGTATATTTCGCTATTATAGCCTAATCAATAAGTATGTTTGAACATATGGAGAAGTTAATATATATTTATCAACATAAGCAGACTTTGAATTTTCTAGACATAAAGAATGAGAATTTCCATCAGAGTATTTATTTTGTAACATAACAGATCTTCATAAAAGCATGAGATCATATTTGTGACAATTTTATTGGTTTTATGCTAAAATCTTAAATAAGATTTTCATGTCTTATAAACGCCTTTCAATACCATAATAGGGATGGAAAATGTAATTAAACATATATTTTAATTACAATAAAATAAGGTATACGATCTAATTTCAGTCTACTAAGACAAAAATAATTATTCCTCATTGTTCCTCAACTGGTTTCCAAAATTCCAAACAGCAATAATGTTGTCAATATCGATTCTTAGTATCGATATTCCATCCAACAAATATTTATAATACTTTTTATATTGAATTTTCATTTATAACAGGGTTATTATGTCAATGGTTTCAAATCGAATTTTCAGAAATTCTGAAAATTATTATCGATATTAAAATCGATTTAAGACATTAACTATATTTCTGTATAATAATGCACTAATAGGAGAAATAAATATTTTACATATTCATTATTTCCGTATGTATATATCCTAAATCCGTTAATAGATTATCTTTAAAAATCATTTTCTAAAAATTACTCAAACGGAAAATATTGATACCAGTTATTTCAAAAATTAAAGAGAATAAAAATATTTATCGAAATAACATTAACTCTAGGTGGATATGATGTGTTTTACATTTTTTTTTTTTTTTTGCAAATATCAAAATCTTACCAAAATGCATTAAGAAATGAAAACAACAGGGATTTTACTTGTATTTTGTGTTTTATATTTAATTTTAATCATATATAATCTTTATTTTAAATTCTATACTCCACCTTAATCATTACCTATCAAAAATAACAATTATTGTTACGTATTTACGTTACTAAAAAATTTAATTACCGAAATTTTGTTTTAATTTATTCATTTTCAACAATAAAAAAGTACAAGTTTGATCATCTTTAAAAATAATATTTTTATTAAAGGAATATTGTTTTACTATACAATTTAAATAGAGATTTTACTAAAATTGCTGTTATATTTATAAATTAAAGGAAGGTAATTCATTACATTCCTCATTACATATATAAAATGTATATAATAGTAATAATTTGAGCTATTAATGTAATAAGGTTGGTTGGTTGGTTGGTTGGTTTTAGTGGCGCAAGGTCCAAGTAAGGACAAGCTGCGCCAAAAGCATATTTTAATATCTTTATTTATTAATTTTCTTATTTATTTATTTTCAATTTTTTTTACTTTGAGACCAATCAACTCCTATAACACATTTAAAATTATTTGCAATGTTAAAAATTATAAATTAAAACATAAATAGACAAATACCCAACATACAACACAAATAATTATGATTTAAATAGCTAAAACAGAGACTAAACTAAATCAGAAAAACATTATGTTTGTGATAAAATTGTTTGCATTTAAAATTATATAAGATCTATAAAACCAATACATCTTAAAAATGCGAAAATATTTTGATGCGGAGGTTCGCCCAGCAAATCTCGCATCGTTAAAAGATCAGTCTTAAAAAATTTAAAACGATGATGGTTAAAATCAGGACATGAAATTAAAATATGAAATACAGTGTATGGTTCATCACACGTCTCACACCAAGGTTTTAATTCATTTAAAAATAAATGCTTATGAGTGAAACGTGTGTGTCCAATACGAAGGCGGGTTAATTTAACATCCGCACTTCGTAAAGGTAAAACTGAAAATGAGATGATATGTGAAGTTATGGTATACAGTTTGTTGCTGACCTGCATTTTCCACGATTCCTTCCATAGTTGATGTACAAAACTCTTTACACCCCTTCTCACATCACAAAACGGAACAGAAGGCTGAAGAGGAGTATATGCAGACTTTGCAGCTGCACTATTAATGTAATAAGGGCATTAATAGAATTCAATTGGTTATATTATTAAAATTTATTAAATCACATTAAATATATGCTTTATTTGAAATATTAATAAATTGTAAGAATAATTTAAATGGGTTTATTGTTTCAAATATTTTCATTTTTATGAAATCAAATTATAGACACAATTTGTTTTCGTGTAGTTATGATTACTGAAAAAAACGTCTGCTTGCATCTATACGAGCCTATTTTAGAAATGCAGTTTATCTTTTTTTTCTCTCAAAACAATTGAAACAAGTATACATTGATGAGGGCTTGGTTGATTGATAGATGCGTAGCTTTATGATTTCTTTATGCACACAAATCAGTGCATAAAAAATAATACTATTACTACAGGTACTTACATCTGAGGTTACGATTGTAGCCATGCATTAATAAACTTAGACCAGAGTAATTATGATTCCACTACTAATTTGATCTATTAATGTAATTAGGGCACCATAGATTTCAATAGAGGTATGAAGGGAAATAAATAGTAGATACATATTTCCTTTAGCATTGCGATTTAGCTTAAAAAATTTGAGACATCATTTAAACAGAAACATCATCATAATAGTTTTAAATTGCCTACCGATGCTTGAAAAGTAAAACATTCCTGACTCATGAGCTGTGGATCCTCGGTTCGAATCCCGGTTCGGACATGGATTTTTCTTTCTCTCTCTGTTTCTCTACAATTTCGTCTCTGATGATGTAGGAATGTAACCCACCCATTAAACGGGTTTGTAGTGGTATAGCGAGAGTAATGCTACTCGCCTCCATGACTTGGTTCAGAGTATCATTTTCCGGCTTTGTTGTGGGGAAGAGTTAATCCCCCAAATGCCCGCATTATTTACAAAAAAAAAAGTTTTAAAAGGAGCAAAGTTTAAGTTTTTTTATAAATAAGCACTCATTTTTGCATTTTCTGGAGCAATTATTTTTTAAAAAAAATTAGGCAATAAAATGCATAAAAAGGAAATCTTCATTAATTGAAAAGTTAAGTCGTTGTGTAATTCAGAATTGTGATTCATCAATATGAAAAATATTAGTGACTCAATTTTGCACAATGTATAATTAGTGAATTAATTTGGTAATTCTTAATAAGAAATTCGAGGGATTATAGTATCTTCTAGTGTTTCAATATTTAAAAATGTTAATAATATCAGAACAGTTTAGGCCACATCTCAATCGATTTAGAATCAAACAAAAAGTCAAGTTTCTCATTTATATTTTTTAAGCATAAAATCTTAGACAATTTTCTAAACGAAAAATACTAAATCTATGTTTTATAATAAAAAAAAAAAAAAAAAAAAACTCAGAAATATATCAGATTTTTTAATTAAAATCAATATTTATTATTGACACCCACTTTGTAATATTTAACAACTCCCTCTTCTAAAGTAAATTAATTAATTACTGTATTGTATGTTAAAACATTATTTAATAAAAAAGTAGTTAACAATTCAAATTATTATTTATTAGAAAATTAATTACAGCTAATGGTTATATTCCTCACAAAATATGCTCGAATGTTACATTGATAATTTTTGTGATGTTTAGATTTTTAAATATATTTATAAAACTAAATTATTATAAGATATCTATAACTAACAGTCATTCATTTTTTATTAATAACGTCACTAGGATTTAATTGTTCTAGTTATACCTACAATACAGGAAGTTATAAGCTAATCAAAAATTAAAGTCTGATGTGGAAATTGATCTCACAGATTGTTAATCGAATTCCAAGCAGCTTATTACACAGTAGTCAGATCAACTTTTAAATAAAAACTAATTTTATAAGTAAGAAATTGAAAATTTTTATGGCACATATATATAAATATGATTCCAAATAAGAATAAGATTCCTACTGTTTTCATTTGTATTTTTTTGTCAACAATAATGTTAATGGGGTATATTGTATTTAATACATTGTTAGTAGATTTAAATTTTTAGAAACAAAATCAAAACTGGCTATGAAATTTAAAGGCTTAAACTATATAGTTTTCTTGTACAAAAAATGCTTTTTTTTTGGTTCGATTTATAATACACATTCTCAAAACTATGCAAACTCAAAGTCAAATTTTTCTTACTTAGTTATTTACAATAAAAAGTATATATAAAATATATATTAATTAAGTAAAGTCATAAATAAATAATAATAACACTATTGTGCTTATACTGGTTACATGAATAATATCGATTGATTATTATAATGTAATTATTGATTAAAATCGTAATCGTCAAAATATTTCAAAGGTAATTAAGCTTATTCATTTGATATTTTTCCAAAATATTATAAAAATTGTATCAATTATTTCTAAAATGAGATCATTGTCTTTTGCAAACACTTAATTAACTGTGATTAAAATTTCCATTCGTATTAATATTAAAATATATAAACTATCAATAAATTTAAAGATAAGGTTTAAAACTAATTTTCATTTAAAATGAAATGTTATCAAATACATTTTTATTAGAAATATATTCGCTTATTTCCTAAAATAATTTTAATTTCATTTTATGATATTGCTTTTAAGAAAATTGTTTCTAGAAACTGTTATTCTTAAATTTAATTTACTTAATTATCTTCCTCAAGTTTCATTTCAATTAATTCTTTTTCACAGAAAGAAACTTGTTTCTTACTTTACATTTTTATTTTTACATGAGAAATTCAAAATATTCACGTGGTTTGAAACATACATACCACTAAAAATAATTAAGATACGAAAGTAATTAAAAATATTTGTTACTGATATGAATAAAGCACTTAAAAAAGGGAAACTCACTTTTATCTTTAAATAATCAAATGCTAAGATGAAGTATAAAAATAAAAAAGAATATAATTAATTTAATCTTTTTTACATAACTTTAGTGACAATTTTTAAATTCAAGTTAATATAGGAAATTAACTGCGATTTTAATTGTTGGCTTTTTCGATAATTATTCATAATAAGAACAATTTCTTACGTTACGTTTTCTACGATAGAAAGTTATTTTTGTGTGTGGAACTTTTTTATCAACATATTAATAGATCCATAGTAAAGTGATTCACAGTGTAAAAGTGTCTTATTAAAAATTCTTTAATATTTCAATAGAAATTAAATTTTAGCAAAAATATTATCATTTAATAATTAGTTCATATGATATATATTTCTGTATTCAACATGTATTCATTGAAAAAGATAGAATTGATAAGAGTTTAGTAATAGACACGATTTGGAGATAAGATAACGAATATTTCATTAAAAATAAACCAGTGTTATTCGAATTGATTCGTAATTCTAGTTAATAGTAATGCTTAATCTATAATGTAATTTATATAAGTAAATTAGTCAATATATTTGGTATACATGGTTTTTTTTCTATTAAGTTTGTTTGTTAAGCCTATTTTTTTAAAAAATCCTCTGCTTATGTATTTGCAATTATGAAGATGTGACTAAAGTAATTATAATTAAACTAAAAAAAGTTCAAATGATTTTCTTGGTTCACAAGAAACAAATGTAGTGTAATATAGTAAAGTAAGCCAGTACAATATAGTGTACAAAACAAACTATACCAAATTGTGATTTATTTCCAATGATATTACCATAAAAATTTATCACCAAAGATTGTAAAAGTTCCCATCAGGTTCGTCATTCCATGATTAAGACATTACAAGAATAAAATTTTATTTTAAATACCGCTTTGTTTATTATTTTTAAATTAAACATCAGATATTATTTTGTACATTTTTTTAAATATTCACCTTTTAAAGTTTTCTACTTTGATAAATCATATAACTATTAAAAATAAATACCCTTTATATAAAAAAGTCAGAAAAATTTATACAAATAAAGAAATCTACAACTCCTTCTGCCATGCATTATTTATTATTTAAAAAAATAAGAATACTATCTAAATTCAATGAATGAGCAACAAAATATAAAATTGAAATTTCATTAAATTTGTCAAAAATTATGCTTTAATATTTTCAAAAACTTTCATATAATGAAACTCATAAGGTACTCAAATTTAATATTTAATGTTAAACTGAATGAAACCTGAAGATGAGATTAGTTAACTGTCAACTGCAGTGAAACATCACTTATTATAATCTAAATAGTAATTTTATGTTTAGTTATGAAAGGAAAAAAAACTAGTAGAGTTAAAATGGTATTTTCTTCCAACACAGTACTCATTTGTTCTCGTGTACCATTTTTTTCATTTCTTTGTAGTATACAATGGTATACATTTCTGATCCGCTTCAATTATAATTTGTTTAAGATTCATCCAAGCATTCTATATTGGCAAATTTTCTTCATCATTTGATATTTTACCATTTAATTGTTTTTTGTCCATCTAAACAATTTCCTCTTTCTTTAATTATTCAATATCAAGTTTTTTTTAGATATCTGCCCTTTCTTTTTGTTGAAGGACCTATTGATTCTGCAAAGTCGTTTTTAAAATAGTCAGAAAGTGATTCAAGTATACGTTAGATCCTGGAAAAGTATTTACATCTAAATGACTACTTATGTGTTTCATTTCAATGAAAACCTATTTGATTTGGCTCTGAGAACTACCATTAAGATTTAAATTTAGAGATCATATATTTTTCAGGGAAACAATTTTTTATTATTATAATCATCGTTGTTGTCTTTTTTTTCTAATTTTGACAGACTTATAAATACGTAAAATTTGCTTTTATTTTCACATCTAGGTTATCGTGAGTTAAATTACTGAAAAAACAAATTTCTTGTGTGTTATAATTTGTAAAATATTTAGTTATCTACATATACAAACGTTTTTAAAGTAAAGATGAGGAATCATTTCCTTCATCACTTTCCAATTATTATTTTCCCAAAATCTAAACAATTTTCTGAATTTTTAAGTAACCAATTTTAATCCACAATAAATATTCATAAACAGTATTTTTTCATTACAAAATTAAATAAATTCTAAGTAAATCAGTAAATTCTGGCACAAAAATTGTAGAAAATAAACATAACATTAAAAAATATATTTATGCATTCAATTTTAATTGCAATGTTAGAACATGATTTTTAAAAATTATAAAATAGGATCAGAAAAATAGAACCTTTTTAATATTTATTAATAATAATAATAATTTTAGTAATGTTTAACTCTTTAGAACTAGTCAGCATTTTGAATTAGATTTCATGAAATCTTTTTATTTTTTAACTGTAAGCCATTTTTGAGAAAACGTTTGACTATATATACGTACATATTTCATGTATTGTCTTGTAACATTTTGTCTTCATAAATACATAACAAGTTCATACGAACTATTTAATTTTTCCTTTAATAATTCAAAAATTTAAATTTATGTTTACCTCTAAATTTCTAAAATTTTAATTTTTAAATAGCAAATCTTTTAACATAGCTACCCATATAGAAGAGTAGTACCAATTTAATGAAGATAAGTTTAAATTGGCAAATATAACAGAAAAATATTTTACTGTATAAAATATAGTTTTTGAGATTCATTATATATATATATAAAACTATAAAAACAGAATTTTGATTAATTTAGTTCTAGACATTATTGATTCATTAAAATAAGTAAGATTACAAATAAATTAAGATAATTTAAAAGTTGATATATTTACATTCAAGACATTTTATATTAGTTACATCATATTGCAAATATTGAATCCACTGAAGAGTAAAGTAATTTACAGTATTTTCCAAACATATTTTTTACGATCATCCAAAAATAATAATATGTTATTGGCATTAATTTACTGATAACTAATTAAAAAGTGTTTATATTTTCATCATTTTGCATCAATTTAAAAAAAACATTATTTTTTAATAACATTAGAAGTGGTTTCATTTTGTATGCATACACACACACGTACACACACTCACAAACACACACACATATGTATATATATAATACTAGCGAGTTGACCACGCATAACATATACATAACATATGCAACAAACATCTTCAAACCATAGAAAAAAGAATTTATACTATCAAATTAATTATTTAATTAAACTTAAAAGTATCTATAAGAGTCTCCATTTATTTATTTTTTGTCAATCTTGTATTTAAATACTCTTAACAACTTTAAATATTTAAAATATTTGTTACTAAGTGTTAAACACACATACATTTGTGGTTAAATGGTTTGATTTAACCAAAGCGTAATTTTGAAAAACAAAAGTATTTCTATTTTAGAAAAACATTGATTGAGGATAATTTTGTTTTGTATTTCTGCTAAATTAGATACTTATAAAAAAAGCTATAAATATTCTAAGCTAAATATTTATTGAGAATTGCTGTTAATGTTCAGTTTATAAAAAAGTGAGTTCAAATGCATTACTGTGATACTGAAGAATATTTAATATGCAACAATAACAGAACATGAACTATTATGACATCAACCATTTTATCTAAATCATTTTTTATACTTCGTCGAGGAAAAAGTATCATTGACACCGAATAAAATACATTTACTTTTCCAATATTAAGAAACAAAAACCGAACTCTAGGTCTCGCGTACCATGAATTTTCCCCTTCAGAAACCAATTCTGAGTTTAAAAGTATAGGGGTGTGAAACGAAAAAAATGGGAAACCAGATATTTTTATTTTATTTGTTAGCAAATAAAGAAGAAGGCCTTGTACTCTGATAAGAAAATTAGTCACACTTTTCGAGGCGACGCGCGTGCTGAAGTAGCTGTAAAACTTTTGTGCGATTTCGAATTTCACTAATTTAGGTAGGAGCAGGAGAACACAAAAGCGGAGCTATTAGCACCGTCGTAAAAATTAAATCCACGGAATGGCTGTCTTTTCTTCTTTGCTGCGGGAAGGAAGGGGAATAGAACAAAGAAAGTTTAATACTTTTCTGAATATTAATTTAAGGTGAAATTCTCTCTCTGGCTAGAGGAGTTCTCATAAATTTAATTTTAGATGATGCAAAGTGATACATTTTATTTTGGACTTTAACCTTGCGTGTGTGCTGCTGACTTTATTAAGTCATTGCAAGTTTTAATTAAAATAATGTTGCTTTGAATGATGAATGTGGATTCTGAAATAATGGACTTGTTTCGGCTGGTCGTGTCGTATAATATTTCGTATTTTGTTGTTAAAAATGCATAATTATATCCTGAATAATATTGACATCAAGTATTTTTACTTAATTTTGAACTTGTTGTGAATAAAAGTAAGAATTTTTTGATTTTTAAGATTACTTTATGCATAAGATATGAGTAAAATTATTCCTTACAAAAATCAATGTACGGGTTGCAATTTTGTAGTTGATATAGTTTATCAAACTGTGTCATTTTTTGATATTGTTAAGGGATTTTATATAAAATCTTTACCATTCTAAAGCATCCTTCAAATGATTGATTTTATGATTAAAGTTAAAAAATTTATATATAATAGGTTCTTGAAACCTTTTCCTGCATAGGAATAAAGACGTTGTGTATGTTATGTGTTTGTTAATTTAGGTATATTTCAAAAAGTGAATTTATATATTGTCTTGCGATTGAAATTATGTGATTTATTTTACAGAGAGAAAAATTTTAATTTTACTTATTTCTAAACTTATATATACAATGACAATAAATTGGCTTTTATTTTATTAATTATTTATGGAGAATAAAAATGAAATTACTAAATAACAATTGTTTTTACTCATTAATATTAAGTCTTTTTTATTTCCGTGTAGTCTATTTAATAAAAAATACTTATGCTGCTTACGGTAACTTAAGAGTAATCGAAACAATACATATTTTATTAGTAATGGCTTGTTGTTGGAAGATGAATTACTGGATAAAAAGGAAAAGAAAAAAAACGAAAACCAATTAGACATTTTCAGTTGTTAATGAGACATGCAAAAGTGAGTGTTGATTTGAACCTAATGAAAGTTTACTTTCTGCAATTAATTTAAATTAAAGAGTTGATTGTATGTAAAATATTTATATAAATTATCAGCGTGCTTGTTTCAAGAATCAATATTATTTTTTATTTTTGTATACTCAATATTATTTTTTATTTTTGTATATCTTGGTTGAAATGTCAAAGTGAGGGATTCGTATGCTATCTGTGCTTACGTTCGTCATTATCATACATTTAATGATACATGTCATACATCTAAAACTACATACATTTAATTATACACATCATACATCTAATACTACATACATATCATCATTATCATACGTTTAATGAGACATATTATTAATGAAGTATTGTTTGAGCATATTACGTTCACTTTTGCTTTCAATCACTCTATCTTTATAACTCTGACATAAAGCTTGGGTTTTTGCACTCTTTGAAACAGATTCCCTTCCTTGACAAGACAAGACAATGAGAAATTAGTTTTTTTCTTTTTTATTGACTTTCCTGAATACCGATGATATCGGGCTCTTAATCTTTTTATATTGACCACTTCTAACGCTCAATATCAAAGAATATTAACTTTACTTAATATCATGTCAGTAAATGATATGTTGATCTGATGCCTAAAATTTTATTCTCATCCATTCAGCAAGCCCTATAATTATTAAATTTTGGTACAGAATGGATACACAGATTAATTTACATTTATTTGTGTTACATACTCTGTTGATTGCAACCTTTATTATTGATAAAATCTCATTTTAGTCAATTTTTAGCCCTAATGTTCAAATCACTACGAATTTTTTAACATGCTTAAATTCAAGTATATTATATGTTCCAAATAATTAAAAAGATGCGTTTTGACTTACTTCATTATATGACACTTTTAACACTCAGTAATCTACATGCTATGGCACAATTAAAGATTGTACAAATATTATCTAATATAATTTAGTTTTTCAAGAATCATTTGTGCATTTTACTTTCACGACTTTATTTTATGACATACTAATTATAAATATTCATTGCATTTAAATTTACTTAAAATACAGTTTTTAGCTTCTTAAAATATAATTGAGAGACATTTTTACTGATAAAATAATAAGCTTCTGATTACATTAGGAAAAAAGTCATCTTATCTAATATAATTATTAATTTAAATTTGATAGCTATGATACTAAGAGATAAACCTATGCATTAAATGGTGACAAATTTTATGATAAAATATACAATCATCAATAATAACTCTTTACTGGAAAGAAACTGCATCATTTTTTCACGTGTCTATATGATTTATTGAAATTTCAATTTTCTTAAAAAGAATGAAAAAATGACGATCGTAAAGAGGCATAGATTAATGACATTCGAAACTCATTTTTTCGGAAAAATGGCTCGAATTTGATTATTATGCACACTGTTACTAAGATGACACCTCTTTCGAATTAAAAATTTTTTATGTAAAATATATTAAAAAATATAATAGAGAATTTGTTCTATTTTTGAGTTAAAGTTTAATATAACTTTGTTGACTTTAAAATCGTTGAAATTTTTGAGATACAACTAACTCTAGATTTTTTAAGTTATACTTAAAAATTTTTAGATGTGTTCAAAGTAGTCTCCTCCAGCATCAATGCACTTCATAGACGAATTTTCCACCGATTAAATGCCTCAAGCCATTCACTTCTTGGAATAGATAAAAGAATGCATTTATAGCCACATCAATCTCTTCTTCTGCATGAAAATGAGGTCCACGTAAGTTCTTTTTTAGATTAAAGAATAACCAAAAGTCACTCATACCTAGATCAGGGGAGTACGGCGGATGTTCGATCACTTTAATTTGTTTTTAAGAAACTCAACTGTTAATCCGGCTGTATGTGAAGATGCATTGTCATTGTGAATTATTAGTCCCCTAACATTCAGTTCTTGTAGAATTTCTGGAAGACATTTAGTGGTATACCAGTTTGCTGTTATTGTCTTCTGTCCTTCCAACTTGAGGGCTTTGACCAATCTCGTATTTCTGAAAAAAACGACATACATCACTTTTTTCAGTGCGCGTTGTTTTTTCACTATAGTCGGCGTGGGATCATCTTCAAAAACCCATACTTTGCTTTCTTGACGTGTTGGAACTTCAAAAAACGGTATGTACGTCTCATCACCTGTTACAATTGTAGAAATGATGCGGTGGCCACCATCATTTAGAAATTTAAGAGTTCCTTTACTGATTCTGACAGGCTCCTCTTTTTGGTGCTCAGTTAGATGATGGGGAACCCAACGGCAAACTACTTTTCTCATATGTAATTCTTCATGAGAATAATTTTGTGTAAGGCTGCGCATCCAATGTGAAGTTCCTTCTGTTTCATTTGATAGGTACAGCGATTATCAGCCATTAACATTTTTCGTATGGCAGATACATTATCCGGGATTACTGCCGACGGCGGCCTTCCTGTGCGTTCTTCATCCTGAAGAAAATTGCAACCTCTTCTAAATTCTCTAAACCATCTGAATACAGTACCACGTGCTGGAAATTCTTCACCATATGATAATTGCAACCGTTGAACGCATTCTTTTTTATTTAATCCTGCTTTAATATCGTAGAAAATCATAGCGCAAAAATGTTTTCATGTCAACTCCATTTTCTCTTGTGTTTAAAATTTATTCTACGCTAAACAAGTTGAGGTAAGTCAGTAAAAATAGTCTTCTGTGTTAAAATTAAACCGTTATTTTTATTTTGTAAATTCTCGTCTGGACGTATCTCAAACATTTCAGAGTAACCCTCGTATATGTATGTATATATAATTGGGGGAAATATAAATAGGAAAAACTACATGAAATCCTTTTAATTAGGGCTATGTGGTGAATACAGATTTTCATTAAATTTGCTTATAAAATTTCTTTTCTAAAATTTCTTATAAAAAAAAGTAGATCTCTAAGGTCATAGAGGTTTTTGTTAGCATTATAGGTCCTAAAATTATAGTTTTTACCTTATCATGGGTCCTATTGTTCTAAATTTTATGTTCTTCTATAATATAATTAGTAGAAGATAAAATTAAATTAGGAAATAATTATGAATATTTTATAAACTTAAGCTTAAAGCTAAAAACTAACTAAAATATGAATGTGTGAAAATAAAAATATTTTTGTAAAAAATTGAGTATACTTTAACTTTTTTAATTAATTTTGCTTTTTATGAGAGAAATGGTAATTCTGTCGTAAAACGGTTAATATCTTAAGAAATAAATGATTAATTACTGGCAAAATTACTTTAATGTTGTTTTGTCATGCGCAGAACACCTGTAAATTATTTGCAAATGAATCGAATGATCATTACTTATCTACAGAATAAAAAATGTGTGTTTATACATTCAACACAAGTCATCAACTTAGTATCTGTTGTTTACAGATGGCTCCCTCAACGCTGTGATGGGATTACGTCACATTATTATTTTAAAACTGGCAATTTGACTTCACGGTTAATGTTCTTAGTATTAAAATTTCTCTCTCTCAATCGGACTTAATGAAATGAACAATAGCACCCTATAATATATCTGCAAAACTCCAAATGTTATTCTGTAAAACCATTTAATATTTACACGATAAACAATTACAGATAAAATTGTTGAAACAAAAAATAATAAATAAAAACCAATGTTGAAAATTAAATTTAACTTTCCTTTTCCTTTTCTGATATCGCAGAATTGCTAACAAGTTTTAAAAGATGGAAATATTAAAAACAAGTTTCGTAATTTTGCTCTTACCTTCAAAAGAATACAATTATTTTTTGAATGTTCAAATGCTTCATTTAATAGCGTTTCCTTTCATAATTTTTTATTTCTTATAAGAGTTAAAATGCAACGCACTTCATAATCTATTTCATCAAATAAAAAAGTAAGAACCAAATGTTTGAAAAAATGCAAACAAATTTTAATTTTTTATTTACGATTTATGTGTAAAGAATTTATTAATTAATAAACAGAAAATTTATTGTGTGTGTGTGTGTGATATATTTTATTTATATAAAATATATCAATATATTTTATGTCAATTATAATCAATATATCAAAATCAATTGTAATTATAAAATTATAATAGCCCCAATTAGATATCAATATATCAGTATCAATTATAATTACAAAAAGAGATATTTAATTTAAAAAAATTAAAAATTATTTATTTAAAAAGAAGCTTGAAATCACACACAACTTATCCGTGTAAATATGAGATTTAAATTATGCATGTTAATATGAGAAAGCGCTCATTTCTTTTGAAAAATATAATCCTCAATATTGAAATTACTTGAAATTTCGCATCAATTTATTTTAGATTTTCTTCTAATTATTTATGAGTTTGTCAAATAATTTACTGCTTTACATTCAGATTTCTAAAGTTAATGTCTCACTTTTTATTAGCATATGTGTACTATACTTTCTTTCTTGAATGTGATGCATTTATTTTATTTGTGATTTTCCACAGAAATTGGTTTTTATCTTTGTCTGGATTTTCATGTACTATATACCTTATAAATGGATATTTTCTTTTTTTCTTATCAATTAGGTTATTTACATGCATACATGGACACATACATACACATACAGAGAGAGAGAGAGCATAATAGAAGAATAATTTTCAACTTTTGGTATTTTTTACAAACTTTCTTCTGTGATAAATGTATTCAAAACAGCGTCCTTACCTTTCTATTTTTAATATATTCACGTATTTAAATGGATCTAGTACATGAAATATCATCGTAAACTTTTTGTGTCTCCGATTGCATGACAAATGTTCTCCCGGATCTTCACAACGTATGCGAGGGAGACCATCAATTTCACCTCAAAGGAAGAAACAGATCGTGACGTTCCAACATGGGACTTGGAAGATATGTTTTTAAAATCTTACGCATTTCCATGAATATATTAGGTTGTGTTCTTTTTTTTTCCTAATGCCATTGTAAGACATATTGCTTTCAATAAGAACAAACCGTACCACTTGGCTTCAGAAATAGGACACTTCATTGTTTAGAAGCTTAAAGTTAAAATTTATTTTAAACTGTTCTGTAAGATTTAGGATGAGGTAATAACATTCTGAATGTTATATTCAGTTGAATACCAAACGGGTAAGTTAAATGTATATAATGCATGTTAGTTTTGTTGATAAAGCAAATTTAGTCTAGTATCATTTATAAACATTTCTCTTCTGAAATAAAAATAATGATAATCATAACGATGAGTTTAATAATCACCGTAATTTTCTCTCGGGAATAAAATTAAAAATTTTTTAGTTAATGTTATAAGTAATATATATACTATAATATTTATCATTTGCAAATGTGTACATATATAAATGTGTGTGTATTAAAAATTTGTCAACAGCGTTGGCCTCAAAATCCAGAAATTTAATATAATATTTGGATTTAAATTCATATAATAATTGTATAGTAAAGGATAGTAATTGATTGTAAAAAATGGTTAATGATAAATATAAAAAGAGTCTTACAAGAGAATAGTCAACCAAATTATTTATGTTTGTCTTGACTTACCATACATTGAAAGTAAATTTTGGCTGTACATGATAAGATTACTGTAATTATATAGAATATAATAATTTTTATAAATTTATGTCTGAAAAGAAGATCCAAAGTTGTGTAATTTTAAATTAATTAAGAAATATTTTCAAGTATATTAATCATTTGATTATTTTCTATGGTAATTTGGATTTTAAAATTACTGTGCACTTACCTGAATTAATGTTCCACAATGAAGTTTAATTCATCTTGCTTATTGCATGCAAGTTACTAAAATTTGAGTTGTAAGTGGATATGCATATGCATGTTATCCCAAAATTGGTCTTTATAGCTTAATATGCAAAATTTATTCAGAAAAGTTGACTGTAGCTTAAGAAAATTAAGAATATTTCTCTAGAATTGCAGCCTTTTCATTTTATTGTGGATGGTAGTAGTTTTTAAAAGTTTTGAATGAAACAACATTCTGGGAATCTTGTTACATGACTGATTTTGAAAACAGAAAAATGTGACGATTTTTTTTTGTTGCAAAATGAATAGAAGATGTGTTTATCAGCACACTTTTAACTCACTTAGATACATAACTAAAATATTATGTTGATGTTTTAACATCCAATAATATTTTAGTTATGTATCTAAGTGAGTTATATATCCATGGAGTTTCTTCAATTGGGTATATTAATATATCACAAAAAAAGAAGTTCTTAAAACTTGCATAAAATTTCAGTACAATAATTGAAGAAATTGTGATATGTTACCTAAATTTAAA